>WBMV01003267.1:993263-1129513 GCA_013396655.1 Campylorhamphus procurvoides | reverse complement strand
CCCCTTCTCTCCCCCCCGGCACCCCACCCACACCTCACACCCACCTGCCGCTGTCCTCCCCCGGCACAGCCGCACCCCGACAGCTACACCCGCGCCAGCTCCCCCAGAGCTCCAGCCCGGCGCTGGACCTGCCCCAAACCCTCCAGCTGTGCTTCCCCTGGGGCTCGGGGGGCAGACAGACACCCCTTGCCGGAGCAGCAGCCGACACAGAGGTGGTTGTGGGGACAGGAGAATGAAGCGCTTGGACCAAGCCCACTGTCCAGCCCAGCAAACACAGTGTCAGGGAGGTCCCCCCTCCAAGTCCCTCTCTAGCCAGGACCCGACACCAGCTGCTCACAGGACCGTCAGCAACCTGTGCTCATCCCTCTTTTTGCAAAAGTCAAAGGCACAGGGAGGTCGTCAAGCAGTTCTAAGGCAAAAAACAGGGGAAGGCACCAGGGCTCCCCACTTTGTACTGACCCCCACTCTGCACTGACCCACAGCCTGCACAGGAACACACAAGGGTCCAGGCAACCTGAGCAATCACCAAACATGAGTTTGCAAGGGATGACTGGCAGGAAACCACCTGGGCATTCCCCGTACTATGACAGCCAAGGATTGTGAGTGCTCCGTGCACTGGTGGGTTTACAGAAGTAGCAGCACCTAAAAAGGATGGGAGCTCGCTTTCTGTAAATAATCTGCCATCTGCAAACCTCCAAGTGGAAAGGAACGGTACAGATTATGCAAGTTTACAGCAAGGTATAGTTTAGTTTGTTCCCACAGATACATCTGTTAATTTGTCATGCCAAAGGTTAATCCTTTGATGGATCCCTGAATGGTCCCCTGGGAAAGACTCAGGGCACATGCTTTCCAGAAAGCATGGAAAGTTAGTACTGCCTTTAAAGCAAACAAAATGATAGATTTACTGTAATCTGTCCTGCAAATGGTGAAAAGCAGTACAGACCTTAAATCAATTGAGGAAAACAAAGGAAAACAGTAGAAATAACAAGAGAGGCTCTGCTTCCATTATCCTAAAATGCTTTAGAAAATGACAGAAAAGCTGATCGCATGATTGTGAATCCAAATGAGCATTGGTTTGTCATGACAAATTATTGATTTCCTTCCTCTGGATAAAAGAAAATCCCTATTCAAACAGGGGGGAAATGGTAACTTGGAGCCTGATCCAAAGCCCATTTACATCAACAGAAGTGCTGTAAATGAATGACTGATGTTGAAAAGAAATCAAACACGAGGGAAAAGTAAAACATGAGAAATGGCACAGTAGAGAAGGAAAGCAGCTTTGCAGCCCCATTTAGAGATTATGTCAATAGAGCTCAGCTTTTAGATGCCTGTTCTAAGCATAGACAGCTATTAAAAACAACTTTATACATCATTCTTTAAGCCAAGTTGTTTGTTTTCATCAATATTCAACAACATTTCTCCTTACAGGATCTTTCCCAGTATTAAAGCAGATCCTGCTGCATGGTGTGTATCCAGGTAACTTGGGGCCTGTGAAACTCTTGGATCAGTAATGCTTGCTGGCAACTGCTTGACAGCCAATGGAGACCCTACTGGTTTCCAACCACAGCTGTTTCTTGGGATCAGAAACTAAGGAATATAAAATAGAAGCAGGGAAAAGGCATTTTCTCTACTTTAAATTCTTCCCCCAGAGGTCTTCCCTTAGTTGACATGCCTCTTTCCATTTTGTTGGCAGCCCACACAAAGAGGAACATCAATAATAAAGGTGATGGAGAAGCCCTCCTGACTCCCTCAAACCAGCAAGGCAAGATCCTGCACGCATTCACAAACTGGGATCATATCACAGGTCTGGGTGAGGGCTGTGACTAAATCATTTGCTGTGCACATTCTGACAGCCCCGACTGCCGTCTGACAGTGCTGCTCTGCAAGCTGCTGCCACTGAAGAGACATTGCCAAGGAGATAGCACCAACTGGCTCTAGCTTATAAACCTCTCCATGACAAGCTTTGATGGCTTTGTCTATGTTATGCTTAAAAAAAAAATAAAAAAAGATTAAGTTAGAAAAGATTGGGTTAAAAGGTCCAATCTGAAGAACATAGAGGAAAGGAAACTCCACCCAAAGAGGCCACTTAAAGAAAAATGCTCATTATGTTGATGACTACAGAATTTTGAGACCAGACAGAACCACTGGGATTTCAAACCTAGTGCTTTATGTAAACTGTAGGGCTTATCTGTAATAATTCTTGCATCTGATCTGTAGTCATTTTTTTCCTTAAGCTACCAACCTTGAGTTAAAAATCAAGATTGATCTATTACAGCCATTGGGGAAATGTTCCAATGATTGCTTAGAGCTATTTGTAAAACGTTGTAACTCTGCTTCTCTTTAAAACACCAACTGGTCCTGCATTGACTTCTAGGTTTTGTTTTTATTATAAATTTGTTCATGGAAGTACTGAACTATTATTTCCCCCAGGTGATAGCTTTAATGTTGTGGTGATAAAGATATACAGAGAGCGCTCCGTGTCTCTTTCTGTAAGGCATATTTTCCATCCCTTCAACTGTTCCCATTAAATCTTTTTACTCCTTGAATGGTGAACCGTGGCTGCATCAGATATTTTTTCAGCAGAGGTCAGGCCAGTGTTAAATGGATATTATCTCACATTTCTGTTCTTACTGGGAACCCAGTGTTTCACCGGCCAAGGGTTTCGTTCAGCCTCCATGCCAAGTCTCCCTGAAGTGCAGCAGTGTCCATGCTGACTCACACACCTCTCACCCCCTTGAACCCTCCTCAGGACTGCTGCTCTTTAAGACAGGTTATTGTACCCTGCGTGGCCAATGAACTTTGTACCTACAGATATATTACCTTACCGGATCAAAATTCACTTGATCATTTACCTCCCTGGAGCTTTCCAAACAATCCAGATCACTCAGCACTCCTCTCTTTTATAGTTTATGGCTTCATTCTTCAACTTACAAACTTTATCAGTAATGAGTTTACATTGATGTACTGGATTAGCAAGATCTTACAGAGATCATTTCTTGGCCTCAGTCCTTTGGAACTTCTCCAGAATCGAATCAACTCCAGCAATGATTCCCAGTTGGTAATTATACTTAAGAACCTAGCATTTAATCACTTTTTAGTCTGTGTCATAAAGGCCATTTTGATTTTGTATCCTATTTATTCACTGGCATGTCACACAATATTAAGGGGTCTCCCAGACACAAGCAGTGTCACAGACATGATGGATCAAAAAAACCTGCCTTTTTTTCAACTTCATCAGCTAGTCCAGTAAGAGACTAAGGTTCCTCATAAATTTTGGCTCACAAGGCAAATAAACAACACTCTTAGCTTTACCAGTCAAAACTATGACAGTGCTTAAAAAAGGATACAAAATTAGTTTAACAATTCCACTTCCCAAATGGTTTGCTGGCTACATTTTTAAAAAACCGTTAAATTACTACAATTATTTTACAACAAGTAATTGGCATTCAGTATGAGGTCAATAAAGTACTAACTTTTACAGATGTTTCTTTCCCTGGGGACTGCACAGGATGGTACCATGCCAAGAGACCAGCATGTCAGAGGAAGCTGTAAGAACTCACTTCCTTGCTGTGGAAGTCAGTCCTAAGTACAAGATTTACATTGCTTTCATCTTTAATCGCTCATCCTAGCTGCTGCATGAGCAGTAGTGTTCTCAAGAGCTGGAAACAGAATATTGCAATAATTAAATTTCATGTTATGAGAGAGCAAAACACAGGAGCGTCCTTTGGCACAAGTCTGAGTCTCCCCTAAGCCTATATTTCTGAAGCTGTGAAGTGAGCATATATGCCTTAAGTGGATGTGGGAGCAGGCTCAAAGATAATACCTACATTTTGAGCAACAGAAATGGTATTAAAAAGGCATGAGAGGAGATTTCAAAAGGAAAGAATTGGATGCATGTTTTAAAAGCCCAAAGTTGAAAGAAAGTCAGACAGTATCTCTTGACAATCTTATTTAGAAGGACAGGGAACGACCAGATGCATTTAAAGAAAAACAAGAACTGGAAAATATAGAAGAATATAGAATTTATATTCTCTGCACATGGAGAACACATGTGTAATTGAATGTACAGAGTGAAAATAATAGAATGAAACACTGTCAGGAATTGCCACGGAAGTTGAGCCAACCAACTCACTGCTGAGTTGCCCCACTTCAGTTACAGGATCAAAGTCACTTCAGAAGGATTCCAGAAGTACTCTAAAAGTATGTGTATCTGTCAGTGTGGGTCGTCTAATGATGCGAGCTTTATATATAGATACATATGTTTATATACAAGGCAAGCTTTTAAACTGGTTTGTTTTGATACTGAGCAGCACAGGTATGAGGAAATAAAAGCTGATACCACAGTAAACATGCCCAGAGAGAGCACAGCTACTGTTGGTCCAGTTTGGGCTGATTTGGCAATCAGCCATGACTGTTTTACAGAGGATTTTAATAAAACACATCTGGGCCATTTGAGCACAATGATAAAAAGATGGATGGATGAGTTATCATAGCAAATGATGAAGCTAAGCCATAGCAGTGTTTCTGGGTAGAGGTTCTAGATTAAAAAGCTTAGGATACATTTATCTTAGATGATTTCAAGATCATTTTTCCTATTGAAAAATACTTCCCCGGATCATTATCATTGCTTTATACTATCAGAATATTTTATTACTGTACAAATATATTATCAATGGCATCATTATTTACAGGCATGTGGCTCCTGATCTGCTGCATGTTATGTTAAATGCTGTTGGTGAAGAGAGAGGATGACAGCAGGCACCCCTTTGTATGTAAGATATGTGAGCCCAGAAGGTTGGCAGTTACCAGGCACAGGAATTAAGAAGTCAGATGAAATATTTCATGCCATCACTGTGTGAAATTGCATGGATCTTTCAAGATTAAAGACATTTGAAAACTGAGGACCTAATCTACAGCTTCTAGTTACTTGAAGTTGCAGGCAGAATCCTCTCAATACACATTTATCTATATCAGTGTTAAACTGCCAAGTGTCAGAGTGAACAGGAATTGTATGTACTAATTTAGTGACATGATAATGCAAACAGCAAACTGTGTGGTTTGCAGCATCTGGGCACAGAGAATGGGAGAAGGAAAGGTCTAATTACCTCTTCAAGCAGTTTGGGTTTTCTTTGATTTGTTACTTCTAGACCTCAGGAACAGAGGGGTTGGTAAGCAACATGGTGCCTGACAGGCAGGGGAAAACTGTCGAGATAACCAGTAAAAACCACCTCACACATTAATGAGCTCACAATCCAAAATGGACAGAGAGAAATAGCTTACAGATAAAATACACATTCACAAACATAAAAATAAAGCCCATGAAAGGAGGGCTTAAGGTTAGGCCTGTGCTGGAAGCCTTATGAAACTATGGCATTTCTGTTTGCTAAATGGGAATATGCTTATCCATGAGCTGAAATTGTTTCCTGAATCAGACTCTTAGCCACTGCTTAATATCCATAATGTTCAGCTTAGGCAGCTGTGGCAGAGAGGTACTAAAAGTAATGAAAACATGTGCTTCATTTATATTAAAAGGATATGCTTGTCACTTTTACCAAGCTTGTTTGGGTTTTATGCTACTGATTCCTTTGCTGAAGACTGAGTTTGTGTGGAAAAACAAGGTCTGTGCAAATCATCTTAGAGAGCTAGAATTGCTCAGCAGAGTCACTTTGGAGCAGATGGTCTCAGTGACATTTTAGAAGATAACAATGGGCAAGAGAAAGCTTCTAAGCAAGACCTGGAAATACTAGTTTAAAAGAAAAAAAAATAAAAAAAGGCAAAACAACCCCCCAACCCAACAACAGCAGAAGACTTAAGGGAAAAGGTAAAAAAAGCCAAGGTAAGAAACCATCTGTCAATCATGGGAATGGCTGGGTCAAAGGAAAATGACTGGGTATGTGGAATTAGAGATGGAGATCATGCACCAGAGAAAAGACTGAAAGTGGAACTGAAGACAAAACATCAAAAGATCCAGAAAGCTGGTCTCCAAGAAATCCACCCACACGGGTGATGAAAGTTTCATGAATTACTAACAAATCTAAGTGTTTGCCTCAGGAAGCTCCCAACTGTGTCTCAGATTTTAATTAGAAAGGCTGAGGAAGGTGGGGAAGAAGATGCCAGTTCATTTAACTTTCTGAGCCCTTGTAACTGTTCATCTCCTTGACAGAGAGGAGTGGGTGACAACATTCAGGTGAGGGACCACTAACAGTGGACATTTGGCTGAAATATGGGACAGCCAAAAATGCAGTTTATTGCAGTCAGAAGACATATGTGGTATTGACAGTTCCATGACAATTTTGTTGGGTAAAAAACAGGTGTTTTGTTCCTAATTAAAACATGTTGAAAAATCTGGGATTTACTGTTGTCTTTTTCATGTAGATTTCATGTTATTCTCCTCACCATGTTTGACATTTTTTATTGCAGCAGTAGAAACCATCAGTTTGAAACAAGGATATGCTTACAGAATTTTTTTTTAATTTCTGTGTATTAAAATTTCAGACTTTGCTTCCAACCAAGAGCAACAACTCGGTAGAAAAGCCGTAATTTTTTTTTTTTTTTAGCACTTGAGTTTAAAGAAAAAACAAGGCATGTAATCACAAGGAAATAATTTATAGAGGCAAGACTGAAAATAAAACAAGAAATTATTCCTATCTGAGCTGGAAGCTCTCTATGGACAAACTTTAGTTTGCTTCCATAAATTAGAGATGTGGCACCATATATCCAGATAAATGTAGCTTTCTTCCAGGTTTATCTTTGAAATCCCAACTTTATAAAAGATAAAGTCAACTCTTCCACTACTAACTTTGTTCTTCTTGTTGATAGGAAAATAAACATATGAAGACTTCATTGTATAAATAACCTTTTGATGGAACCTGCTTACAAAAATTCTGTATTTTGTATTGTAAATTAAAGCCTTTCCCCATAGAAAAGTACAGGAAGAGTCAAGTAAATGATGTCCAGCATCTCTGCTGGGCTGCTTTGATCACCTCTCATAATTCAGCTGCCAAGTATTACCAGAGTTACAGTGCTTGGTACATGACTGAGGTGAACGTGCTTGTGCTCTTTCTTGTACCAATTTCACAGGCCTACAGCTCACCTCCCACTCTGGAAAAGGCTGCAGACCAGCAGCTTTTCCCTGGTGTAATTGTGAATTAAAAGAAACGCCCAAAGTACCTTAATACTGACATTCTGGTGGGATTCTTTAAATTAATAGATGTTTACTCCTGTTAAGGTTCATTTCCTTCAGAATCTCTGCACAGCTACCTTTTAAATGGTGTCATATTTGGCTGTCTCATTCCCAGGCTCTGCCAGGATGAAGATTAGGCTGCCACCACCCACCAGCCCAGTGCTCTGCCACCAGTTGTGCCACAAAAAGCTGTTTGACAGAGGCCACAGCTGACACAGAAGAGGCAGCTCAGCAATGGGGAGAAATGAAAACTTGAATTTCCCCCTTCATCTCACATGCACCTCAAGTAATGATTTGCACAAAGAAACCTCATTCCAGTTGGAGGTTCAGAAGAGCTTGTGCCGTAAATAACAATAAACAGACTTTTGAAAAGGAAAATGGAGGGTTATCTAAAAGGCAGGCCATACAAAACCTGCTGAAATTCAGCAAGAGATGGATGACAAAGGCTGTCTGCTCTTTGAAATTCTCCCCTGGCAGAAATAATTTTGTCTGGATTTTTGGCATGAAAACAAACACATCTATCCCTCCACCTTCCCTTCTCTAGTGCTGTCCTTTTCCACATCATTAAGAAACATGTATATGCATACTGTCACTCTAAACAGTATCATGACTTCCTAAATAATAAGCCACTACACATTCATAATTGAAAAAGAAAAAGTCAATTCTGACTGTGTAAGAAAAAAGGGGAAAAAAACCACCAAATTAATCATTAGAAAAAACACATCATTTGTCCCCTAAACTCCTCTAATATAATCATTCATAAAGAAATTCATTACCTATTATTACTTCTGCTGAGAGATAACTCTAATGACTATCACAAAAACACATGCAGGCTGTGCTCAAGAGCTCACTTCTCAACTACTGCAAGAACCTGGTGCTTGGCTACATCTTGATTTCTCTTGCAGAAAATAAAGAAGCCGCAAGGAGCAGGTAAGAATTCAAGTCTTCAATAAACATCTTGGTATATCAAAACTGACATCTAGTTTATTTTGGGGTTTGCATCTTACTTTGTCACTCAATCAGATTTTAAGGACTGAGAAACTGTTTTCCACCACAACTACCATGCTGGCTTCAACGTGTGGGGCCTTTCAAGAGATTCCTCATTAATTTTTAGCTCTTTGCATCCCTTATCTCCCAATGGGAGCAGAGCTGCATCAGTGTCCAAAGGGAGGACTTGGGATTCAGAACATTTTCCATTTGAATTTCAGTTCAGAGAGAGAGTACACCAGTTCCAAAAAACCAGGAGAGGCTGACACTTCATTTGAAACAGTGTCAAATTCAAGACAAAGGGTTTTAGATGGTAAAGGAAACAATCTTTAAGATATGTTTGCCTTTGTACACATATCTTGTCTACTGTGTATGATAAGACACTTTTCTTGGCAGAGCCATGGGCCACTATTTTTAAAAATGAGAGAGAAAAAGCATCTCACTCCCCAGCTGTGCATTGCTGTTTTGCCTGAAGATTTATTTTGGCAGGTTCCTTTAGTCACATCCTGTTGAGGTTACTCTCAGGAGCCATCCCTTTGAAACATGGTGATACCTTGCATGAAGAAATTAAGTAGCAGGATCACCAACATCATGAAGGACATCACGAGACAAAAGTAATCTCAGAGGGAAATATATCTATTCTGTCCTCTTTTGAAAGTGCATAATATAGAACAGTCCAAATAATTTAAAGTATTGAAGGATCACAGCAATGCATTGTAGATATTGTATGACCAGAAAATACAAGAAATAAAAGGAAATATGAAAAAGAGAGAAAAACCCAGCAAAAAACACAGACAAATGAACTCTGGAAAAGGAAAAGAAAAGCCTGCAATGTTCTATTTGCTATGCAACAATCATAGATCTTATCAAATCACACCATTGTATCTTTGTATAGACTCCTCTGTGTGATTACTGCTGAAATGTGGGACAAAGTACATTGCTATATTCAACTGATACGGGCTGCACAACACTGAATAAAGGATTTCTTCTTATTTTTTTTTTTAATATGGAACAGATGGTCACCTTATTCAAGCAGCTGTTGGGGGGGGCGAATGATTCATGATCAAGCATCAAAGGCTAAAAATGCACTCTTTCAGATGTGCACCCTCCTGCTAAGCAGTGGTATCAGCATTCAGCCACTAACTGATATAGGACAGGAGAAGTGAGGCGAGAGGGCTCCTCCTGACCAGCTCTGCCCACTGCTCCTGGTGGGATACGAGCCATACCTGTAAATCCAGACCGGTGCTCAGCAAAATCTCTTGACTATGTCTCTAGTGGGTTTTGGTTGGGTTTTTTTTAATGTCTAAGTTTAATGTTAACAAGTGGAATTGCTGGAGAGTGAAGAAATAAAAAGCTGAAAGCCTACAAAACTAAAACTTATGTATTTCAGGAGATTATGTTTTATCACTAGGTGGCATTGCTCTAAATCTTTCAGTGCCTCCTTTCTGAGCTCTTTACTGTATGGGTAATGCTCTAACAGCTGGTGAAACACACAAGTTTCACTGAGGTGCCACCAGCCACGCTGCTCAAAATGTGCACAGCGTATCAGCAAGTCTACTCAGTTCGAGATTTTGTTCTACTTTGGCCTCAGCCCTTTCTGTTTACCACAGAAATAAACACAGTCCATAACCAGATGCTCAGTTACTCCAACTGAAAGCCTCAGCCTACTCAGAAGCATTTATAAAACAACTCCAGCCCCCTCTGACATTTCCCTCCCTTCCACAAGTCACTCCCATAAATGTTTCCACCAGGGACAGCACGGTTGGTTATAGCTCATGTTCGTGTGTCACACGACAGCTGTAAAGCCAGGGCTTTTTCCCAATTCACTGCACCACTGGGCTGACTCACTGGCCTGTGGAATTTGAAAAACATGCCTAAAAGTTATTTTCAATTTCTTTTTTTCACTTGAGCTGTCTGTGAAAGCTGTTAATGAAAAGTGCAACAGTGTGCGAAAAAGCATGAACATTTGTGTAATCTCTAAACCTGAATAAAGTTTTCAAGAGCATAGAAATGAAACAAGTCCTCAAACCTCCACTTTGAAGCAACCTTAACAAAATGTGTCCCCAATTCAATTTGAAAGCCATCGTAATCCCATCCTGACTCCAACAACCAGATCTTAAGTACTGTGTCTGAGGCTTATGACCCAATGAACAGCGCTACCATATCCCAAAGGGGGTTTAAACATTCAAGGAGGTAAAACTTGACCAAGTCCAGAAATGAAATCCTGAAATCCCCTAAAACATAGACTGGGCAAAGCAACTCTTTATGCACTTCACATTCAGGAGTCACTGGATAAGAAATATAGCAAGGTCTTGGAAAAGAAAAACCAATTAGAGCTTAGAACTCCTCATTCTCAGCTGAGGACCTCGAGCACCAGACAAATTGTGACCTTTACACATTTACATTTTCAAGACATAACTAGTGAGAACATTCAGCCTTGGAACAAGAACAGGAAATCCCCCGACATTTGCTGTCTTAGCACCTACATTCTCAGCTCCAGAGTTCTGCCTTTCCAAGACAAGCCCTTTAATAAAACGTACTCTGAGGCCTGGATGGTACTGTCTGCTTTACTGATTTGACAAGCTGATCTGGATTTGCCTCTGTTTCAACAAATGAACTTCATTAAGGCATTAGAAATGACCCTTCACATTTTCCTGAGCTCAGATCAACACCAAGAGGTCAGAACAGTGCTAGGACCAGCAATACTCCTGTTCCACAGATTTTTATCCCAGGAATGAGGTGATTTTTAACACTCAGCATCACTGAGCTTTAGGAGAAATACATTCCAACTCCTTTTAAACCATTTCAGGGCAACGACAGGATGATGTTCAGTAGAGGAAAACAAATCACTCGAATGAAAAAGTAGTTACTTTCACTTTCAATACTCCACAGAAATAACTTCCAAAAGTGCAAGAATTTATATTAAACAGCCTTTATTTCCTTTACACGCCTCCTTATATGCTCTCTCAACCCAAAATACACGCACACGACCATCTTCCATCTCTGAGGAGCAAGACAGGGTCTCACAGAAGTGGGTCAAGGAAGCTTTCCCCACTTTGAGCTCCTACAGCCTGAGATTTATTCACCAGGCTCTCCAACAATCACCTCAAGACTTTGTAACTGGGCATGTGGAACTCTTCAATCAGATTGATAACACTTACTCGCCCTTGCAAAGCACTTGAGCTCGAGGGATGAAAGCAGCTTAGCACTAATGGTACCTATTGTCTTTAATCTGCAAAGGCCTTGAATACATGCTGGGGGAAAAAAGGAATAAAAGCTTCAATGGTTTAACTGAATTGGTTTAGAAACAGTTTAGATAAAAATCAGTGAACCTCCCTTATGGTGGCTCTCATGGCAATGTCTATAAAGCAGCTCCTGAACCCCTGAGAGGGAGCAGGAAGGGCTGTGTGCTGTGCTCTGAGCCCGAGGTACCTGGCACACAGTGCTGGTGTGCTGCTTGCCTGAGGGACACTGCTGATGTCCTGATACAACAGGCCTCTCTCTCGTCCTTCTTTACTGAAACAAATCCCCTGATGGATACAGCTGGAAAACAGCCCCTCCTGCATGAAGGGTACTAGTAGGCTTTTTTCTGTGTTTTTTGTCTTTTTCTTCTCTTGCATCCCCACCCAGAAAACGCCAGCCACTCATTAAAATCTAGTTTCCACTCCTGCCACCTTGCAAGGAATATTTGTTCCTGAAGCAGCCCAGTGCAGATGGACCAGTATCACACACTGAATCACCGTGGGTAACAGGTGACTATCACAGCTTGACACTGCTGTGTAGAGTGCACCCATTATACCATTGAGGGATAATTAAATAGTCTGTTAATAACCTAAAAACTGAACACTGATTACTATTAATATATTAGTCATCCTAAGAGAAGCACCCACAAATCCATGATAGACGATGATGCTGACAATAAGATTTAAAGATAAAAATCCATGTGGTTTTGGGGACATTTGTATGAATTAGGAATAAGTTTTTTAATCAGGCACCCAGTATTGAGACACTTGCATGAAAGTTTATCAGGAAATATAAATCCCCACATTTGCTCCCTCCAGAAGCAACTGACTAGGGTCTACAGGGATTCTAATTTTTTGGCAGAGAAATAAGCTTTTCCTACTCAAAAGCAGAGCATTCTCATTTATGCCCTGGCCTCTCCAGCTGCCTGTTTAAAGTCTGGCATTTCTCTGCTCAGGAAGTGATTCCATTCGTTTCTGTAGCATCCCTCATGAGAGTCCCAACAGGGCTGAGCACTGAAAGGAAAGGTCACCAGGAAATCAAAGCAGGAGAGGGCTGTGAGCTGGCAATCACATCAGCAGGAGAAGGATGACTTTGTGGCTACAGACACATGGGTTTATTGCAGCTTTCTTGGCCTCCAAGGATTTGGCTTAGATGTCAAATCTGAATTTCTTTTATTGAGTGTACAAAGTAAAGTCAAGCAAATGCTAGGAGGGAGAATGACTTCTGGAAAGAAGGCATAAATATAACATCATAGGAACGACACACATATCTAAAGGAATAGTATATTAAATTGTATCTTAAATTCAGCATTTGTTGCGAGGTTAAAGTGAAAGAACATCTGAAATTGAAACATTTATTAGCTATCTTTCTGCTTATAGTCATTGGTAATTAGTAGTTACCTAACATTTCTGACAAAAGCAAGGTTTCTCTGTAGTCAAGACTTTAATGAGTTGCACTAGGAATATTTGGAATCATGTAAAAAATTCTGCTCGCTCAGATTCAATAAAGATTAAAATTGCTGCAGATATATATATACAAAAAAACCCAATCCCAAGAGTCAGCCCAAAGGTTACAAAGTCCAGCTGGGTTTTTTCAACCATCCATAACAACAGAAGAGAAAAAATAGGGCTGCTCTGAAAAACACAATTACAGAATCACACATCTAGAAGAAAGCACTGGCAAAGAAGGGACATTTAAGACCAGGTACATTACTGTTATAAGAAAAAACATATTAATAGTCCACATTCAGACATGATTACATTGAAAATTAAAAGATTAAGCATTAAAAGAAAAGCATTAAAGGAGTGAGATCTTACAGGTGGGAAATAGGTTTTAAGATATAAATTGCTAAGCTTATGGGAAAGGCTGTGATGTGGTGCATTCAGCAAGACAGGGTTGCAATTGCTAACCTGGTAGAACACTCCCAGTTTTTTGTACCATTGCTTCTTTTAAAATAAAGGGAAATAAAAGGACAGGGCTCATAGAAGACCATTTTTTTTTTTTACCCCCAAGCAAAACACACATAAAATAATCTGCACAGAAGTTTCATTTTCCCTCATGGATTTGCAAAAAAAAATCTGGTAAACTTTGGTTTTCCCCTCATTGCAATTAAAACATCTGCTGTATGAAGAAAGGCAAAGATTAAGACTAAGCATTTTGTCAAAGAGTGACAGATCTCTGAAAAGTCTTATCAGCAGGGCTTGGCAGCTAATGGAAAAATTACAAGGCCACGAGAGAGAATAACCAAGTTCTGTGGGCTGAGCAAATGCCAAACATGGCAGCTGATCTTTTCCAGACTACAGAAACCCCCCAAAGGCAGGGACAGTTTCCAACACAATGGAACATTCATTCCTAAGGCATGTGCTGTAGTACAAATCCCTCTGGCAGGATAACACCTGTACCTTTTGTACTGAACTTTACCCGTTCTGACTACATTAGACCAAGGATGACTAAGGGCAAAAAATCCCAAAATATATGATGAGTATATCTTGACCTGACCTTCTCTACAAAACAGTACAGGAGGTCTAAATCCTCCTAGATGAGGCTTTGATCTGAATATGACAATCAAGTACTAGTTGTACCTTGAGGGCCCCACTAGGAAGGAATGGAGGTCTCAGAGCCTCCCTGAAGAGGAAACTGAGCTGTAGCTCCTCTTCTGAACTTCTTGCACAACAGCACAGGAGGCATCACCTGCTGGTCCCCTCCTTTCTCAGAGCCAAGGGCTGCCTGGAGGATATAATGGTTTTAAGATCTCAAGGAGCTTCAACTCTGTTCACATTTGGATGTGGCCAGGTTGATTACACCCTGCCAGCTGACCCTTTCATGCTGCCCAGGAAAATGTAGAGATAGAAGTAATACAGAAAAAGTGGCAAAGGGGCCTGAAAAAAGAGTGTATGAGACTGAGGGAAAGGAAAAGCAGGGAGGGAGACAATGGCAATGCAGAAGAGGATGGAGGAGGCAAAGAAGTGAAAGATGAATAAACCAAAGACAATTTAGAAGAGAAAAATGGTTAGAAAGGAGACAGGGGCCAAAATATGTGCAGAGCCCACCATTGCAAGAAACTGCTATGGGAGACTAAAAAGCCGAACAAATGTGTGAGCAAGATGAATATCTCTGTCACTGCACACACATGGCCTCCTCCTTCCAGGCAGCTTCCCTGCACCAGCTTCCCTGTCTGGTACATCTGCCCAGTAGCCTAAAAGTTCATGTCCAAACCTACTGATTCTAATATTTGACAAAGCATCCTGCAAAGCACCCAAGACCAGCTCTAAATAATCAGCTGGTGCCGTCTCTGCACATCTGGAGGGGCTGGAATGCAGCACCATCACAGCACGCCCTTAAGACTCTGCAAACAAATCCAAACTGGTGAACAGTTGTTGATTTATCATGCAGTTCCCTGGAGCCACAGGAAGGTTCAATCACCCCAGAAAATTCCTGAGAGGTGCCTTGAATTCCATTCCACCTTTGTTGCAAATATGAAAATGTTGAGGTGTGAGATGCTACTTAAAATAAACTAAAGTGCCTCATTTCAGGAAAAGGAAAGGTGCTGCTTCAGCATCATCAGACATTACAAATTCTGCTGAGCTCAACAGAAATGTCATTGATGCAAGGGAAGAAGAAAGGTTTGCAATTCTCCACTGTTTTTATTTGGTAGTAAACACCTCTAAAGCAGACTGTGCCCTGGAGTGCCTTTCACACAAACCTGGTGTTCCCCAGCAGGACTGCTTATGTGAACAGAATTTGGCAGTAGCTGCCTTAGGTATAAAGCTGCAAATTTGCTACTCATAAGCCTGTGTTATTTCTGCAACCCTTATTTGCTCCTGGCTTCCAAAAGTGGCCATAAAACAGAAAGAAACTACAGCTTTTTTGGTGAAATGACAGAAAAGTGGCAGTCCTCCCAGCTGCAGAGCTGTGAAAAGATTGTGGCTTGTTAGATATATCCTTTCTGACTGTATTTTTACAGGAGAAAACTGGTGTGGGTATGTACAATCCAAGGTCACTTCCTCAAAGATGCTAGTTGAAAGCAGCTTTTTTTTGGGAAAAGACACAAAAATCCTCAAGAGACCAGAGCTGCTTCTCTAAAAGAAGCTCTTTCTCATCCCACAAAAAGTTCTTAAGAGTCCCTTCAGACCAAGTCTTGGGGTATCTGCAACCATACATTTGGAAATACTGTGCTCCTCTTCTAGCAGTCCTCCCCCTCTCACGCTGTTCCACAGCTAAGGGAAAACCAAACACCAAAACTCAGATGTCTCTTCCTAGGATACCTTTCATCCAATGCAGCTGTAGACTCTAATCTGTTAATACTTTGTTAATTTGTTACTCAAGATTACCAGGATCCTCCAGACCCTACCTCTGCCTGACAGTCTCTGTCTGAAACTAAAGAAAAAGAGCATTTAGGCACATCTGAAGGTGCAAATGACACAGTATTCCTTGGCTCTTCCCTGGGCAGAGATAGCATCAGTGATGCTTTTATCCAAGGACCTAATGAAAGGAGACTAAGGATTTTCAAAATTTGGCTCGGTATTTTTGCAATGGAACAAACACAGTGACAAACTAAAGTCAGGCATGTAACTTATAAAAACACAAAACTTCTAAAAGTTGTAAAAATGACACAGTTCCTCTCTTTCTCAGTTTATTGATCTCAATCATGAAAAAAGCTCCAATTTCAAGTACTTTCTAGAATCAGGGTCCCTAGTGTACTGAGATTCACAAGCAACTTGTCTTTCCAGAGGACCAAAGATATCAGTGAAAGGAGAGTGCTCTCTACGTTGAGAAATAGCTTTATGAGAATAATTTTAATTTAGAAACCAGAGCACATACTTCTGCAGAGATAGAACAGATGCAGTGGGCAGGTAAAGTCCTTTACCTTGAAACACACTATTTTGTCATTTCTAAGCGATCTTTCACAGTCTTAGTTTCTGTATTTGCCTTTCCCCTCTGGCACTTCAAAACGAAGACTAGGCTTTTAAAAACACTGTGCGTCCCAGTGTTAATCAGCAAGAAAAGCATCCATGGGGGTGGGATAAGATGCTGACCCTAAGTGTTTAAATCTGGGTTTAGGCTCCCAAAACAGACTAAATTTACCATTGATTTTGAAACATTTCTCAGAAGAGGTCCCATGAGTAAGGAAGGAAGCTGGCTCCAGAGCTCCAGGCACAGCCCAAGACATTGCTGTGTGAGAGCAGGACCACTGGTGGCTCCACCACTGGGTGAGCAATGACCACGTCAGTCACCTCAAGGCACCTGCCACCGTTTATGTGAGAATGGTTAATGACATGTGGAATGCTAGAAAAGAACGTACAAAGCATTATGCAAAGGACAAAAAGGGGAACAATTTCAGCAGCCTTTAATGTTTGAGGCCGTACAATTTGAGTCCTTGCACCCAGCAGGAGGTATTTGACATTTTCCTCTTCAGAGATTAGCACTTGCAGGTATTGATTTAAAGTAGGATTTATACCATAACTGCCATTTTTATGAAGGGCACAATGAGAAAGATTAGCAAGAAATCGCCAGGCACGCTGCCCTTAATAAGCTGCAAACTGTTTTCATCTTAAACCTGCAGCTTTGTAAGTAAAAATAAAAAGCCCATAACGAAGTGGGGTAGCAGGAAAGGGGCATTCAGCCCAAAGGAATAAAAATAGCCAGTAAGAAAGAATGCCATAAAAGAGCTTTTTATGTTTTATTTTTATTCTGGACCAGATTCACAACCCATGCTACCTCTTTTTAAATCTTCTTGTCTGGTTTGGATTAGAATTAAAGCTCTTTCTCAAGCACTAAGCTCTCCCCACATCCCTTACAGGATATGGGTCCCACCTGAGTCTCAAAAGGTGCCAGGGCAGCTCCTCATACCCAAGTCCCATGCTGGATGCAGTCTCAAATAATGTGCATCCCTTTTTTACCCAGGAATCTTGCTTTGCAAAAAATAGATTTAAACCCACAATGTATAAGGAAAAATCCCATCTAGATCTGTGTGAATGGGACTTCAAAACTGAATATATCATTAAGAAGAGTTTCCTTTTGCACAAATACAAGCAACAACCTTGCTCTTTTTGACTTTTTAGTAGGGACTCAGCACCTACTTTATTCTCAGTGCAATTTGCCCACATGCATTTCAATGTGCCTCGTCCATCTAATCCATTCTGAAAATCCCACTTTTGCCCTACTTGGCAGCTGTGAAAACATATGCTACAGCCAGGTGTATTTTAATTATGAAGGATAAAAAACTGCAGGGAAAATATATTACATTTTCTCCTTCTCTTCTAGTTACTCAACCTCTATATTAAAAGCAGGAAAATAGGTGCCTCTTTTACTGCTAAAATCTGCTTGGAAAATGGTCTGCTGTATAGCCTGCATTGTGAGATTTAAATAATTTTATTCTAAAAGTTACGAAAGCACCAGAGTTTCTTGCCTCTGAATGAAAGGGATTAATATTTACAAGAATTATATTTTTCTTGATAAGTTTTGATTAGTCTGTATGGCCCTTTATCAATGGTGCTCTGAGAGGACAGATCTGTTTCTTTTCAGGTTATGTTCCAGCAACAACTAGAGCAGGTTTTGTTCACTTTGTACCTGGATGAGCTTAGGTAAAATACAATGCTGGTCCTTATGAGGTACAATTGGTCTCCTGAATGCTAAAAAACTTTGCTATCTGTTCTGCTGTGTGTACAGCTAATGAAAATTTCACAACTGCCTAGTTAAGGAACAAATATTTTGAAGCAGCTCCCCATCACTCATAGTGTCTTTTGAGCTCGTGTTATTGATTCAAAAATGATTGAAGGTGTGTCTGTTTTCAGAAAGTGATGGAGCCAAGAAAGTTGGAGAGCTGTCCATGGTGTGTAGGGATCATCATGGATATAGACAGACTGTCTCAACTGGGCCTGCTGTATTTTGGCAATGCCTGAACAAACCCAAAAGCCATTTGTGAGTTTATGCAAGCAGCCAACTTCGGAGTGGATTTCCTCTAATCATCATGTGGTGAAATGTTATGGAAACCTGGCTGTGCTAGGCTCCTTCTGTCACAGGAATTGAAGAGCAACAGAAAAGAGGAAGGGCTGGGCAGAGACATGGAGCCTTAGTGGGCTTAGGAACACAAACACCACCACTGCAAAACTCCTTCTTCCTTTTTCCTCCAGCTTTATATCCAGAGCATGATGTCATATGGCAGGGAATATCCCTTTGGTCAGTTGGATTCAGCTGTCCTGGCTCTGTCTCCTCCTTATTTCCCACATACCATCAATCCCTCACCAGTCTTGCAGTAAAAGAAGCAGAAAAGGCCTTGGCTCTGTATAAGTATCTCTATATTATCAATCCTGTGTTCAGCACAAATCCAAAACACAGCCTCCTACCAGCCACTGTGAAGAAAATTAACTCTACCCCAGCCAAAACCAGCACAACTTCCCAGGTACCTGGCCTAAAAATAAGTAGCGGGAACACTGTGTTGTTTATTTTTTTTTGTTGTGTATTTGATTGGGGTTTTTTTATCTGCAGACTCCAGTTTTAGAAAACAGCTTTCCTCATCTGCCCCTCTCCAGTGAGAAGCTCTCAAAGGAACAATGTCAAAATGCAGTGCCCCTCCACAGCCCAATGGGGCCAATTTATGATGGCTGAGGACCTGACCCAGACTGCTTCTCTCATTTCTCTGTTACCTTATCTGTATTCAAAATGTTTTGTTATCAGAGGTTTATCTTATGAAATAGTAATGCTACCCTGGTTCAGTGCCAAGGCTGGGCTAAGGGATGGCAATATATTAATGCTCCAGGGAATCAGCTCAGTAACCAAACTGTCAGTCACAGCTCTCTGAAATTATCCTGGTAATAATAAATGTTGTCAGATATGCTCATTGCTGATGTATTAAAAATAGCATCCAGCAAACATGAGACTGACTCCTCTGTGTACACTCTGGGTCTAATTAAGTTGCAATGATCCAATCACCCAGTCAGAAAATAATTTAAGTTCTTGTATAAACATCTATTTCTTAAGCAGGGATATACAACCAGCCCAGGGAGAACTCAATAAATGTGTTTAACATTAAATAAAACACAACTCAATGTAATTATCAAAGTAGAAAATTAAGACCATTGTTATGCCCAAAGCAAATAAAAAAGCATCTGGAAGAGGAAAAACAAAGTAATATTTTATGCTTATTCTAGTAAGGCTGTACTTTTAGTTAGATCACATTTTAAAATACCAGATCAGACTTTGAAAATAGAATAATACAGCAAACCAGCCAGATCATATAACCCTTTATAGGTTTAATCTACAGAGAGCTCAAGGTTTCATTTTCTGTCTGAAGAGATAGGTCAACTCTAATTCTTAGATGAAATTCAGCTTTGGAAGAAGATAATTCCTGCATTTCCAAGCCACTCCCTGCACCATATTTAATATTTCCTTGATCTCTTCCTACTACCAAGTAATTTCTGTGGACTGAGATGCAGTGAATTCCATAAAGCTTGTTTGTAGTAGAAATACACTAGGCCTTGTAGTGGAGTGGAGATATATAAACAAAATATAAACAAAAGAAACTGTTCATAGGTTTTTATCCCCAGAAATCTAATTCACATAAATAATATTTTGCAGATAATTAATGACAGCTTTGTGCACCTTCAGCAACTGTCTTCCACTTGAAGGATTGTCTCCTTTTACTGGCTTGCTTTCCTTTATTTTGCTTTCCTAGTAAACAAACTCACCTGACAACTTATTCATCATCCCCTAATGGGGGAGAATGTGAATGTGCTTGTGCTCCTGATTTGTTACCCTTTTTGTCAGGCAGTATTAAAAGACTGAAGAAAACAGGTTTTTCAGGGGGCAAATCGTAGCAAAATTGTCAGCCCTCAGTGATTTACAGTAAATTAGAAATTCTCCTTGCATTACCCACTCACATAACACCTGTGATCAGCTACACCATATTTTTACTCCTTTGACACAGAATTGTTTTAGAATTAAAAAAAAAATAAAAATAAAACCCCCAAGTCATGAAAATAAAGAGTCTAATGGGGGAGGAAACAAGCTGAGCTCCAGTTTTGTTTACAGCTGGCCAGAAGTATTAAAAAAAAATTAAAATATTCCTCCCAAAATTGAAAGATCAAAGAAGTTTGGAGTTGGGACGAAGAAGTATTCCACCTCTATATAGCAACATGCATTATTTCTAAAAGGAAATCATTCTCAGGGAATCCACAGGCCATAAAACAGAAAGGAAAACTGGACAGCATCCTGAGGAGCTACAGGAGACATCCAGGAAGTTCCCAGAGAGCTTCTTGGGGCTTAGGGAGTCCTCACTCTCCCATAGCCACTTGTAGGTACTGCCAGCAATGAACTCTCCACAAACTAGAAAACATCCAGGCGTTTTGATCCTCAGACTTGGCACAAATCTCTTCCAGAACTGGCAGTTCTCTCCTGAAATCAGAGAGGCTGAAAGAGCTCCTCTGCCTTGGAGCTGAACATCTTTTATCCCCATAGTACCACAGCTACCGAACCATCCTGAGAGTGAAAATTCACAAATGTCAACACTGGATTCAATCAAATCTTGTCAAACCCCAAATACAGGGTCATATCTCCTTTTACTTGAGAAAGAAATAACACCAGCATCTTTCTTGAGCCCTTCTCCTTCGGTGGGGAGGGTGCTGAGCAGGACCATTTCTACTGCTTCCTGTAGGGTTCCACTGGCCTTTTTCCAATCTCATCTAAAGTATCCTTTGGTTAGGACAAGGCTGCTTGAGTTTCTCTTCTCGTGCACAGTCCTCCCAGGAGGAGATGACTGTACTTGAGTGTTTATGTTTCAATTACCAGCCTCCAACATCAACTCTGCCAGCTGTCCAGTGAAAACCTGCTTGTTTTCCTGTTGATGTGCACGACAACTTTTAGTTAATACACCCCCAGATTGCAGAAGTCATCAATGAGATATTAATTTGTTGTGCTGCTTGAGTTACAATTCCCACCTGAGCAAACTTAAAAGGTCCTCTGTCACAGGAACAAGCTGGTTACACTTTGAGTGTCTTGCTCTGAGTCATCAAAACATTTGAGGTCTCTGAATAACTTCAAAATATCCAAATCCAGCAGGAAAGGCTAACAAGAAATAAAGCTGAAAGCTGGTTCATGCTGCCCCATGCGATCAAAGAGAATTAGAGGATGGGCAGAAAAGCCACAGAGTCAGTGACTGATACTGGACAGGAAGGGATATCTGGGAGCTGCTGGAAGTGCTTGTACTTGGGAAGATTGTGTATTCCTCACTGTGGGAGATGGAAGCAATTAACCTGCAACCTGTGTGCCTTGGCCACCTCCAGAAAGGAGGCAGGAGATAAGCAGAAACCTGCTTATATCTGAAATTTATGACATCTGGGGTATCTCAAGGGAATCAATTCCAGCAGAGCAGACCTTAAGGCAAAGCACAGGACTGGGAATCAGGACAATAGGATTCTACTCCTGTTTCTGTCCATGGAGAGAAAAAGACATTTTAACTCTGTTTCCTTTCCCATCCCTTTGTCTGCTACGTCAACTTAAACAAAAACACTTTGTGTGCTTGCAAATTGGCACCCTGATCCTGAGCAAGACTAAAAATTGCAGCAGCCTATAAATAAGCATTATGTCATCAAAATTACATTTGTTTGGGAGGCCACTTCACACACGGGGTCAGAGAAGCCATTCCTGCCATGCTTCACACTAAAAGCCATTCCACAGGAGCCTCCCTTCTTGCTACGTTGACCAAAGCAGACCCGACTGAGGGCACAACAGGGGCAGCAAGGGTCAAAGCCCATCCCACAATTTGGAGCCTGTTTAAATTTAAATTAGGATCCAATTGCCTATAAAACATCCCATTAAAGCACATTCAATCTAAATGAAAGATTCAATTCCGACCCAGGCTGTCCAATCCAAACATCAGAAGGAGTCTATTCCAAGTAAAAAGGGTCTCTACAAACAATATCATGAGAAATTTCTAAAGAAGAAGGGCTGGGTAGATCTTCAAGTAGCGTTTCCACTTACAAAGTTCTTGCCTGAATAAAGGCCTACATAAGAACCAAAAAAAATCCTCCTGTAAACTAGGATTTTACATTTCTGCTTCAATGTAGGCAGAAATGACTCCACAAGGTGAAGAAACAAAGAGAAGCAATGGAATAGCACCTCACGCTTCCTGTGGAGGCAGCTCCAATGCAGCCAGGCAGCAACTTGCAGTGAGAACAAAACAGATTTAGAAACACTTCACCCCTCCACTGCAGCTCCCCAAGGGGGAAATAGAGCTCAGAAAGCCCTTTTATTTAATAAAAACCTTTATTCAGGAAATAGCACAGTGTCCAGGCCCACACATAACATTGTCTCCTAGTACTGATAAAGTAAGATGAAAACACTACTCAGTTTGTCCTCTGCAGCCTTTGGGAATCTCTTAGAATATGGTACATCATTAAGAAAGTCCAGTAAAGATGCATATTAGTTTATTGCCTGCATCTGTATCCATATCTGCCTAAAAATGTACACCACTGCCACTTGTTAACAGTTTCTTTGAGAATGCCAGTGCAAAGAGAAAGTGAAACATCTCTGCTCAGTATGTTAATCATGGCAGGGTGTCTGTGTTACACACACAAAAGACACTGCACTTTTTATCCACATCTCTTCTTTTAGGTCTCGCTCATTTCTTTATTTGCCAAAAAATAGGAAGTCAATACGTTTGAGATGAAATTTAGTGCCCATGTTATTGCAGTGAATTAATCTATCAAGAAAAACAAGACCTCCTAAAAGATATGGATGGAAAAATACACAAATGTATATCAAACAGTTTCCCCAGATTGTTACTGATCTTGCAAGACTGTTGGTAGAAAACTGACTTACAGACTCAAAATCCATTCTCTCTCTTTCTCTCAACCCTAAGCCTGGATATACCATGAGAGCAATCTATATTAAATTTACAGCTAACCTGATCTAGGTTTTACCATCCCTCTCTGAGAGCAAAGAATTCTATGGCATTTGGAAATGGCAGGTAGTTCACAGCATGAATTTTTCAGTAGCATCCATTTCAAAGAGGTGTCTTCACATGAATGAGCTCTACTCGCTACTTGTGGAGAGCTTTGCCTGGGCTGCTTTGTTGTTACTTTTTTCTTTACAAATAACTGTATATCATAAAGCTCTGTCTAGCACACATTTAAGACCCTGAGTGCTGCTTTTTTCACAGGAAAGGTGTCAGGACAAAAAATCCCAGCACCTTCAGAAGGCTGTTGGTTTCATGGAGAAAACACCAGCAGCTGCATTATCAAATAACCTGAAGGTTGTGCTGGGTGTATAATAAAAAATGGATTTCTGTGTGAGATGAAAGAGATGGAAAGAAATTAATCTTTGCAGCTCCTCTTCAGGACATCAAATAATGTATCTGACCAATGGAAATCCCAGTTGAATGTCTTATTACAGCTGGACACACAGACAGCATTTGTTTTATGAGACCATGTAAATGTACCCTAAAGCACTAGAAGAGAGAGCTTAGTTTGCAGTTTCTAAAATCTTTTAAAAGGCTACCTAAATTTCATATGTTCAATGTAGAGTTACCTACAGAGAGAAAAACAAATGTATGTAATTATACTAAAACCCCATAAAAATGCAACATTACCAAAACTATACGTATTTCGTAAGCAACAGAATCTTTTCAATACATCCTGTAGAAGAAGAGGTTTCAGTTCCTTGCCTTTACCATGAGGGTTCAGCCTAAATTGCTGCCCTCTTTAAAAGTTTTCAGCTCTGAAAAGCAGGAGAATACTTCAGAAGATAAATAGCTAATTATATTGAAATATGCTGAGATAATCAAGATACTTTGCAGTGATTTTGTTTCTTTGTTCCCTGTGAACTCATCTGTTCTGCCAATGATTCATTTTAGTCTAGTGGCAACTTGCTATCCATCAATCCTGCTTAAGTATTTCTAGCTAAAAACAAACTAATTATTGATTTGAAACTGAACAGAGCTCCCATGAAATTGAACTTATTCATCCCTTTGCTAACTGAACCATCAGTGATGTTTTCTCCATATACCCCATAAGGCTTTAGCTATTATTCTAAGCAAATGAATTCGGGACAAAAATAGAAACAGCCATTAAAAGATAATGCTCCTGGATAATTCTTGTTTCCAGTTCTGTCTACATATAGAAGTATAAATCCTTCATGATACTCCAAGCTGAATTTAAATGCTTTTCAGGTATAATTTTGTGCTATATAAGCTTGTCTCAGTTAAAAACTGAGAAGGGGGAGAAACAACCTTGTGACTGTGAACTAAAATAATGCTGATAGCACTCTTGAGAGCCAGACAGACTGTCTGTACTCTCACATAGCTAATTTTTACAAATGAAAGAAAATGGCAATCAGAAATCAATATATATATCTAGAACCTCCAAAGCAGAACTTAGAAGAAAAAAATAAGGCACCAACTGGCCTCACAAAAGTCTCTCATGCCCCAAACACTGCATGCACAGCATGTAGTTCAAGGTGCCAAAGTGGCAGAAAGTGACCCTTCTGTACAATAGCTGCCTAATAGAACTGTTTTGACAACAGTACTAAAGGAATTATTTATAATTATCACCTCCAGGAAGATATTTCCTATGTACCTCCCACTTAACCTCAACCTGATTACATGGACAGGAGGTGATTTTGCAAACCTTGGTAATATGAAGCACTGCCCTGTACAAACAGCTTTTCCATTTCCTAGTTAAGGGAGCCCAGTACTTGCTCGGAGTTTCTTTTTCCTTCCTTGGTTGGCATAGTGAGATTACTAAAACTTTGTGAAAGTATCCGGCATGCCAGTTTTCACATTGCTACAGCAAGTACCATGTCTATTCAAACAGAACAAGTTCCTCAAAGCCACATATGGTCAAAGCCACATGTGGTCCACACCAGGAAAGATTTTCCATACAGGATTCTTGGGAGCAACCACACAGTGGCTCTAGAGGAAAAAGCAGGATTGTTCTAAGTTTCAAAGACAGTTGAGAACATCACGGATTTGCACAAAACAACTTGAAGCCACAGTATGAAAGAAAGAATCACAAGAGGCTTTTTGTTTCCAGATACAGAACAACTGAGACCCAGCAGAGCTTCCCCTGATCCTCCACGACCACAGCAGACAACCCGCACGCTCTCTCTGTGGGTGGAAATTTGCTTCTTCCATCATGGTTGTATCAAGGAGGAAGGGAGGCAGAGCAGCTGGTAGGGCAGTAAACCAGGGCTCTGAGCAAGCAGAACGGTTGATCCTCTCTTTTATTAATTTACTAACACAAGAGGAACACAACAACACGCTGACTTCTTTCAATCCTCTTGGTACTGTATCTCAAGTGTTTATACCGTGCTGCCATTGTGCCCCAGGGTTTTCCACTTCTCTGTTTTAAATGTCACAGCTGAGTCAAGAGCCAGTGGCAGGAGAATGAAGGTGCAGGCACCTATACAAGGGTTCACACTAACAGATCCTCTGTGCCTGTTCTCTCAGCAAAACCATCTCCCACCTCACCATTTAGCCCTCAGGGACAACACAACCTAGAGAGCTGTCAGTTTCATAACAACGGATTTTTGAATAAAGTGTTCTTCTGAGATTCAACAAACTCCATCAACCCATGATGTAATGGTGACAGAGCTGGTAGGTGGCGAGCAACATCCTGTTTGTTGAGGACTTTCAAAGCATGAATTGTTATCCATAACTTAACTGGCTGCTCTTAAGGTAGTTTCAAGTTTGTTCCTTCTTCAAAATCTGTGCCTGTACAGAAAATTACAGGGAAGGAAATGGCTCATCAGAAACCATGGCAGATGAACAACAGTTGCAGCTTAAATAGCTACCACACTCACTTTCATTTTATAAGCAGGACAACGTGGCAAGGAACCAGAGACAAAGGGTCAAAGGCTATGTCAATATAACTTTGATGGCCAAATAAAATATGTGTATACACAGATGGCTCCAAGTCAGTCTGTCCTTTTCTCTGTTACTCCCAGTTTCTCTGGTCTGGGCAAGGAGACACACATAAGCTCTCTAGATTTTGGAGAACAATAACTGAAGGGCATTGCCAATGCTCAAGTTCAACTAGACAGGAGAAAGTGTGGGCCAGCAGACCCAGAAGAGACAGTTGAGGCACTCTCACACTTCTCCTACAATATTTACTGGTTTGTCTCTGCATAGATATCTTAGTTATGGCCTTCAAACTTCTTACTAATTCTCCTTTGAGAACACACAGTCTGGAGCAGGACTTAAGAAAAAATGCCTAAAACTGAATGGCAGACAGCTGGGCTTTTCACTCCTTGCATAGTGCTGCTGTGTGGCTTTCAACCTCTAATAGGTGTGCTTTCCACATTTGGTTGTTGCTTCTCCACCTACAGAGGCAGGTGCAACCAGGATGCCACAGCAGAACAAGGAGGAGATGCCCACTTCATCACACCCTCAGCACAGAGGGCTCTGTGCACTAACAGGATGCCCAGCTTCTAACTGAGGAAGATTTAAACATCTTACTTGCTATCAGACACACAAAGGCACCGGAAGGGAGGAAAACAGTTTATGGAAGTGAAGTTACACCTCTCCATGCTGAAGCCTGGAGTAGCAGTGCTTTGAGCACCCAATGGTCTGGTTCCATTTTTGTGTCTTTTCCTTGGTCTTAGTATAATTCCTCAGAACTACAGTGGGCTGGTGATATCCAAGGCTGTGTGTCTCTTCCACATGCTGTTAGGGACAGCAGGGCAAGTCCTCATGACCACACTGATAATCGTGTTACCTGTGTTAATAGCATGGATTCCACAGGGGCAGACAGGGTGGTTTCCTGGCAAGTTGACTCCTCTCATGAAGGCAAAGCATTTGCTCCAGCAATTATCATCCACGAGGGCATTTATCATTTACTCCTCATGTGCTTTTCAATGTTCTTGACATTTGAAAACAGAACTACCTTTGTCTTACAAACTCTCCCCCCACTGTTCATACCTGAGACAGAGCTCTGCTGACTGGGCATGAGACTTTCTGCTCCTCTGAAATTAAATGGAGGCTCAGAGGTTTTGTTACCAAGGCAACTCCTTTTAGTATTTTTGCAAAGTTACAAGCTTTGGAGGGAACCTGTAAAACTGCCAAATCCCTTAAGAAGAGCACGTGTGGCTCGATTTCAGGCTCCTGTAAAAAGACCAGTTCCAACACAGGTGGAAGCTCTGACAAAGTCCTGTCACAACTTGAGTGCATAAACCTATCTAAACCAAGAGGAGCTCCATTGCATGACAAAAGTGCTAGAGAGGATGAGAAATCTTTGCTAAATATTATGCTTTCAAAGATAATTGGCAAGAAAAAAGACAACAAAAGCAATACTTCTGCAGCCCAAATGAGAACAGTACCTGCAGAAAAGCAAAATAGATTTATAAGGGAGCAATAGAATTGAAGAAAATAAGGCTCTCCCAGCTGTGGCCATACCAGAGGTACCAGTGGGAGAGGAAGCTTATTGGACATAATTCCAGAGGGTAATGAGCACATTCATGAGAGCATCTTTTAATTTTCCATGGAGAAAAACTAAGTGAACGAGGTATTTTATTATTCAAGTGAACATGAATAAATTACACTGAAATGACTGTGAGTGCCAAAGCACTCAGGATTTAACAAAGGGAAATTGACTGTCAAAAAAAAAGAGAAAATAATCCTAACTAAAGCTCACATTGAAAAATGCTGGAAACTCCAGGGCACGGCAAAGAGAATGAGCCTCTCTGTCAGGGATCAGAAAGAACTACATCAGACATTGCTGTGGGTAACAAGTGATGAAAATGAGGAAGGGACAAGATCACCATTTCTGGTAGTTTAGTCCTGGCATAATTCATGAGACCAGTAGGATTTTTTTAAATCACCATGAAAAGAGATCATTGAAGATTTGTTCTTTAATCTTGTTACTGTTATTCTTACAAGGGATCATATACAATCCACTATGTGGTTACTGCCACTACAATTCACAAACATCGCCCATTATAAGATGATGTTTTCAGTTGTTGACAACTCCATCAAACTCAAAGGCAGCTTTATTTAGGCATTTTGAAACTTACATTTCAACTTAGAGCCTTAACACCAGTGATTTTTTAAGATAAGACTGAGCTTGGGTTTATCAAAGAAGAGTGGCACATAATGTAGAAATCAGCAAACTGAAGGTGCAAGAAGGATAAGTTTCCAGTTCATTCAAGGTTTAATTCCCAATTGTACAGCAGTTTTCCTGTGCAATTCTACGTGGGGGAGAGAATGAGCCTTCCATGCATTGCTAAAGTGGAATGGGGCAATAATGATTCTTCTCAACCAGCCTTTTATCTGTCTATATCTAAATTAAGGATTTTGGGCTTCTCCCTTTGTAAAGCTGTGAATCCCTAGAGCCAATGAGGATGAAAGAGGCAATGGTTTGAGAAATGCCATGTCAGCCAGAGATGTACTTCCACAGTGAGCATTCAGGTCCTGCTCAAGACAGCAAAACTCTGTGTACTGTGCTGAACAACTCATCCTATCCTCAAACAAACAACAAGTTATGATTTATGGTACTGACAATGCTGCAACCAGCAAGAAAGTCATATAAAAATTACTTTAGTCATACTGAGAGCTGCCCATCTGACTAGAAATAAAGTTATTTGAGGAAGTCGATGCCCTGAATATGTTCCTGCTTAGCAAATACAACTTGACTGAAAAATATTTCTGAAAAAGGAGATAAACATATTAAATATCTCCATCTGTGTGAGCTGAGTGCATCAAGACCTCAATTCAGGCAAATATGTAAATGTATATTAGTAGAAAATAATATTTTGCTCTTCCTAGAGCGTTCTGACCTCAAGGGCATCTTGAAACAACAAAATTGAGTCATCCCAAGTTAGTATGAAGTTTTGTGGTTGGTCTTATTTTTTTGCTTTTTTTTAATGAGTAGAACACTTGTTCTATTTCTGTAGGTTCATTTGGGGTTTAGGGGGAAAAATGTGCAATTATCAAGTAAATTGTCAAACAAGATTAAACTGAATTGATCCTATCCATCCTCTGCTGCTGCTAGCAACCTTCAGTCATGCTTTCTTTTGGTTTTAATATCGCTTCCTCTCCTTCAAGGAACAAAGCCAGCATCTCTTGCCACCAAGGGAAAATATTCTGTAAATGCAGTGCCTGCAGCCTGACTGAATCCTGATATAAGCTCACCCCAGCAGTGCACAAAGACCATCATCAGTGCTCCTGGTGGATTGTTAATTGGGTTCTCTGTCTTATTATGCTCTATTATAAGAACAACTGCAATCAAATGGCTGGGCACAAAGAATACATCAGTGACCCACTGCATGCACTTTTTTCTGAGACATGATGGGTTTTCACCAGCAGCCACCATCCCCTAGAGATAAACAAATAGAACCTGCACCATCTATCAGACAGCACCCCAAGGAGAGACCTGGCTTATTCTGCTCCCCTCTTCCCCCTTTTTATTTTCTTTATTTTTTTAATTTAAACCAGAGCAGATATTTCTGAGGAAGGAAAGTAAAACTGGCAGAGGAAAAGATGATGCAAAATTAAACAGTGATGCTTGCATAATGGACGACGTGACTTGTTAGAAATCCTTAATTGCTTTTTACCATTTGTTGCAACTATTTTTAGATACACAACCAACTTCCTAAAGATCTCCCTGGAGAACTCCACAACAGAGCCCAGGATCCTTCTGCCACCAAAACAAAGTACTCTCCTTTACAAGAACAGGCACATTAACAATGTCAAAGCTAATTAGCAAAAGTAAGTATGATATTTGAAGTGTGGATGGAGGCCCTAGGTTTAGATATCAACAGTTGCTGGTACTACTGAACAAGCACCAGTCTTGAGCCTTTTATAACCATATGGGAAACTTCAGCATTAGCAAAGTGGCAGGTTCAGCCCAAGTGTGAAATATTTTGAGAGGCTTATAATTCTTGTGCTTGTGCTCAAAATAACTTGGCAGCATGTTGAAAACAAACAAGCAAGATCCTTTTCTCCTCTATGCAACGCTTAGTTTAATTCCAGAGCTCTCCACAGCAGAATGTTGTGGCAGCCAAATTATAAATAGGTTGAAGAAGAAATTAGACTCATTCATCATTGGTGGATATTAATCAGGATGGCCCACCCACAGTCACACAGTGTGGAAAACAATACTCAGCAGGTTACCAAGAGCTAAAAAGAAATACACATGGAAAGTTACTTGAGGCACACGTTGCTTCACATACTGTTTTCCTGAGGTTTCCCAAGTAGCTACTGCTTGAGAGCATTTACTAGAGTGGGTCGACTTCTGGACTGATCTGGAATAGCAAACATAATGCCTTTAACAGAGAATAAGAACCAAGAACTTTAAAATAATTCCAGTCCTATTTATTTTCCAAAGTTTGAATGGAGAACATGAACTGGAATTCAGTGAAACTGTACTTACTATTGTTATGTTTGCACTAACAGCATCTAGACATTTTACGATGAAATCACAACAGAAATGGTAATTTAAGTTATCCCATCCTTCATAGCAGTGTGTATACCTGATATAACTTGCTGTCTTTAGTTACTCTACTTTTCCTAATAAAAATGACCTGTTTCTTCTGCACATAGAGCACAGATCATCTTATCTACAGTCAGGCAGGATTGTTCCAATTCAGCAAACACAATACAGGCAGAAGGTAACAACAGCAAGAGCACAGACTTATGAAAAACATTACTAAAAAAAGCACCTGGGCAAATATCAAGAACAGAGAAGACAAATAATACTAAAAGCAGTAAGACAAGTAATGACATTCAAGGCAAATATTAGATGGGTTTAATGTGAGCTGGGTGAATGAGGTAAATAGTTCAGAAGAGCATATGGAGACCGTCCCATGCCTGTGCACCAGGGAGGAGTAGGACTACTTCTGGATGCTGCATGTTAACAGTCTATCATATTCAAAATAAAGAATAATTATTGCCTGAAGCTTACAGTTAATTTTGTAAGAAAGTTTAATCACTAATCATTGATTTAAAACTGATCAGGGGTTTAATTAAATCTGGAAACCTATAACTTTTCAATATAATTTTACAAAACATTCTTTAAACATTATCTTTACATGACGGAAGACAATCAAAGATGACTGGCAAGCCCAAGCAGCTGCGCAAACCCCAAATGTCAAAACACTGACCTAAGTGTCCAGAGTTTGGGCCACTGGAAAAAGGACTGAAAACCTCCCAAGCCTCATCTTTTCTGCTTCCTGAAAAATTTTTGTGGCATTTGTGTCTTCTGATATCTTTGCCCTGGTCCAAGTTACCCCCCAGAAACCCTGGAAGAAAAAGAGGGAAGATGACCCAGCCTGATATTATTAGCAAAAGCCTGGGAAGAACTATGTCCTGCCCTTGACAAGAAGGTTCTGGAGACCAAAAATAGTAAAAACCAAAATGATGTGATATTCCTGCTTGGGAATAAAAGCAAACTCTGACAAGTTTGGTCACAACTGTGTTGCAAGAGCAGAAGAACACAATTACTCCACTGCTCAGAGCATTTGTACCAGCAGAATGCTGCACACACTCTGTATTTGTGCTTAAAATAGTAGTTGAGTGTAAAGGAAACTCAACAGCACAAACCCCCTTATTGCTCCCCTTTTCCCACAAAATCTTCCTTCTGTGATTAGGATGCTGCTGAGAGGCAGGTATTCCCTTGTCCTGAAGGGATGCCACAGCTACAGAAATAATTAATCCAAGGACATGGGCTGGATTTTTTGTGCTTATTTTCTGAAATCATATTCTCTCTTGAAGAAAAATCATTAAAAACTCCTAAAACAGCTGGTTCCATTTGCAAAATAATAAGAGAACAAAACAAAGCAAGGGCAGCCAAGCTACTTGAATAAAACTGGCTGAAGAGCAATTAGAGAAGAAATGTAAAGCAAAATATATAGACTCAAACTATCATGGGAGAAAGGGAGTGTATCTTAGTTGCCTGTCCAACCTTGAGTTCTGGGTTAACTTAGGCATCCCTTCTCAAAAAACATATACAACATTCAGAGACCATCATGAAAAATAATTAGAATCTCACAAACACTTTACAAAGATGTATGAAATAAAGAAGTGGGTTTACCTCTGGGTTGGGAAATGCACACAGAATATAATGTAAAAATATAAAAAAAAATAAAGTCAGCTGCTTTGGAGAAATAAGGAAAAAGTAAAAAAAACCCCTTCCTTAAGTAGAAATTAATTTTTGAAAAGTTAAGACAACACATAATTGTTAAGAGTACAGATATATCTGTATATGGCTTAATGATATTTCATTTTACAAGTCACTATAAAATCACTCAAAAATAACTTGATTCAGTTGAGGACTAAGAACTCATGAATAAGAAGATTTGCATTTACAATTTCTGGAATAAAAAAAACCAAGTCAACTGTTACCAGCCTGAGGTTAAAAAGCTGCTTATGAATATGCAATTTTGAATCCAAATACATCTGAAACATCTGGTAGAGGCCAGGGACAGGACAGGTGAAGCTGGACAAGACAGCACGGTGACAATAAATCACAGTGGATTCAGATTAAAGGTGACAAAAGAATAATTCCTAAACTCATCTCTTTCTGTAGGAAGGCTTTGCATAAGTGGGCTTGGTGAACATCTTCAGAGTGTGTAAATCAGTGTGTAAACCTTCTCCAAAGAGAGAAGGATCTGCAAGTCAGGCTTTTTGTTTCCATCAAATGTAGCTGAAGTTGCCTGACTCAAAAATCATTGAGCGGAAGAAGACAGTCCATTCACACCAAAATCTCATTACCCCAAATACCCTATATCTTATGGACAGACAAAATACTCCAGCTGAGAGGGGCTGATGCCTGATGTATAGAGCACCAGTGAGTTATGAAAACAAATCATGAAACCAAAGTGAGAATTAATTTCTTATTGTGATGACCTGATTTCCCATCCCTGACACATAACAAGTTCAAGAATTCACCTGGACAGCAAAGATCCAACCTGAAGGGAAAAGAAAATGAATGAAGGAGATAAAAACCACAGCTAAGCTGCAGTAGCAGTTACTGCAAACCCTTTATTTGAACTTTGGCAATACAATAGTAACAGGTATCAGACAAGAAAAAAATTCCATGGTAACTATGAAAAACAATTATGCAGGTGGAGTGGGAGGTTGTACAAAAATCTTTAGCTCAGGAGATATCTTGAATCCAAGATATCACAAGTAATGCATATACAGCTTTCCATCACTTAAAAAAAAAAGGATCAATGGAAAGAAACAAGTATGAGAAATGGTTTTGGAACCACAGATATTTGAACAGTCTAACAACTGAGAAAACAGAGAGGTAAAGACAAGAATGAGGTGAAAAAACTGAAATTTAGTGACAGGTGAAATAAGCGTTGGAAAAACCGGTGTGATTTTTCTAGAGATCAGAATTAGAAGCTAAGGAGGTCAATTAATAATGAGGGAGCTGATTCCAAAGATTCAGAATTTAACACCAACCTGCCTGCTTTGGTTTTGTCTTCTAAAGTGTCTCTCCTTTGCATGAAATAAAATATTTGCACAGGTTTGGTAGACCACACAGTAGTTAGTAAACAACCTGCTGATAGCTACAGTATAAGAAGATTCTAAGAAAATGTCAGGATAAGGAATCATTGTATGGCTTGAAATGCCCCCGGGGAAGTATAGACAGCCAAGTTCTGAGGATGATTTTCTATTCCAATTTCTCTTTCAGAGTATCAAAGCCGAAAATAATACCGTCCCCTGCTTAGATCACGTAGCTGGCTCAGAACGAGATGAATTTCCCACTGATACTATGTTTGAGGAAATTGCTCATTGCATGTTCCCTTGGGCTGGGTGCCAAAAGGAAATTAAAGATACATTGGCCAACTCAGCTGCTATGCAGGAACAACATCTGCAAAACAGCTCACGATCTTTGCCATGTCAGGGCAACCTCTCTGCAAATGAAAGCTAATAAGATTTGAATTAGAAGGAGTGCTGGTGGAGTTTCTAATGTCTGGGGCATAGTCTCAGCTGCTGGGACAGTTTTAAGATCGAGGATAAGGCACTTGTGGAGGACTGGGACCCACAACATTTTCTGCCTGCTGATTTCGGTTGGGCAAGGGAGGAAAGGAGGTGAAAAGAAAGCACAAATTTAATCCATGTTTAAAAAAATAAAAAAAGAACCCAACACACTCCATCGTACTTATAGCTGGACAGTCTGTACACAACTCTAAACAAAAATATCACCTTAAACCAGCACAGGCAACAACCCACTAAAAATTATGCAGAAACACAGAACAAGGACACCTGGCTCTAACTGCTTTCACCTCACTACATTCCTCTGAGAAGCAGAACAGATATTCAGGGAAATACCTGTCCTGGAGATACTGAACACTGCCCCAGTCCTGAGCAACACTCAGCACTGATGAATGAGGGTGACTCACATCTCACATAGTCTCAGTGATGGAGACAGAGCACACCACAACGTCCAGAACTGAGATCATTTGCTGTTGTCTGTTTATCTGCCTCACTCTGTCCTTCCCATCATTGCACCACTGGGAACCACACACTTGACCTGTTGCTTCTCAATACTCCTGCAAAGAGCAGCAGAGCTCCTCTGGAGAAAGGGGAAGCAGTTCCACACACATATTTGGGCTCCCTTGAACTCATTTAGACTTACCTCTCTTTGCATTTTGCAGTCACTTAAATTTCACTTTTAAATCTCTATTTAGTCAGTGTCCATGAGCAAGTGTGATTTCCAGTGTTAGCCTTTCTTGATTGGAGCATATCTAAAAGACATTTTTAAGATCCTGTCCATTACAACACAAGTCTAACAGGTTAATTTCTAAATTTCTTAATGGAACATGGAAAATTAAAGAGGAGTTGGACATATAAGTGTTGTTACATATACAATAATTCCCTCATCTAGAAATTTGTGGACTCTGTGTTGTTTCCCACAACAAAATATATAAAAATGTTAAGAGGATGTGAGTTTTTACAGATTACCTTCTATTTTAGCTGCAACATGAAATGCATTGCAAGGCACTGCCACATAGAAACACTCATTGTTGGATATGGGGATCACATCACTTACTTGATACCAGAGTGGATAAGGATGAGCCCTTCTTTTTGGACAAGAGCATTCCTTCCAAACTTGCAGGGACAGGCTGGAATTTGTGTCTAAAATGATCCCTGTTGCCAAGTCCAAAAGAAAAGGTCATTTTCAGCATAACTTAAGCTTTGTCAGGGCTCACTAACAATAGCCTCAGTAAGAATGAGAATGGGTCTCAGATGCAAAGGGAGATGTATAAATATTCTCCATGGTTACAGATTTCAAACACGATTATTTAAAAAGTGAGTACTTTTGTTTCCATTTAGTTTAATAAGAATGGAAGTATCTTCAAAAGCAAGTCACAAATCCTGTTTAAATCACAGGCAAAAATCCTGATTATGCCACTTCCCAGAAAACACAGTGTGCTAATGAGATCAATAAGATATAAATGGGACATGAAGAAGGTACATAATCATAATGGGTGAAGGTTGGGCTGATGTCATATGGCCAGTGCAATAAGTATGCTTTAAGAAATGCATAGATCAATGGGAAAATGATCAGAAGTCTACAAGACATGACCTGTGAGAGAATGAAATGAATGTGCAGCCTAAAGAGGAATCATCCAAAAAAGGAGGAGATGGAAAAGCATTCAAAAATATAAAAAACTGTCCCAAGGAGAGAAAGAATCAAACTGAGAATTCAGAGGAGAAATCCACTGCAATATACTAAGTAGGGAGGGTACAAAGGCTCAGAAAATCCTGTGAGCCCAAAGAGATCAAGCCATCCTTCCAGAAGAGGACAGTATCCTATGCTTATCCTGCCATTCCTCAGGCCTCTGTGGTTGCTGTTGGAGCAGCAAGACCACAAGAACAGCTCTTGTAATGCTACATGTTCTCCACACTCATGGTAGGTAAAAGACAGAACGGTGAGGCTTTAGTCTAGACAAAGGAAAATTCAGGTTAATTGTGAGGAAAAAAACCCCAAAGGTCTCCCTCATCTAAATAGACAATGATTCTTTTAACTGGATAGTCAGAGAAAAGGCAGAATTTCTATCAAAGGAAGTTTTTTCAAAATAAATTTTTGTCAGGCGTGACAAAAATGCTGCCTTTGGAGAGAAGAACGGACAGCATGACACTCAGGCCTTATGATATGAGGATTTAATATTGAAAGATGGTTAGCCCACCACTCTTCCTGCATGAAAAGTATCTGGAGTGGTTTCAGAAATCTCGGATAGCTAGAAAACATCCAGTTGGAGCACACCTATCCTGCTGCAATGTTATTTCCTTTGGTGAATAACTCATTAAAAAGAGGTGAGGAAGAGCCTACCTATGGAAGCCTGCAGCTGGGACAGAGCACTAAAGAAAGTACATCTGCCAACAAGCTCTATGAACCTTCTTTGCATGCTGAAAATATCTTTGCAAACTGGTTGCTAGGTGCTCTGCTCCTTGACATTTACATGCTTGAGCAAAAACACATCTGCTGTTTAGCAAAACGTCATAATAAATGTCATTTTTAAGCATTGTCTGCTGCAGTTCTGATTAGTTTGTAAGCAAAGCATGAGCATCATTTTAGATCTCAGAGGGAAGTCCTGTTATGCAACAGCCAAATACAGGTTGTCCCTTAAAATGCTGGGGGCTGGTGCAACCACTTGTAAACAAGGTAAAAAAATAAATGTAAAAATAATATGTATTTTGCCGACACCAATATCTCAATGTAAAATCTCAACCGAAATAAATGATTTTGCAGGGATATTCCTGATTAATTCATCACCTCTCAACGATGCAAGGTACAAAGAATAAGAGCAGGTTTATGCAATCCATTACATAACCTAGAAAGAAAAGAAATATCATCTTTTAGTAGATATTAGCCTGACCTCAAAAGAGAGAAGAAATCCACATTTGACCTGCAATTCTGGCAGATGCACAGCACCTAAATTAGTAGCCTTTTCTCCCTGTGTGGATTTTTCAGGTGTTAGAGGAGAACTCTTGTTATTTCCATCTAGTTTAGTTGTTCCAAGGTCTGCCTCCTGCCTTTGTAAGTGTTCTGGGGGACAGCTGTGCCAGCAAGAGGCAAGCAGGTACACAAACACTATTAGGTGGCTTTCAGAGATGGAGTTCTGTGGTCACGCTGGACCAATAAAAATCATGACGGAATGATGCAAAATGGTTTCCCCTTTTGACAACTCTTTACATCAGTTTTGAATGGTTAATGAAATCACTCACTGAGCGTGTCAGGGACTTGCTGCCATCAGGCACTCTGAGGAGAACATTCCCTGCAGGACCACTCCAAGGAGGAGTTGGATGGAGAGCAGGTAGTCCGCACCTCACCAACCTCCTGTTGAGCTGAAAGAACTGGAATGCAAATGGAAAAGCTGGTCCTTATTTCATCCCTGCTGCTATGATACAAATAAATCAATAGAGAGCAGAGGCTTTCAACTTCTAAACCCAAGCCAAAGTGACAGGGATCAAAAGCCTTTACTGGGCTGGCTGGTCAGTGTCAAGGCACAAGGGGAGGAGTTTGAGCAGCATGAGCTGATTCTCAGGGGTCATACAGCAGCACTGCAGGAGACTGACAGCCTCCTGAGAATAAGTGACAATGATACGTCACAGGAGTTTGGGGCACCTCACATACCCATGGGTTCTGCAGTAGGACTGAAAACACCACACTTGGGCTTGGCTTACCACCTTCAGCCGTTACTTCAGGCAGAGAATAAAAGACAGATGATCTCTCTCCTGGGACAACAAAGTGAGACATGGCAGTCCATCACAGACTAATGTTAAATAACCCATTCCATACTAGTTTGGTTTATCTTTAATAACCGAAAACCTTCTGCATCACTGAGTGCATTAAACTACCAATGAGGTGATCGGATCTGAGCTCAGCAACATTGAAAAAACTCAGCACAAGGGCTGGATTTGTCGTGGTACATTGGGTTAAGGAAGCTGCAGAGCCCTAGTACATACCAAAATGTAGGAATCTACATCTAGTCACAACATTGCATAGAGTATAAGGCCAGAAAATTAGCATTGACTAAAGTATGAACTTGTGTTAAAATAGAAAAAGGAGAAAAAAAACATAATGCAAATTAGAGATGCTGGGAGACAGAGATGGCTATGGTCAACATAAAGCTGATCTAGACATGAAAGGACAAAAAAAACCTTCTCACTTTCCACTACAGGCTTTGGGGGTTTCACAGTATATCATGCTACATTTACTGCTTGATTTAAAGATCAAGTTTCCTGAGACGAGACAAAATTTCAAAGAGTTCAAAACATGGGCAAACCCTGAGTGGAACCTGAGGGCCCAAACAAAAAGAATCACCTGTAACCTGCAGGACATCCAAAATGAATCATAAACAGAGCTAGGGTGACAGACTGCCATGCTGGGATTGGAGGTACATGGAGATCCGTAGCTCTTGGTACAGTGTTTTTGGCTCATGTATTCTCTAGAAGCAAAGTCGCTGTCACTAGCATAACACAGGGAAGAGAGCTCTGCCTGGTCACCAAGGCCAAGCTTCGGGCAGAGACTCAAACATCCTTCATACATCCTTTAGACATCCATCCACATGCTTACAGATGTGCCAGGATGGTGTCTCTGACATCTTGTGAAGTATGTACTTCCACAAGAGGGAAAAGGAATGGCAAGGACATGACGAAGAGCATCACTCTGCACGTTCATGGATTGCATCTATGAGAAGATAATGAATTTGCCAAAGGACTCCCCATCATCTTGAGACTATAAGCTCTGTTCTGGTGTTTGTAAGCTGACACACCATCATTTATGGCTAAAAGTGATGAATTTGCCCTGAAATCTTATTGCTTGGCTTATTGTAACAAATTAACAGTCATAATAACGAAAGCTTCCACGTCTGTCACAGTATCAACATTTCTCCCTTTCCAATCTGCTATGAGAAACAGGTTTATCGATATACATCTGACAACATGCATTTATAAACAATACAAATAATACTAGTAGGCATTCAAATTCCCTAGCTGTGTACATTGGCGTTAATTAGAGCTCCAAACAGTTAGCAGGGGAGGTCTGTTTCCCAGCATCTGATGTTTATGCATGTTTTGGGGACTATTTTAAAAAAGCTGAAGGCACAGTAAGGTTATTTCACAAACATTTCAGTGTGCTGTTTCTCAGAAAGCCCAAGTGATTAGTGCTGAGGGTAATTTGTGTGCAGGTGTTTATCACCTTTGTGATAGTGGTTTTTTACTACAGTTTTTCTATTAATTCAGCAGTCTGATACTCAGCTGACACACTGGGGGTTGATATAATGGAAAAGCAGAGAGAACACTATCAATAAAGACCAGCTCAGAGCAGGGGCACATGACTGACACTGAACCTACTTTCCCTTTTCTGACTGCTCTCTGGGAAAACAGCAGCAGACAGCTATGTTTAAAAAAGTTGAGCTAAACATATAAAAATATAAGTTAAATTTCTACAAGACCATGTATTTAATAATTAGGTCTGTGAGGAATGAAAGAAATATTCAGGATTATTCCTTGTGTCATGCTCTCTTTCCATAGCTTTCAAAAGTCATGAGTACAGTTTAGTCAATTATATGATTGAAGATTGATAGTTTTGTCTATATTGTAATAGACTAAGAATCTAGCTCATGTTATATTAAGGAATGTGCATTGTATTTGGAAGGAAGAGAATCGTGTGTAAGTTTTTTTTGCTGGAGCAATGCCAAAAATTTCTTTATTTACAGGAAAAGGATACTAGATAATGAGATACACAACAGGCTAAAAATTAGCACTCAAACTTGAGAAAGTTATGCTAAGTTCTAAACTGTGCAATAGCCTTCCATGAATCAGGCCATGAATCAAGATCCATTTTAAGCACTCCTCAGAGTTAATGGTAGCCCTATTAATCAACATGTTTTAATTCACTCTAAAGATGATTACAATAAACCTCTCAGAGACATGTCAAAACACCCTATTCAGATGAAGCCCTTAAGGAGCTGAACTACATAAGAGAAGTTAACATTTGGATTGCACACAAAAAGAGCCACACATGCATCAGCCCAGTGCAGCTTTCAGAGGCCCTCTGGAAATCAGCTCTATCATTTGCTATAGGAGACATATATTTTAGAAAGATGAGCCCTGTAATGGTTGCTGGTCCAGTTACCATAACATCAAAGCAAGATGCTCATAACATTCCTTCACAACCCCTTAGCAAAAATCCCATGGGAGGTGGACGCAGCCTGTGTCCCACCCATTGTAGCACAAACCAAATTGTTTAACTGATATTGACATCTCAGCCACATTTCTGGATTATACTACAGACCATAAAGTTTTTAAGACTGAGGAATAACGTTGCTCAGGTTTTGGGTTATTTTTACAACAAAAGCCCTTCTTTCATTGTGAGGTTAATTTATCACACATGCTGGCAAATTCACTTTTGCTGATAGAAGAGACCTGGCATCTCTCATTCTGTGTGCAAACAGATCTCTAAGCACAGAGTTCCTCAGAAATAATTCCAGAGCTGATTATCAGATTGGGTTGCAACTCCCTGACACACATTGAAGAAAGATGATCAAGAAATTTATCAAATCAAAATATTTCTTACATAGTTTGCAAAAAATGTTCACAATATGATTGGGACAGATTTCTTATGACTAGGGAAATAAAGTGAACAGAAATAAAGGCTCCCAAAGAATTTAATGTAAAAGCAGCACCTTTAAAAATATTTCAGATGATCTTGCCTATCCTGAATAAACAGACACGAGGATAATTTTTATTGTTCTAAATAAACATTTCATAAAATGTTCGAAAAAATATTTTTCTGCCATTAAGTATCCTGCTCTAGCAATTTATTTTTCTACTTTGCTAAATTAAAGAATAGGTCAAATTATCACAACTTAATTTGTACTGCCGAGATCACACTGAGTAATCTCACTTAATGAAGCTGTAATCAATGTCTGAGCAACTCCATTATTAGTATCATTATGTTATATGTTTATGCTCTGTATCGATGAGCTCTTCACTACAAACAGTCTTCAAAGGCAGTATTTGCATACACTGATACATGTATCACCCTGGAGTTTTCCAGACATTGGTTTAGGTTGGTTTTCACCTTTTAACAACAAAAGCAGCTAAAATGGTTAGAAAATATTTAGCAGTTTATAGAGTTGTGATAGAATATCATGCTTGCCAGTGGTAATTACAGTAGTTTTCTTCAGGAGCACCTCTGCCTATACCATTTCATATCGACTGTGAGACCCTATGACACAGCCAGGCTATTGTCCTTTTCCAAAGGGCTGCACTTGTGAGCAGCAGGATCCCCATGCCTTAAACCATTTAAACAGATAACTTTATTGAAAGAAAAAAGAGTTGCTCTCATCAGTTTTCTTACCAAAGTATGCATAAACCTGGTCAAGGTGTAAAAAAAGCCATAGCAGTCCTACAGGGCTATGGCAAAGTAATTAAATGTCCTCTTCAATTAACCTCAGGCACAAGAGGTAGTGTTTATTTCATGAGATCCAGTTTTACCTGGTGAGAGAGGTGCAATGTTTCATAATCTCAAAAAGAAATCTAATTATTCCAGTATCAGAAGCTATATCCTGTCTAGTAATGAAAAAATTAAATGATATCCTAGAGATATGCACTTCTTAATATCACTGGTCTCTGTGTAGATGAATATTAAACAAAGGCTAACAAGATATGAAAAGCTATTAAAAAGCCCAGTCCCTTTTATACACCACTGGAATAAGTTAGTGTTTTCAGCTGGAGAATGCCACACAGATATCTGTGGCAGAGAAATAAATGCACAGAATGAGTTTTACTTGTGAAGGACTATTAAAAACAACACAAACCACATATTTCATTGCATCCTAGAAGGAACTAGTTCCCTAGAAGTGCCTTTACTCTTAACACTGCATAACCTTGGATGCCTTTATATATTCCCAGTGTGAAGTTTGGATATCTACCACCCAAAATCCCATGCTCCTACAGAATTCAAGCTGCACGGTGATTATCTGGTTAATCAGTCTGTGGCCTGTACACAATCTTATTTATGCACAGGCTACTGAGGTGTTCTGACTCTGTCAGACTCACAGGAAAGGAATTAATCACAGATGGAAAATGAAGGCTTTAAAAATGAAGCAGAAGGTCATCTATGGACCTGGCACTGAAGAGCTCAGCTTTGGTGACACAGTTTAGCCATCTCCAGTTAAGCAGCCTTTCAGGTCCGCATAAAAATGCCAGATCTAAAAGGACAGTAAGGCAGGGGGGAGTGAAAATCACTTTTCCTTTAGTTCCAAATAGACAATGCATAAGTAAACATTGTGATCATTTATGTGTTAGAACTTGCACATGTATTTCCTTTGAAATCACTGCTGGTGTGATATGACATAATCCCATGACAGTAATGCCAAGTTCATACCAACCACTTTTCTTCTCCAGAGTTCTATGTGGAAAACTGTAATACCAAGATCTAAGTCTGGACGAATGGAGATCTTCTGGAAAATCCTATTACATTTGAGAACAAACATTAATTGGCACATCCACCCAGCTGCCATGATGATTGCAAACAAGCATTTTGTGGTAGAACTTATTAGAAAGTACCATTCCAAGAAAACGAAACATGATTTCTCAGCATTTGCCTTAGAAAAATAGGCATTTGATAGCCCTGTTTTCTTATATAGCGGTTATTTATCCCTCAGAGTCTTCTACTACACCACTACTTAAGCATGAGTTCACTCAAAGGAAAACAACTGCAGAGGAAGAAGCATGAAAGTTTATTACAGCTGATGACTGTCACAGAAAAGCAAAGGCAGAGCCAAAGAAAACCCCAAATCAAACAAGAATCCAGCTGTGTAAGGAAAAGCTGTTTCTTTTAAGAGGTGTGGAATTGCTTTGCCTCTGCTGCTCTGGATGGGAACGGCACTCGCCTAAACTGACAGAACTAATATGAAAGCGAAGCCTACCTAATGCAATATTGCAGTATAGTTTGTATCTATTGGTGTCAGCAACCATAACTAGCCCAAATACATCGCAGTCAGATGCTAACCTAGTGCAGTGGAAGATGATTTTAAAATCACATTGTTATAACAGATGATGTTCAAAACAAATGCAGTGGTGAATAAGCGCCCTCTTAAGGGCACTGGGTACGAATAACATTCCTTCAATGCACTTACATAACTTTTAAAGTTCAATGGCGAACATTTCCCCACGCTAAAATGGCAGCTCCCAAAATTTAACCCCTTCACAAGATTCCAAAAGTGCTGTGAAATATTTTGAAAAATTACAGTCCCAGTCATTTCTGTTTCTAAATTATCAGACACTGAAGGTACTGAAATGGCAAAAAGTTACATGGAAATACTAATTCCAGTGTATGAAATAGTCACATGTTGCATTCCTCTAACAGGAATTGACACCAGGATGTTTTCACTTGCCTGGGGTAGGAGGGGAATCAGTAGAAGGACAAATGAATAGGTTTGGTCTTTGGCTGAAGTAATCCAAAATAAAAATAAGAAATCTTCCTAATTACTCATATTTCAGACACTGCTGTGTTTTCCCTCTCATATGAATACACCCCAGCCTGAGGAGAAAAATTCCAAGTGCCATTTTGTATTGCTAATCAATAAAGAAATAACATGTGCCAGGCATGAAATTGCCCTCAGAATCCATAGTAGGAGATCTATAGGTAAAGACCTACATGCCACTCCAAAAAAGTGCTTAGCCATGCCAAATTGGATCATTTGGGAGAATTCCCACAACTTTAGCATGTTATGTCAGTGAGACAGAACACTGCCCTCAATTTTTCACCTGATACATGATTATTGCAGAACTGGCTGCACAAAGCAGGTTCATCAGAAGCTGAGGCTTGCTCAGAACGATCTGTAATACCTCACATAGCTTAAACAGGGTCAAAAAGAGTAGATAAAAACATGCCTGTCTGTTAGGAGACACTTATAAATTGCTGAAATATTTACTTTGGACTTTTCCAGACAAAAGCTTGGTTTTGGAGGGTTCTTTCCAAGCATGTAGAGCAGCAGACAGCAGAGAGAGAAGCTGTCCTAGATAAAAACATCACCAGCTATAACCAAAAGAGAAGTGCTCCTGTAAATCTTTTCTAGCCTGCTTTACAAAAGGATTATTTATAAGTTTTCTTCACTTCTGCAGAAAGCACAAGAGCAATGGGAGATAGAAGAGGCAACTGAAAGGATCCTCTCTGACATTAATGTTCCACCAAGGAATATTTTGCCTCTTTTCTCATGACTTTTAAGACTTTAAAGGCTGGTTCCATAAGGGAAGTGTGCATCTCTTGCTGTGTCTGCACAGCATCACACTTCCAAATCAGGTCTCCTGGCTCTCCACTATTCCAGAGGGCCAAGCAGGAGGATAACTAAAATATTGCTCCTATTTTTCACTCTGCAGGAGAGACCTGGCAGCAAATGAAGGCTGATAAGAGAGCACAGAATTCCCAACCCATGAACTCAGCCACACACTACGGCACCTACACACACCACCTTCCCTCATCACCCCAGGCTCTGCAGACTGGATAAGAAAACACCAAGTGTGTTACAGAAACTGCTTTAACTTCTTTGATGAATTACTTTTCTTAGGAGCATGCCTCTTTTAGGAGCTCATAGTGATCAGATGAGTAATCATCAACAATAACACGGCATTGATGGAAATTGATGTTTTACAGATTTAAACTACTAAGCTATAGAATGACTGTGAAAATACCAAAAGTTATGCTCAAACAGCTGTGGTCATTTTAAACAAGTGTTACTGAAAATAGTCTGTGAACAATTGTCCTAATTTAGCACTATGTCACCACAGAGCATATTCACAACGTAGTATGTAACCAACGAGCCCTGTGATGTAGTCTTGGCATTGCCAGGACCAGACCACAAGGGCTATTCTGAATTTTGGGGGACTCAGGACTGGAACTTACCAGCCTTGCTCTGTCTGAACTTACCCTGACCCGCCTGCAATTTGGTTTTAGCTTCATTTATCTTCCTGGAACAGGATTATTTTTTCCTAGTTGACTAGATATCTCTGGCTAATTCATTTTACTTCTGGGTATTATTGTATGGTACCACCATGGCTCTATGTCTAACACAATAATGCAGCCCAGTGTGACAGAGGCCTGGGGAAGTGCAGTCACAGGAGGCAGTATAGAAGGGCATGCATGGGATAAGAGATGGGCACATCTTGGCACTGGACCAATGGTCAAGCAAGAAATGTAGAACGAACTCAAAAAATCTTAGTTTAGAAGTAAAAAAGGGAACAAAGAAATAGTATCCAACATCAGCAAAAATAACCAAATATAGCAGATCTGAATGGAACATGGAGCTGCAGAACAGTGAAGAAAAAGCAAAGGTGAACAACTGTGTTGCAGACAGATAAAAAGGAACCCAAAGCGTATCCCGAGGTAATAAGTATAGCCCAGGGGAAGGAAGAAACCTATGGTAAGACATCAAGAGGAAAACCCTGCTCTTTCTGGTGAAGGACTCCAGATGCCAGCAACTCACCTCAACAGCCCTCACTAGTACCAGTGGGAAACCACAGGTCATGGAACTTCAGGGAATGGTGCAGCTGTGTCAGTGTAGACTGGTTTATGCACTCGAGATGTCATTACTCTGGCATGTAAATATATGAGGACTAAAGCCAGGACAAGGGGATTCCTAAAGAAACACTGCATTGCACTGAGCAGCTCATACCAAGCTAATAGAGAACTTCAGCTGAGTATTCATGTAGTCCCACATTGCACTGTAGCCCTGAGATTTTAAACAGTAAAGCAAGAAACTCCCCTAATGGACCATAACTGATCCTTCTGATGTTATTGTGCCAAAAATCCATCTTGATTAATATGTAAAGGCAAGCTGCTTTCCAACATTATCCCATTCTTACATGATTCTTACTAACAACAATTTTCCCCTTAGACTTGTATGCAGCTATTCCTAATTCCATGCGAGGCTTTCTTCCCTGGTCATATTAGGCACTCACATACATGTGAGGCTCCTCTTGCTCAGACTTCCCATGGTCTTGGTATAGTCAGGGAGATAATACAGAGGTGAGTGGGGGTTGTGTGCCAGGAATAGTGCTCTCTCCATCACACAGCTGCAGTCACAGACACTGGGGCATGCTAGAATCAGAAAGGGCACTGATGGCTTTTGCACCCTTTCTCCAAGGAGTTTGGCACAGCTCTTAAATTCTCTTGCCACAGAAATGCTAGTTTCATTTGCCATTAGGAGCCCCATTCTCTTAGACTGGAAAATTCAAGTTTTTTACAAATCTGCTCCAGCTGTATGAACATAAAGCTGATTACATAATGTAAAACCAATATTAATTGGTGTATCTAGGACCATACACCTAATATCCTTATCCAAGAGGAATTTGAACAGGAAAAGTCTTTAGGAAGATAAAAATCCTCTTTTATAGAGAATGAGGTAATTTTTGAGAGCTAAAATGTGCCTTCACAAGGTAAAGCATCAGGTTTGTTAAGCATCTCTTAATACCAATGGATTCATCACTGCAGTTATGTCCATTTCTCAGACAGAAAGATATAGATTTGTTGCTTCTTCTTTTGGACTCCAGGGTTAATTCTAATTAAGTGTTGTACTTCTGGACAAGGCATTACCAATAGTTTGTGTTTAGCCCTTTTACAATTGCACATATAAGGAAAAAATTGTTTAGGAGATACAAGTGAAGAGATAAAGGCAGCTAAAAAAGCAATAGGAGTAAGTGACTAATGGACAAGTATGCTCTGAATATATTTTCTGTGGAAATCTTCTATTCCTGCTGAAATTTGCTCTGTGAGATGACATTCTCTCTCACTCCCCCACACACCCATTTGCATTTCACACACAAGTCTGACCAACAGTAGCTGGGGAAGAGAAATACTATTATAGACAGTAAATGTGCAAACCTGACCTTTTCTCCAATTGGATAATGTCTCCTAAGACATTCAGAGCCTGATTTTGTTCCTATTACATGGATGTAAATCAGGATGAGGTTCTTCTGAGATGAAAAGATTTGTATTCTTTGGGTTTGTGCCTTCTGGTGGTCTATCACCCAAAAGCACACACATCCTTTTGCTCTAGAGAGACAAGACACTTGTCCTTCTCTGGCATGTTGCCACCAGGATCTGAGATAAACCAGTCTCCTTGATTAAGATATTGGGGAAGATCCAACAGACATTGACAATAACAACCCATTTGTCCAGTCCCCAAATCACCAGCACAAGGACAAGCATCTGAACTACGCTTGGTCTTTGGTGACATGGCACACCACAGTATCGCTGTGTAAGGAAAGCTCTTCATGAGGATTTGCATTCTTCAGGCCAGCTCTTAAAGACTGAGGCCTGAAGGCAGAAGAAAATTAAAGACTTCTGTAAACTGATGGCAATTAGCCTCCAACTCATCTGTATTGCTTAACATGAAAGTTTGTCTTTATAATCACCAACTATAGAAATAAAACTAGCATGATCATTTCAAAGAGAAACCTCAGAGTTTTCTTTTGGGACAAGGCTACCTTCTGGCTAGAAAACTGATGGCCCACTAATGAGCACCTTGGGAACAGCATGTAAGAACATGAAGAAAAGCTCTCCTGCCAGAATTCAGAAGTCATCTTCACCTCAGTTTTAACTTAGGAAAGAAAGTGGGCTCGAAAGTGTTCCAATTAATTTTAAGAAATCCACCAAAACAGCACTTTCAATCAGACATACTGTGAACTCTGAGATATAGGGAACCAATATTCCTCCTTAGCCACAGGAAGTGTTGCAATAGTCACTTTTAATCAGGGAAAAAAAAAAGTAAAAGAGCCAGTGGGAGCAGCATAAACCATGGAAAAATGCAACTTGGTTAAAATCCTTGTCCACAAGCTTGGAGAAGGATAAACATCAAAGCACTTTAGGGCATTAGCAAGTGAAGATGGATTTACTCAAAAGAATATTTACATATGAATAACATAGCTTGTACACATTTATAGCCATCCATGGAAAATTAAATTAATTTGCAATGCCAAGGAATGATGAACACCCCTAAAGACAGAACTGTATTTAATTGGTTTAAAATAAGTTTACTTTTCTTTTGTAAGTACTTACTGTACATTAGAAAGATTTTCTAAAGTCACTGTGCTACTGGTAAAGTGTCTTCAGATGCTTTTAGCACACCTAGAACCCTACAAACGCAAATTGTGTTTCAAGCAGTGTGCAACGAGAGCAGCCCAAGATCACCCGCACACCAAGATTTAAGTTAGGAATAAGGTCATAAAAATGAATAAATTTATCCAACACAAGAACACACTTTATATTTTTCATACCATAGAAGCAGGAACTGCCCAAGACCCAATGTAGTAAATAATTAGGATTTGCAGTCACAGCCCTCTGATTTAAACAACATTCCAGGTGTGACAAAAAAATCCATCTTGAGGCACATTTCCCAAACAAAACCAGCAATTTAGAGGCACAAATCAGTATAAAGTGTTACTATGATGTGTCAAGTTTTGACCATGGTTTATGAGATGCTTTCTATCCATTTTTTACAGGAAGGACCTAAGTTAGTGGTAGGTTCAAGACAATAAAAACTAAGATTTGAGGCATAACTAAGGAAACCCACCAAGCACTTGAACAACACAAATGTATATAAGCTTCTTCTCTACCTGCCCAGAAAATATTTCTTGATGCAACTTCAGTTAATGTGTCCAACTAGCAAAATATCACTCAGAGAAATTAAAAGCACCCTCCCCCTCTAAATAATTATACCTTTCATTCATCAGTGACATGCAGTGGTTAGGATTCATAAGAGCAGATCATGAAGCTGTCTTTTCCACAGTCTGCCATCTGGAGGCTTGTAATATCACACACCTCCATTCCTTTTGCTTAGGAGACCCGATAACACTTTACTGCCATCTGTTATTTTGGGACTCCTCATGACTATTTCATGATCCTGCCAGAGAGCCACTTTGCTGTTATTGTTTATTATGGGGGATGAGCAGCAAGCACTGACATCGCTGTGTGTGTCACTGCACGTCCTGTGATATCTGAGACATCTCCTCTTTCCAAAGGCTCTTGTCAGAGGAATGCAGGAGCTTATAAATAGGGTGTGCAACAGTAACATGAAATGCAATCCTTTGCAGTAAATTATGTGTGAACTTGATTATACTGGTTTCACTCATCCATAATTATTTAAAATTGCAAGGAGGTTGCTGTGAAGGCCTCTCTGTCCAACTCTAGAACATTAAAAATACAACACTGCAATTGTAGTACAGTAATAACAACTGTTATTTAATATTGCCTGTGTTAAAAAAACCCCATACTTAAAACCAGATATGAAGATTTTCTCAAAGCCCTCTTTGAGAAAATGAAGTACTCCTCAAAATTATGATTAAATTTATTCTGGTTAAAACAAATAAACAAACAAACAAAAAAAACCAACCAACAAGCCCAAATCAAAGCAAAAAAAAAAAAAAAAAAAACACCCACTCAAACATATGCAATAAAGTACCTTGACTGCACCAAAACAGGTAAAAGTGCAAGGAGGGTTTACCAGTTCATCTGAATTTCTTGACAGAGACACTGTTGCCATAACAACAGCATATTGGAAGGTGGGGGGAAGTGCCAGAAACACAACTTTAATAACTAACAAGATCTAGTTTCAGATCTTCTCTATTAGATGCTACAGCTCATTTACCACGGCTAAATAAGCACAGATTGGAGGTAATAAGTTTCAAACCAGGAAGAATCTATTTTTCTTTGCTACTTCTCACCTTTGATATCTAAATATTTCAGAAAATGTTAGCTATTATAGTACCCCTGTGAGGAAAGTGGCTTTATCACTGCTGTTTGGCATTAGGGTAAGTCAGAGTATTCATTAACCTGCCTCAAGTCATATTAGAAGCCTTCCACAGAAGCAGGACTGTATTCCAGCCTGAGGTATCCATGTGTGACCTTAGCTTCTGGATGTGTCTTCCCACCAGTGCTGAGCAGATGCTCAGCCCCTTCAAAAAGATTCAGAAAAAGGTCACACATGGCTATTTTGGTAACAGAGAAGGCTCTGTTCAGAATAACTGGTGTAGTGAGCATTAGGGGATTCCCTCCTCTGTTTGTTCCAATTACAAAACAGGCTCCCCAGGTTCCAGTAAAACAAGCAAAGCTTTCTTCATTTGCACAGGCTGTAATTATGCAGAAGAAAATGCCTGGAATGGGATCTCTTTGAAGGGACAATTGTCTCCAGAACAATTTGCAAACCATAGATTTATCATCTGTATGACACTGCCTGGAAAATTGACCCCTCAGGACAGAGGCTGTTGAGCTACTAGTGGTTTGGGGTTTTTTTCTTCCTTTCCCTCCCTCTTTTGGTTTTCCTCTGGAGACTGAGTTACTGTAGTTCTTTATTTCCCTGGAGTTCCTAAATGCTATTATTATTCCTTGGATACCTCTGACTCAGAGCCCTATAACTTGCTTCCTAACTTGTTTCAGCCTAGCCTATCTGACATAGGACAAATTCTTAAAAAGAGACTCTATAACTGGTTTTAAGAGTTTTATATGTTGCATGGAAGGCTGATTTTTAGCTATGACCCATTGTACTTTATCAGTCTTCTTCCCTCAAATAGATTTAGGATGTCACAAGGATTTTAGCAAGCTATTCCCTAGACTTCTGTTGAATATTCTTCATGGCCATAGGAGCTCTACTTTCAGCCTATCGGTTGTGTGGTCATGGGTAGTGTTTAAGTCAACTCCATCATGCATTTCTGTTGGTAAAAGAGCTGGATAATAGGACACTGGCAGATCAAATCCATGGCTAGTAAGGCCTTTTATCTATAACATGACTAAGCTGCTGCTTTATAGATGCCATTAGAGAGAAGCACTAGTCAGTGACATGGAACATCTGCTCACGTTCCCTGTTCCCATCAGAGCCATGGGCAGCAGAGTTCAAATCCTTGCTCCTCCTCGGGAGGTTTGACCCCCTGTCTCCCATCTCTTTGCAAAAGTACCACTCTGCAAGGCCTTGCAGGTGGAGAGAGAAGCCACAGGAGGTTTGCTAAGAAGATTTAGGTTGTGGTCCCTCACTCCAAAAAGATATCCTTTCCTTCCCTGGAATACCAGTTCAGGTCTCTTAAGAACAAATGCCGAGACCTCTCTACTCACAGAAAATCATAACCATGCCAGAATTGGAGTACAAATGTTCATTTAGAAGAACAGACCATTCCATGAGTCTTCCTCTCTGCACAGCAGGCAGGGGGCATGGCACAAAATACCACAGCCCTTCACTGTGTTCAGCTCACCCTGCTCACAATCTCCATTAATGCAATGAAAGCCCCATACTACAGTGTGAAGACAATTGGCAAATACTGTCTTCTGGACTGGTACAAGCCTTCAGATCATAGCTTTGAGTTCAGATAATAGGAGCAAATACTCAGCCTCTCAGAAAATAAAGAAAAAAAGAAAGATAAAGACCTGACTTGAAAGAAATTCTTCCAAAATAAAACAATTGCTGAATGCTTTCTTCTGTAAATAGCAGCAAGTCATTAGCTTCTTAATTTCCCATGTCATTTATTTAGTGCATCTAGTCACTCTCCATTGTGCTCTGGCATTATTTTACAAGCTACATTTTCTCAAAATAGAAGAGTGCTAAATCTTCTTTTTCCTTTGGTGAGAGATGAAATGAGAATCTCTAAGGCTAGGTATAACCATCCAACCTCTTTGAAAATCTGAGTGATCCCAATGTCTTTTCAAATTTTTTTGTGTTCACTGAGTCTCACTCAAGGTCACAGAACAACATATTCCCACAGCCAGAATGGCTTCCTTTTTCTGGACCCCTAAAGACTTTGAAGCACCAGCTTCAATATTTTTCTTAGCTACATCTAATAGTATTTCTTTTGGCCTTTTGTTTTTCCTCCATGTAAATTTTATCCCAGGGTAGTTTTCTTAGCTATTGCTACTCCCCTTGAACTTACATCATTTTTTTTTTTTATTAATAGTAACAAATACCACCAAAGGTCTGTGGCAGGGCAGGTGTAAAGCCAGAGCCTAACTTTTGGGGTTTTTTTGTTTGTCTAGATGTCCAATTCACAAAGCTAATTGAGAACTAAGGTGCTTCCTCAAAATTACACACTCTGGGATTCCATGGAAAAGGGAACAAGCTACATATTGCTTCAGTATCTTAATTTATATGTATTTGCCAATGTGCTAAAGTAAACCAGTTGCACTGGGAAGACAGACATTCATGCAATGAAAAGGCCTCTTTCAAATCCCTTTCAGCAGGAACCCAAGCCCCAAGGACAGCAAATTGTTTATCCCTTCTCCCTGTTTCTTATGCAGCATTATCCTGGAAGAACACTCATATACTGGCCAGTAACGTCGCTCCTGGAGCTCAGGCACAGCGTGTTCCCACTGCAGAGAACACCCTTCTCCTGACCCTGATGAATGATTACAGAACAGCTCTGATTCAGCACTGATTTTCCTGCACTGCATCATTAAGCTGGAACACAATAAAACTGACTCTGCCATCGTCCATAGCTCTCAGCATCCTCCAACCTCGATGAAAACTAGTTTTCTTCTTCCTCTATTAAAAACCAGCTCATACCAGTAGCACATTGTGTGCTTTATTCTCCTCAGCAGATTCACCTTTACATAGTAACTTTATCTATCCCCAGACAGGGAAAGCCTTGGTGTTAAATATCCAATCTTGCAAGCTGTATGCTTTTCCAGAACAATTACTAACTTTGTTTCAAGCAGCAATGACTGAAGCTCCCATCTGAAGCCCATCATGCTCCAGAACAATTAAGTCACACATGCTAATTATGGTTTTGTACCCTCACTACCATGAATCCACCTAAAACAATAGACTCATGAAAAATACTCTACAATGATGTAATACACAGTGTATAAGGGAGGTTAAACATCCTTTATAACACAGAAGCAGTGAGCAATTACTACTCTCTTCCAGAGTCTTCCCAAGGGCAGCCCATCAGCAGTAGGACGCCTATTAAAGGAACACATGGGTCCTAAACTTCTGTACACAGGCTCTCCAAATTTACCTCCACAGCCCCACTTTTTAATATAAATTCAACTGGAAGATTTCATAACAGTTTTCACATAGATCATAGAAGGATGCCAACAGACTAAATTATCTCACAGTTGTCACACCTCCCTCATTTACACCTACTCCGAGCTGGGAGAACTTCAAGACTTGTGTACTGGGGCTTATTGTAAATGTCAGTCAAACTGCTCAGCTCCGTTCCCAGTGCAATGCAAGTCTTGCAAAAATCAATGAATTCTGCTCTCTTGTTTTCCCTGTATCCTCAAATTGCACTAAACTAACTGCAACAGGCATTAAGGAAACACACAAGGTCACAGAAAACCAACAGGACCGTTCAAAACCATTGCTGCATCATTAGCAACATTTGAAAGCAGCATTGGCATGAAGCAAACAGTAATTAGAAACATCCTTTGCTTATCCTGCCAAGAGGCTCACTGCCTCCAGTGAGATGAGAGAAAGCATGATATGCCCATTTCATAACCACAGGGAGCACACCCCAAGAAATACATGCCACAAGATGTGTACAAGTTCTAAAGATTCGTAGATTCAGTACCAAGAACCAAAGTTTCTCCTAGAATTCCAGCTCATGGAGTCCAATTCTTCACTCAGACTCCCAGGTCTCATTTTATCTATAAAATAAGAGCCTTTAAAAAGGGAAACTCAAAGCTCAGTAAACATAGAAAGTAAAGTATGGTCACAGCATTCAATAATGTTTTCAGTCTAACTTTTTGTTTAACCTGCATCAGGTTACAACAAAGGAGGTGTGTAACACAACAGTAGAAAAGTGCAAGTGTTATTGCATCTTTGTATACAGAAATATTGATCTGGTCACTTTGATATTTTCTTTAACAGAAGGAGAAGAAAGAACAGACTTAAACCTCAACAAGAAAAAAAAAGAAAAGATCAATTGTTTATAAAGATCCAGAGACAGATTCAGGAAGGCAAAAGAAAAAGATACCGTATTGTGTAGGTAAAACTAACAAACCCCATAATAAGGGACTCTTCAGGCACATTTACATGTCTAAACCCATCAGACATGAATTCATAAATACAGAGCACCTTCCAGCATCTACAAAATTAACAAGACAGGAGCTGAAAATCTGACCAAAGAGCTGCAAGACCAAAAAAACCAAATAAACAAAGAAAACAACCACCAAAAATTTGCATTGAATGGGTGGGAATCTTAAGATTCCCTTGACAAATAAGTTAGCAACTGGATTATGAGTGGGAATCCTGCCATGCAAACCCTCACTGGCTGCAGGGACACAGCAGAGGATACTAAATACCTCTTCTTCAGCATGTGTAGCAACTTCAGGTGTTGTGCCCATTTTTTCGTTAACTTAGAGAATTTTTATGAAGAATTTCTTATCATAAGTGTTGTTGACCTGATCTTTTTGTGCTTGTAAAAATAAAACCACCCCAAAATATCCATGCTATTTTACAGCTGGATAAACGAAGGCACAACAGAGAACTCAGGACTAGAGTTGAGAACAAGATGCAGATTCCCTGTCCCACGTACCATGCTTTCTTCCTCAGCAGGGATCACAGCAGCCCTGACGAGGCACCACACTTGCTCCCTCTCACAACAAGCCATGAAAGCTTACGTGGATGGAAGCAGCCCAATTCAGGCAGTGCTGGCTTCCTACAGGCATGGCCCCAGGGACATCCAAGGCACTTCTGCATCACAGATTTGAGATGCGAGCTTGACTTCACAAGAGGTAAGCTGTCCAACATAGCTCTGCACACACAGAGCAAAGGCAGTGGTTTCCATGGCGATGCTCATCTTAAAAGAGCTTTCAACTCATCCACCCTGCTCCTCTCTGCCCTGTATCCCAAGCATGCATCTCTCCCTGAGCTCCTCAGTATGCTCACAAAAGGAGAACTTCAACATGCCTTCTTTCTGCTTGCAGGATTCCCATGGGTGCCTGGCAGGGCAGAGAAGCCCTTGGGGACATGCCTGGATTTTTCAGAAACAATGAACAATGATGAAAGCCCCAGTGGGCTCGAGAGGATGGGGATATTTTAACTGTGAGCAGTTCCAACTTCACATTCCATATTACAGTGCAAAACCACAATGGATTTAATATCCAGGCTAAGGCCCTGCTGATACAGCAAAACTCAAAACAAGATACAGTGAATGCTTTGACAATCTAAAAGCACATCTCCACATGCCATTCATTCACTCAGATTAGAATCCATATTGGCATTCCTCTCAGTAGGGAGTTCCAGCCATTCAAAAGGTAAATAGAAAAACCCTCCAGTGTCTTATTTTATGCAAAGTATCTGAAGTTGTTGTACACAGTGCATGTTTTTACATGACGAGCTGTGTGGACAGGCAGAAGAGGACAGAGTTCTGCTCTGGGGTCTAACACGCACCATGTAGTGCCTGTCATGACACCTCCTGCAAGGTACTGACATGCTGTCATTATTGTTTTCAAAAACAAGATGTGTAGGGATGAAAAAATACACAGAAACCTAGAGAAGAAAATTTTGCTGAATGTTATCAAGCTGATGCCTTTCACATAGCATTCTGCAAAGTTAGTACTTGTACAAAACAACATACACTTTCCCATATGGAGCATGCATACCCCAAATAGGAATTAATATCTTATTCAGGGTACCCAAAGCTATCACATTTTACTGAAGGTCAGGTATATTTCTTAATTTGTCTTCGTTTTGCTGCTACTGAGTTGCAGGCAAGTGACATTTATGTCCAAGCCCCCTTTCCTTCTGTGGCTCTCTTACCTCTAGTCCCTCTCTTCTATTAGAAATACCTCGTGGTCTGTTCCCTCCTCCACTCTCAACTCTCTTGCCTTTTATTTCTCGTTAGGTGAAGAGGGACCTTTCTCCAATACCTGTATTTTCATGGGAAGCAAAGTGCTTGGATGTGCAGGTGGCAGACTGTGAACTGAAAATGCAATACTACTCCATCTCAACCTGTTTCAGTGACTGATTACACAGCACGAGGCAGTATCACACAGCATCCAGATGAGTTTGATCAGCAGCACCATAGAGAGGCATCTGCCACTGCCACCACTTGCTGCACTCACAACAAAATGGTAAAGCCTAGCAAAGCTCATGCATTGTGCAGGAACCCCCCTGGAGAGAGCACAGCCATGCTCATACTGAATTCACTTTCAACTCTGAATTTGCAGCCTTGCAGAGCTGAGCTCTGAATACTGATGCTGTAGTAAGTGAGAAAGAAGGGGAAGGGACTGTACTATGCACATAAACACATAGTAATAAATATTTTCTTGAGGCAGAAAACCCATAGTCTAACAATACGACCAACAGCAAATCACAGCTGAAAGTAAATGTTAATATATAGTTATTTTCATAGCAAATCAGTCAGCTGGTTTCTTTTGCATGCTCAGCTCAGAAGCAATGACTGGCAATAAAACCTCACCCCACCTTCCCATAGTAGAGGACATTACAGGGCCCACTTCAATCAGTACAGTCAAAGGTCACTGAAGACTTGTTTTATCTCAAGAACTTGCCTTACAAAATAAAAGCAATGAGTCTTCCAAGCACAAGCTGTACCTGAGCTGGCATAAAGCTACGGTGCCAGATTTTGGTATATAATGATCTATACTGATCGAGAATGCTGAGTCATTTCACAATTAGCTACAAAGGTGGTGTTTGGGATTGGAAAAATGGGTATCTACTCCCAAATCAGTATATAAGACGTCAGCTTCTATAAATCATTAAAACCCCACAACAGAAAATCTCTCCAATTTTACTTCTTCCTACTCATCTTATGGCACTGTAGCTCCCATCCAGATCTGATCTTTCAGACAACGTAACTGCAGCTATTCTGGAAAATGTCAAAAACATTTCATATCTCCTCAACTTTACTAAGGATAATACAGTATTTGCATTCTGTGTCATAATGACCTGAACTTAAATCTTGCAAAAGAACAACCATAAATGGTAATTTGAATGCAATAAAGATTAACCTTGTCTATGATTTGCTTTCAAGTAAAAGGAATATTTGTTCCATTAGTAAGTTTAGGAGATCTCAGTTAAGGACTAGAGAGACAAAGTGCCTGACCTATGTTTACACAGACAAAAAAAGTGAAAAGGAGAAGAAGCAGACTTTTGCTGAAGAGTGTTAAATATTTATATTTTTGACACCTCAGATCTACCTTCTGCTTCCCAAAAGTTTTACTGTCCACCTGAAAACTGAAATTAAAAATGGACCAAAACCAGTTTCCATAAATAATTCGATCTATCCTTATTACTACATTTCGAGATGTAAGATTCCTCTGAAGGTACTTACCCAGAGAAATTAAATGTTTTATTCAATAGGAAGAAGTTTTTCTGGACAACACATCTGCCACAACAAAAAACTACAATCCCTCAACTCCCTCCCACTCACAAACAGGTTTCCCAGCCAAAAAAAAACCCCGGGCTGAATATCACAGGCTGTCACACACAGGCAGCCTTCAAGGAGTTTGCAGGAAAAGGCTGACCTTGACACTGTAGAACAGCGTCCATATCAGGGAGCATCAGCTTTGTAGGACACGAATGGACAGAGATGATGCTCCTCATTACAAAACCTGTCACTGCATGACAAGAAGACTACAGAGCCCAGAGCAATAGCTGTAAATATTATGTTCAGGAGAGACTCGAACACTGTTATATACCCCCAATTTCTGCTCTGTACTATAAAAGAGAGCCACTTACATGTGTTTTCACCACAAACAACTATTTGCAAGATGAGAGCTCCACGTAAGGTGGGATATGAATTATAGAGGAGAAATAGCAGCAGGAGCAGCACTAATAATCTGTGTAGGTTCAATAACAGGACATTGTGTTATCCTGCTAATTCTATATTTGAGAACTGCTCTCAATGCCCAGCACAGACCTTTACACACTCTCAAGTCAATTCTCAGTCAGAGAACTCACATTTTCAGAAATTAACTTTACGTTTTGCGGTACCTTGAATAACAAATTTACAGTGTCCTTAATCACCTCCATGTTACAAATTCACATTGCATTTTGCTAAACTAAGTTACATTGAGTTGGATGACTCTGGCACAAGAGCTTCCAACGTTATACTATAAGAAGCTTTTTATATAGGTCAGATTCTCCCGTGATAAAAATTTGACACAGTTCATAGAGAAGGTCAGGACACAAAGTGAATCGATTTTATTAGCAATGGACCAAGGTCAAACATTTTTCATGCTAGAACTGAAAGTAACTTTGGGTGCTAAACAAAATTTGTTGCCTCTTGTTTTTTGTTTACTAGCTTAGATCTGAGATAGTGCTTTATACAGAGAGGGAGGAAACTGCACTCCCTTCAGTTAAATTTGACTTTCCCTTTTCAGGTATTGCCATAATTGCTAATTATGACTGTGCACATATCAGCATGTTTTCCTAAGAATGCTTTTTGTGTAAAGAGATAAGCTCAGCTCCCTACCTCATACACTCATCTCCACTCCAGCTCCATTATGAAAGCAAACACATTTTTCAAAGCAGCTGACAAAAAAAAAAACATCTTGGGCCCCATTCCCTGGCAGCCACACTTGATAGATTACAAAATTATCTAAGCTGCATCTAGTCTGTTTGCTTTACTGAAAATAGTTTATTTTTATATTAGAGAAGAAAAAAATAAAATTAAAAAGTCTTATTTAATAAGTGCAATCTAGAACTAGATTATTGACCCTGGGCAAAGAGAAAGTACAATATTTCTGTACTTAGACTAGACACGGAACTGTACATATCATTGACTTAACATTCAATTTTGTGTCAGGTTATGGGACAAAAGGGACTTTGGTACAGAAAACAAATATCCTCTTAAAACAGCTGTTCTCTGCATCTATTCCCTATTGGAATTGCAAATTCTGATTATGGCAACGTCTTCCAGATCTAAGCAAGGACAAACGAGTACTTAATGTAAGGCTAAAAAAAAATCTGATAAAAACAAATAACTGTGATGGGGGGAGGGAGCAGAAGAAAACACCACAAAACACTGGTAAAGAGGGAAAATATCCAGAGGACAAGTTCCAGAAAGCTCCAGTAGTTTCAAAGAATCTCATGTGCAATGTTATAGATATGTGCAACCACTTTTAACCTAAACCTTTCTTTTCACAGCAATTCTGCACTTGTAAACAAAGATATAAAAACATAAGATGTCATTGGAAAGGGCACTTATAAACACAGGCCTGTGAGCAGAAATATAGCCAGTGATTTAAAGCACTTCCTGAGTCAAATAAGAGGAAGAAAGGTGTGTCTCTTCCAAGCCCAAGGGAGCCCACCAATCTCATGGGGCACTAGGCTGACCATGACAACCATGTAGTACAATATCGGCTGTCACTGACAGGCATCTTTTACTGCTAGAACTCAAATTCATCTTCCACTTGGGAAGTGATGGCTACGTGATCTGCTGACGTCAGCAGAAAATAAAAACAACATGAACTAAACCAAAAGTCAGGGTCAAGTTTCGATCTCCACTGGAAAGCGTTTGCTTCTCTGCTTGTCCTTGAGCTCTCACTTACTGGCAAACACTACCTTTATTTGCAGCCTTCAAAACAGCACACAAGGCACTGACCCACAAGTTCTCAGGGCCATTTACACCTTCCCCCAAATTTCCCCTGCAAATAAGACCATGTTCTTTGTGAGGCACCTACCTCATGTCTTTTCCTCTGGAGCAACCAGAGTGGATTGACTGTGACATTCAGCTTTGAAATACTGTCATTCAATAGGTCTCTGTCAACACAAGGTCATACCTTAGCAGCTCCTTTGTTTTCTTTTAATAGCAAAGACAGACACCAGCTAATACGTGCCATGACACCCACTTAAACTGGAATTACCCATTCCCTCAAACTACTGCCAAAGGGACCCATTGGACTAGATTCCTAGGAAAGATGCTAAAAACCAGGGGGTTACATCTTGGAAAATATGAACAGCAGGTTGTACTTCTAATGAGAAGAGCTAAGGATGTGTTTTCTCTTGGAGTCTTACATGAAGCACAGCAGTGATAAAGAAATACTTTTGTACTTGACCTCGAATAACTTTCAAAATAAGAATGTGAAATGAAATTTAAAACATTGCAGTCTACAAACAAGAATGAATTCAGCTGCCCAAGAAACACTTGGATGACGCACGAATATAAACCACATATTTCACTCTGATTTCTAAGAGCAATACTCAAGTTTCCAACAATTTTAAGACATGAGACTTGGCAGAAAATACTGTTTACCAAGTCCTCAAAATGCAACATGATGCTGGCTGAATAGAGAAATCCATTTGTTTTGCTCCTCAAAAGGAGATTGGATTGTATTAGTTTTTATTCGATCAAGCATGCACTGCTGTAAAAATCTGCACCTTTGCTCCACATAGGGTTGGTAAAGATGAGAAATAAACCAATAGACCCAAAATTGCCTTGAATTTCAAGCTTCCTTAAGGAACTCTGCTTCACTAAGTGTTTTTCGAGAGGAGACAGCCTGTGGTTTTTTCCACATCTCAGTACAATGGAACAAGGTGGTATGGAAAGAATGCATAGGCCAACTAATTAACTTTCTCCAACTTCCAATGATGCACCAAATCCCTCAGCAAGAAAACATTGCTGGGTCCTCATTCTCATCTCTCCTCAGTGTTATAAATCATGTCACTTGATTGGAGCGGGCTGAGAATAACAAAGTGATTTTGAGCTCTGGGATTAATTTGGCAGGCTGGGTGGGAAAGTAGAGAAGGAAAGGAAGGTAAAACCAATCCATGCTATTTCAATAGCTGGAGGCTGGTGCAGCATTCTGTACCTCACTGCTTTTTTCTTTGTAGAAGAAAAGCTATCTGACATTTTGCTTGATAGCCTAATTCTCCCCTAATTCAATCCTGTTAAATTCTGTGTTAAAATTCTACCAAAGATATTTTTGGTGCTGCAACTGGGGAGAGAGGGCATGGGTTTGTTTTGACATGGGAAGAAGAGACATATAATATTTTTTTTAAGCTACCATCACAGCAACATGAATAAATAAGTAGATTTTATGCCTTAGACTGCGTTATTCTACAGTTTTCCTAGTAAGATACTCAGATTTCTTAGTACCTCTCTTCTGAGATATTAAAAATACAGCTCTCTGGGCTATTATAGTCCATAAAGATTTGTTTTATGTAGTCACCAAAGAAACTTTTAAACTCTGACCTCCCTCAGTGGTACTGTTTGATCTTTGCTATGCCCATGGTGGTATTCCCCAGGAATTCCCCAAGGGTTATAGAGTCTCTCCTGCACAGAATGGCTGAGAAGAGACTCCATGCATCCACTGGGAACATTTAGGGTCAGGTCTGGGAATGTCAAGCACTAGCAGATTAGCTGGCTCATCCCAGCAGCTGCTCTGCAGGGCCACACATCATCCTTCAGCTGAAGGCACATTAAATATCTCAGAAGAGGCTACTCTTTCTTCAAAAAAAAAAAAAAACAATGCAAAAAGAACCCCAACCTACACCACCTCACATAAAACCAAACAAAAGCACCCACACAAACACCCCCTGGCACTAGACATGAGGCACCAGGTGATACAGCTGACACTGGAGATCCCAAGGCTGTAAACAACTCACCAGTGGGCAGATCAAAATAAATATAAAGCCAAGGACTGGGCAAAAATGGGTATTACCCATTTCAGAGGCAATAAACAAATTAAATACACACCACATACATAGTTAACTTAGACAAAGCATAGACACAAGACAGTCAAGAAAAAAAACACAAGCTATGAACATTTGTTGGAAAATATTTTTTAAAATACACTATATTCCTCCCAGGGGTGATGATTTGAGATAGCCACAACCCACTGTGAGCCCTTCACCCTTACCTGAGCCAGCCTTAGGACCCAGAGAGCCTACAGAAGGCCAAACATCAGAGCAGAGAAGAGGGAGGCACTAGGAATCCCCAGTGAGCTGTTCCTAGCAGCCATTAAATCACACCACCAACAGTGTTTGTGTGCTTCAATATTGTTTTGAGGAGAGGCACCACAGCAACCATCTATACATTATGGATTTAAAAGCTTCATTCCTCAACCAGCATGCAGCAGAGCTGAAAAAAAATCCTTTTGGGAAAAAAACTTTAAAAACCAGAGGGGGGGAAAAAAGCTGAAAGGAAGCTTTGAAAATAACTTTTTCTGGATGAAAATGACACCAACAATAAGATGTGATGAATGAAAGGACAGAAGGTCAAGTGTTCAAGGAAACCTGCAGCCATTTCTCTCAGTCTAAGAGTTCACGAGATAGGAAATCTGCTCAGACTGTAAACAAGCTGTCAAGTGCAAGGTGTTTTCATCCTTTAAACCAGAAAATTAAAAAAGGGCATCATGCTTTGAGCTGATGGGTAGCTATCTTCAGAATAAAGGGGTTAACAGGTAACTGATTATTATAATAAATATCCTTTAAATGCTATATTGCCCTTTCACCATTTTATCCATTCCAATAAGCTGCTCTTATTCTTATAGGCTCAAACAAGTTTTATACCCATTTTCTGCTGAGAAACTTTGACAACTAGTAGTTTTATCACTTTGCAGCCCACATACTCATTTTATGGCTGTTATTACTTTACAAATTGACCATCACTAAAGCACGAACATTTTAGCATTCTCTTTATAGAAAATGGCTTAATATCTGCAAGCAAAAGCTTCAAGTCAAATTCAAATATAAAACACTCATCTAATTGTCATGGTGCCCTCTCAACTTTATTAGTGCATTTCTAAGCAATTTTATGTTGCAACTTGGTTATTTGGTAACAATGTGCCCCTGTATCTTCATTCCTCCAAATTAAAAGTAATAATTGTTTTCATTCAATACCGTATCTCTCTCACTATTTACTCACAACCACATTGAAATAGGTAAATTGGCTAAAAAAAATAGACAAAAAACCAGTCAAAAATTTTACATTTGTAAACATGATGAAGTGAGACTGCCTGTCTAGAATGGCATACATGTTAAAAGAATTGTTATTACATGAACAACCAGGTACTGAAAGATCCCATAATAAAATAAGGCTCCTTTTAGCACACTTGAAGAACAGATACAGGTCCAATATGTCCCTTCTCTATAGGGGAATACCCAGTGTGAATCCACTAGACTTCACTGCACTCTACAAGTCTTGGATACTGATGGACATTCTACCTCATACTTCTCAGAAGAGCAGCAATTCGGGAAAGTTGGGTAACAAAAATGAGACCCAACACATCTCCCTGGACTTACTTGTTTTTTTCTCTAAACACAGTATTCTTCCACTCACAGAAGCATCTGTGATTTAGCTTAATCTTAGGAAATTTATAAATTGCCTGCATGAAATGAAATGACAACGCTGCTCCGTCAATTAGATCCCATTTGCCTGAGCACACCGATGGGAACAAATGGTCAGATGTTTACACGAGCCCCATCTGGTTTGGATTCACCAGCCAAAGAGAACTAATGCAGGTAGAATAGTATTTCCTTTCATTAACTATAAAGAGCATTATTCATCCAAAATACCTGCCTAATATTTCCCTCAATGTATTTTCTTCATCTTGCTAAAATCATCTTATATTAGCTTGACATCACACGGCTTGTCGTCACCACAGCTTTTACCATAGCAACCCATTATCCTCCATAGTCACACGAACCTAAGCTCAACGTGGCACTGTCCCTATGCATATGAAGTTTTAATTTAGGTCAGTATTCAGTGCTGCCAGCTAACAAAGTGCAGTCTCAGGCTGCCTCTCTTATCTAGAGCACAAGGAGACGTGCACAGTGTGTACCAAGACAACTTATGCAAGGAGGCGTTTTTTGCAGAGCCACAGCCATGGGAAAACATGAGCTATACCTCTAAACTTTTGATTGTGTTTTTCTCTTAACTGTTTTAATCGCATTGCCATTTGTAATGGAAACACTCTTGGATGAGCCTCATAGGAATGCCAAAGACTTCCAAGTGTGTACAAGTGTAAGAGTACAGATGCTTCTCTAGCCACCTAAAGACTGAACACAAGCCCTTAAATTATACTCCTGAAAACCCAGACGTCTTAATTCTCCTGCTCAAGGGAAGCAGACAACTTTTAGCTTCGAAGTCCAACCAAACTTTTATGTTGCACTGTAAAAAAAATAATCTCAGTAGTATAAAACCATCCTAAATTTGCAGAAAATCCAACTCCTGCAAATATTAGGGAACCTTTTCTTTCTCCTGGCACTTCTGCAAGGTGACATGAGCTGTCATATCTTTTCAAGACTGTGGGACAATATGAGCTCAGCACCTGCAACAAACTACACAAGTGAGAAGGTATTTACTCGAGCTCAGTACTGTGAGTTGCCCCACACTAGCTTGTGATTTGTTTCTAGCTGATTTGAAAGAAAACTGAGTAAAAAAGTTACTCAAAGGACAACCACAAACCAGTGAACCCTTATCCATGGAAGAGGACAAAGGGACACATCTTTTAAAAAGACTGAATGGCTAGCTGGTATTTGGAAATCAAAATTATCACACAGAAACAAAAAGTTATACAACTTAAGTATTTTCTTCTGATTTTCAGCATAGAATATAAAAGGCATTCTTAGAATTTCCAGAGGGTCATTTAAAAAAAAATAAAGCAGAAGTCTAAATTACATGATCCCTAGAGAGCAACTCACTTGACCTTCCATTTCTCATCATGCCCAGGGTTAGGAAAAATAAGTGAAAAATTTTACTATGGCCTCAAGAGGAAAGCAGAGCACTGATTCTGTTTGTTGGGCAAGTTCTCAAAAAACCAATCTCACACTAGAAAACTCTTTAAATCCCTGTTGCTAGGGAACCCTATGGGCTTTTTGTTGTTGTTTTGGTTTTAAGCTTCATTTCCTTTCCAATTTCTCCTTCTCCATCCTTTTAAACATAGTACAATCTACAATTAGCAAAGTGGTGCAGATGAGCACTCTCCATTTACAGAATAAAACTCAAAACCTTTGCCGAGATTTTGGAACCCCTGTCATGCTGCTCCCTTAATCAGAGCACTCAGGGTGTCAAGTGAGCTATAGCTCAGTTCCAGATAAACCAGAGGTGCAAAAGCAGTAATGTCCAGATCAAAGGATATGCACTGGGCAAAAAGGAAGATGTAAAACCTGAGACACTAGAAAAAAGATGTTCTCAGCATCACATTGTCTAAATACAATGTATGGGAGCAAGTTCAAGAACCCTTCTATCTACTAAAAATCAATCAAAATGAAGAAAAGCTGCCACAAAACATCCTGCTGTTTCTTCATTGCTACATTGACTCACATGCCTCCAATAGTCTCCAGGAAACTACAGGTGATGCAGTTTGACCCATGTTTTCTACTGAACCTCCTCCATGTTTCCTTTCACAGGTGGTCACATGTAAAAACACACTTAGGGTTCATTTTTCTGTTTTAATCTCAGTTATTTTTGATACTGACCTTAACTACATTCTCACCCAGCATTCCTCAGAAGTGATATAGTCCTCATCTGAGATCCCAACTTGAATAGCATCCATTTCCACTTTTGCTTAAAATCTGTACCAACAAATCTCAAAAGGGTTGCCAAGAAAACAAAAACATTTCCTTAAAGGTTGTTTGTCCCCTCCTCAGAGCCTGCTGCTCATTTTACTAGGCCAGACACTGCAGGTACTGAAACTTAAGCTCAGACTTTCTAGTCCAAATGTCATCTTAATTTTCTAAAAGTGTCCTTGTAATAAAGAATAAATTATATTATTCTTTCTGTAGTTTTGATCTACAGAAAAAAAAAACTCTATACTTCTGTTAGCCCATTTTACAGAAATTACTGTCAGGGGAATTCTTTTTCAGAATGAATGCTGAAAGTTCAACTCGAAAGCAGCTTTGACTAATGGTGGCACCTCTCAAAGTAGCAAAGACAAGCCCTTTGAGCTCTTTTTAAAAGCTCACACATTGCCACAAATTTAATAAGACCAGATCAAAGCACTCTTAATAAGCCATTGAATTTCAGCCCTCCTTGAAGCTCCCAAGAGCAAGGCTACATCTACAGAATTGCAGCATTAAGGATTGACTCATCTCCACCAAACAGCAATTTGATCACACACAAAAGATAATTTTGCATTGTGTCCATTTGTCTCAAAGAAATCACAAGGAAAAAGGAAAGCACAAGATGAAAAACTTCAAGGAGGAGGCACCTTTTGTGAAATAAAGAATATGATCAGTGAAAGAAACTTAAAGCAGCAACACCAAATAGGTTTTTCCCTTGGCTAGACAGTAAAACTAGACAGTATTAATAGCTTCAACAATCCAAAATAAGACTAAACCTGCAGTTATGGTACATTATCTTCCTGCTCTTCAGAAACACTACCAGTTTGCTTTGGTGCTCCTTAGGAGCATGAATCCATTCCTGTGTGTGTGGTCAGAGTGCTAAACAAGGCATCAGGTGGCACGTTGGCCAAAATAATAGATGGGTTTCTATTGGAGTTCCTAACTTAAGCAGGCAGATACTCTGTTATTCCCTACCCCTTCTTGTCCTCTTACAGAATGTGCTGGAACAGCCAGTCTGGGAAGCTTTAGCCAGGCAGACACTGTTGTTTTTAAAGGTACAACAGACATAGGCTACATGGACATTTTTAAGAGTTTTTCAAAGTTTAAGAATGCCCAAAAACTCTTCTTCACATTTTCCAGAACTCCCATTAAAGAAGTGTCTTGAGCATAATTAGCTTTGTACCTCCGTAACAAGCATATGACTGCACACCAGAGCATTTTCCCAGTCTTTAAGAAGTAATAACATCATTTCAACTCATCTATTCTTACAAGACGTCATATTGGCAATTTATAAAGCTCTACATTTACAGACAATGAAAACTTATTCTACATGGTAATTATGCTGCAAAGTTTCAGTACCTTTGTTTAGTCTGAGGTCTCCCAACCTACCACCCAAGACCTTGTGGAAAATTAGGGTTCATACCTCAAATTCATGGTATGACACAGAACCTCCAGGAGCCACAAAAAAAATCACTATCAACTGTACATCAGTGATGCTTCAGTGAAATGTTCACCGATAAGGAGGCAAATCAGAAGGAAATAAAAGTGTATTATTTTAGTGATAATTCACCCTCCATTGATTTCAACTCATCTTAGTAAGAGATCTGCAGGAACGTATTTACAATCTTGACTCCACTGCAGACACTGGTAAAGGCTACCAGAGACATTAAGTCCAGGATTTAATCTCCTTAATCAAATGCTTCCTGTCCATCAACATTAGACTTCAGAGAACCACAGAATGGACTGGGTTTGGAAGAAACCTAAAAGATCATCAGGTTCCAACCCCCCTGCCATGGGCAGGGGCACCTTCCACTAGACCAGGTTGCTCAGAGCTCCATCCAGCCGGGCCTTGGATACTTCAGGGATGGGGCACCCACAGCTTCTCTGGGCAACCTGTTCCAGTGACTCACCACTCTCACAATAAAGAACTTTTTTCTAATATCTAACATAAACCTACTCTCTCTCAGTTGGAAGCCATTCCCTCTTGTCACTGCATGTTCTTGTAAGAAGACAAAAATAAAATGAACTGAAGTTCATGGAAAATATTTGCTCTTCAGTTTTCTAACCCTTCTGTTTTGTTCACAAGAAGGCACCTTTGCTTCACAGTGCATCAAAATACCTCTAAAAGGATTGTAGTTTTCACCAATATCTCCCTTCATTTCTCTGAATTCAGTTTCTGAGTTTCTTTCTGTGTTCGGTACCTTTCCCCCTAATTGCAGAATGACAGGCAATACTTAATCATAGAACAGAGCCTCAGATTAAATACTAGGACCAAATTTTTGTTCTTATACAGGAAAGGAAAAACACAAATCACAGTGTATTTTATCTATAGTATGTAATTTAAAATAAAATAAGAACCGGAAAATTGCCTGGTAAAAGCACAAACTCCATTTCCTTTAGACTTTGATTTTTTTCTCTGATTTCCAAAATTAGAGCAAATACAGAGAAACATAAAGGGGACACAATCAAGTTCCAATTTTTCTAAAAGTGACAGGCAAACTGACAGTCGGGTACTGTGAGCTGAAGTAAAACTTAATAAAAATCAGAAGGTAGGCTCTCTAATGGCTACCTCAAATATTTGGTTTGGGGTTTTTTCCTCTCTCCTGCAAAAGGGCAAAAGCTTCAGGTTTGCACAGGCATTAGTGAAAGGATAAACTTGAAGCCAGATTAGCTATGCACACATCTATTTTCATTGTTTCCCCTGTATTTCTAAATTAGCCTGTGCTCTCAAAAGTCAAAGCTTCTATATTTGCATGAAACAAAATCCAATCCTAACAACACATCCTGTATTATAGATTTTTGTCCCCAATACTCAAACTTTCACCCTGATCTCCTCAGTGTGAGACCAAAATAGGAGACAAAAGTCAAGACTTCCACAGTTTGCTGACACCCAAAACTATTAAGACCTACTTTAGTCCCAGCACACGGTTAAACTCCCCATCTGTTTTTCTACATTTAACCAACCACAACAACCCTTAATCCTTTCTTTCCTACATGGGAAGATCCTGGGGATACTGAGCATCCAAAAAGGTCTCCCTATCTGGAAGGAAGTTTTCAGCTGGCCAGCAGTGTGGGTCCTTTGGTTTTGGTTGTTATTTTGGGAGGTTTTTTGTTTTGTTTGGTGGGGGGAGAGGCAAGAGTGGTAGAGTGTGTGTGTGTATGTGTGGGGATTTGGGGCCGTTTTCATATATGTGCTTTTTTATTGTTGTTTTTCCTTTTTTTTTTTTTTCACGACAAGCCATAGGTTACACATATTGTTTTGTCAGCAGTAGAAACACTGTCAAATATCACCAGTATCAGCTGATGGTTCTTTCCACATAATTCTTCTTTTGTCCTACCAAAGCTTACTACATTGGCAGATCTGCCATCAGAAGTACAGAGTAATTTTTAAATCATATAAACAAGAATAGGTAGATATATGGATTTTTTTATGAACGTATATGGCCTACACATGTAAAAAAACCAAGCAAAGCTGTCTGGGTACCTTTTCTTTGGAGTAGGAGGAGGAACCTTCAGTTGGCTTGATTTTGATAATTTATTTTAAAGCCTGATCACAGATTGTGTTTCAGGAAGGGCTCATATTTGAATCATTGTAAGCAAGAATATGGTAACCTGTGTGAGGACAGAATGAATGACTGGCATTACTCAGATCTCTTGTAGTCACAGCAATCCTATACAAACAGAGTGTTGTTTCCCCCCCCTCTCAGTTTCACAGCATCTGGTAGTTTAATAAGCACACTTTATCACACACACATATGTTGCTGAGCAAAGATAAGCTATTATTGCAGCAAGACACTGATGACAGCATTGTCATATATTTTCTATACAAGTAACAGTCACCAATAGATATAATATCCAAAACAGAATTTTCATCTTTTCATATTTTGTTTTCCCCAGAGGTTTATCTTAACAGCTGGAGATTTGAGCTACACATCGATAGATGAAATGTGTGCTCACCAATCCTGTAATGACATGGTTAAGATCACAGACAGAAATATAATACCTGGATTTAGTGTGGATTTTTATTCAATAGTTTGTGAGCCCTTAAAAATGTTCTGTCCAAGTCCAGGTGTCAACAATAAGAAGATCTAGCAGTTTTACACAAGACAAATCTGCACTACCAGGAATGCCTGGTATGTTACTTCATGAAATCAGTGATCACATCATTCTTTCTTCCCACAGCTTGTGGTAACCAACTTGCACAGAGACCAGACACAAGTCTTAGCTGAACACCCAGCGCAGAGCTCGGAACACATTCAGCTATAAGTTCCTGCTCACAGCCCTGTAAATTGAGTTACATACTGAAACTATCCATATGCCAGCCTACAGTTTTCCACTTGGATTAAGGCAATGATTTTTGTATTCCATCAGAAAGGCAATGTATTTGACAATTTCTCCCGTTAGGAGTTAGATATTTGACCAGAACTTCATTAAAAACAATCATCCTTCAGGAGCACTGGGAAAAGAGGGTGCAGGACTGTCTGAATAGGACTAGCCTCTTTCCGTGCCATTTACTTTGCCACCTGTACTAGAAACAAGTTATTGCTGCAGAGCTAAGAGCACAAAACTGCAACCATCTCCCAAACAACAAACATGTTACCTTTTTTACAAAATAGCACTTCAATGCAGGCTGCAAAGCAAGGTACAGAAAGTAGGAGGTCTAAAAGAAAACAATTTGTGCCTGAATTGTAAATGCCACAGGAATGCTCCACTCAGAAAAGATGCTCTATTACCTATTACAGGAGGGATGTTTTCTGTCCTAGACTGGAGGTAGGGAAATGGAGCAGAGGTCTGCTCCTAAATGAGGGAAATTGTTCTGTCAGAGTTTACATGGGCCTGTCAGCTGTGACTTGCTTTTAAAGCGGTAGTATCTCCCACCCCCACACTCCTCCTTAGCACCCAAAAGTACTAGGAAGAGGGTGCAGACAGTATAGCAGAACTAACCTTTACTTTTTTAAGAGCTTGTAAGGACCTGATCTCCCAGCAACCAGCCATGTCAAGGTGCACAAATCCTAAAAGAGATCTGATGATATTTAATTTTGCTCTGGAAACTACTCTCTGCTTTTTACAGAGTATGGACAATCTCATGAAAATCCTCTAGACATCACAGATCATATTGGATCAAGGTACTGCTGCAGACAGCATTAAATAACACAAGATCAGGAATTTGTAACATCACTGAAATAAAGTGATAGGAAAACCAATGCTAAATAGCTTAACATCAGCCACAACCACAAGTCAAAACCGGGCAGCTGGGCAAGACTCAGTATAGATTTAATGCCAAACACATATATTCTCACAGGGATTTGCACAGGATTTTTTTTCCCCAGTGGTAAGGACCAGTAGTGTCACCTCAATTACTCAGAAGACATACGATGTCTTTTTGGCTGTAAACGAAACACCAGAGCTGAAACCAGGCTCATCTTAGATCCTGTTGCAGGCATAATCCCCCCATCTTCTCATTAATGAAAGTATAATACAGTGTACTCTCTAAACTTATCACTTCTATTCTAAAAATAAAGTAAGGCTGCCAGGAGATAGGTCTCCCCTCTGTTTCTACTGACTGGCTTTAACTGATGACAAGAATAATATTGATCCTCAACCTCTCTTTCCCTCTCTATTTGCAATAGCTAACCTCCAGTCAAATGCCATTCGGAGGAGTTCTCACTCACATCCTCAGTGCCTGCTCTAGTTCTCCAAGACATGGATATACTGGAGGGAGGCCAGTGCATTGCTACGAATATGAGGGGCTTGGAGCATCAGACACATAAGGAGAGGCTGGGAAAAGCTGGGCTTGTTCAGCCTGGAGAGAAGAAGGCACAGGGGGATCAGCGTGCCCATAAAAACAGAGCAGGAGGGCAGACAGTACTGTTGGCACGGAGGGAGCCAGACACTTCTCAGGGGTGCCCAGTGACTGGACAAGAAGGCCATAAACTGAAGTACAGGAAATTCTGTATGAAACAAGAAACTGTAAAAAAAGCTTTAAGGGTGACAGAAGACTGGAACAGGTTGCCCAGTTGGGGCTGTGGAATCTCCATGCTTGAAGACTGACAATACCCAACTGGGCACAGACATGAGAAACCTCTATTTGACCTTGTTTTGAGGGAGGGGGTTGGACTAGATGACCTCCAGAGCTGTCTTCCAGGCTCACCCATTCTGTGATTCCTGTTGTAATCAGTGGGGAGTTAGAACTCTAAACCAGCTTCTCCTCCCACATCAGGAGCCTTAGCTCCCAGGTTAAATCACTATGGCCTTTTCCATTTTTAACTTTAATAGCACAGAGGCAAAATACCTTCTTTAAAAAAACCTTCTTTAAAGTCCATTCTGCACTCACTCTTTATACAGTCAGATTTTCCTAATTAAGGTTACAGGTCTATGATTTTGGGATTTATTTTTTTTTTCCAGAGTAATAACTGATTCTTTGTAATATCATGTTTCCAAGAAACAGAGCAGCACTACAGTACAGCATGGACTCACAAGCAGATTAAGAATAGATTTCTGTAAATTGAGTTTCTTAATGCTCCACGTGTAATACCTTACATAAAACAGCAGACAAGGTAATCTGCATTTTTGGAAGCACCTTGCCCACAGCAGTAATTTTTAGCTTTTAATCCAGCAACTATCCAGAGATTACTGAGTGGGAACAGCCAGCTCTTCCAGAACTTTAGAGAAAGAAGTTGGACTAATTATGTTTTCCTTGCCACTGGTTTTTTTCCAAATAGCCCTATTCTATTTGTCTTCCCTCATTCATTCAACTTCTGCAGAAAGCTAACAGAAAACTTTGTTTTGAGATGTTAGACAACTTCTGGAGACTAAGAATAATTATTGACCATTCTTATGCCCTAAATATATATCCAAGTCAGCAACTCACCTGGGCTGCCAGACAAGATGCTTGAATTCTCTTTAAAAAAAATAAAAATTCAAAAGACCAACCCATAAACTATAAAAGCAAAGGGAGGGGTAATAGAAGAGATTTCTGGAATTTAGAGTTCCTTCTCTGTCTGCTAATTCCAGGGAGAGCTGGCTCCCCACAGACAGGCCCTGCAAGCTGATTCCTGCTCACTTGCATCTAACATCTGCTTGTTATTTGCAACTGCATCTGTTCATTCCAGCTCACTGGAAAAGGTCTATTTTTCCAGCATGAAGCAATGCAAGGCAGAGTTATAATGCCTGAATTAAGGCTCTGATGCACTTAGCTAAGATACCTACGTAAACTGCAGAGAGAACAGAAATAATGTTTTCTGTGACATCTGCGAGCTGCCCTCATCAGCCAGCTCATGACAAGCACTCATCATAAACAAGTTCACCTTCCTCCTGCAAACATTTACCCATTCTGTAGTTCTGCTCTACTGCCTTGCTGATGGAAAACCAACAGCTCTAAGCAAGTTGTTGCTCAGCAGCTTGCAGGGATATACCTGGAAATCTTCAACTCGTTTACATTCTGATGTTGCATAACCTCCACATCCACCAAAGCTGAAACTCCACTCCAGTTTTACACACATCTTTACAAACAAGCAGGTTTTTGAAGAGCTCTTTATTGTTGCATGCTAAATCATGAGACACTTTGTACTATTTAAAATACTTGATCAAAAGAAGACTAAGAAAATACTTAGAAAGGCCATTCAAATAGTTACACTTTGGCCATGCTGAAAAGAAAGGTGAGATGACCCTCTCAAAAAATCCTGACTTTAGACATACAGACACAGTCCACCACACCTGCAAGTCACCTCATATAGCCAGGTACTCAGAGCAATATAGTTCAGTGAAAATACTGTTAGGAGAAAAGCAACAAGAGTTGAAATCATCTCATCTGCCATTCTGTTAGTGCACTTGGTTTCAAACACATTGTCCCTCACCCCTTCAAAGCTTCGTGCCAACATGCCGGTGCCAGTTTCCTCCTCCAACCTTAGAATCTTTATGTATTTGCCACCTCCGGCATTCACTAATTTGGTTGTATGTTAGCTCAGAGCTTTTAAAAGTGAGCTGTTTGCAGTCCATGCAGAACTTGCTCATACTCTCCAATTCAGTGACACTTCTCCCTCATGGTCTGAGAATTATATTCCAGTCTGCCAGGTTCACTAAGTAGTTCACATAAAGATTTTGTTTCAAAGAGGGCATCCCATCACCACAGAACCAATGGAATAGAATCATGCCATTGAAAAAGTCCTGCAGGATCTCTGAGCTCCAACACTTCTTATCAGCCCTCTAGAAGTGTTACCCTTTCCCTGAGAGAAGCAGTCCAGCCACATCTCCTCACCTCCCCAGTCACTCCAACTCATCTGCCGCCTTCCTCATGTTCTTGCAGAGCCCAGAATGGACAATCTCCTCTATTCCCAGGAGTTTCCTCTGAACTGATTGCTGTTCATATTTAGTGGAGGGCCAGTTTTATCACCCTTTCATTAAAACTGCTTTTGCTCTCTTTTAACTGTGGCCAGTTTTGACAAAAATAACAATATTTGCCCCAAGCAGAAGGTCTTGTGATATGCTCTTGGCCTTGGACTAGGCAGATATTTGTCTTCAAGTCTTCAGAGCAATCCAAGACCCCTTCCATGACTTCTCTGCACTTCTCTGCAATGGCACTTTTGGTTTGCTTAACTTTGCCACTAACAGAGGTTTAATTTGTACAGCCGGTTTTCTTGCAGTGTTTCTCCCACAGAAATACATTTCTTAAAGCAATCAATAGTAATAATTCCAAATTGTTTTCTCTTTCCTGGTTCTTTGTCTTCACTCCTTCCCCTCCACAAGGACTTGCTGTAGTAATCCCTATATTTCCTTTTTCATGGGACACTGTACAAATCTAAGTGACATCCAGACAAATGCGAGTTTCATTCAAACAAAAAGAGGTGCCATTGTTTTTTGAAACAACCTCATTTTGGTAATCCAAACTGGTTTTACCTCTATTTCCCATGTGTCATCCTGCTCTCCTATCCACCAGATTCCACCTCAGCTGCACAAACCCAGCACCAACTCAGCTCTCATTGTGGCAGCACCAGCCAGTGATGAGTTACTGACATTACATGTATCTGCCACATCAATCAACAAGCATTATAAGTATAAAAAAACCCCTGTGTTGTAAGATGAAATTTATAGAATAAGGGCTGTGTATCATTCTTTTAACCACTTTCCAAGCCCTCCCACCCTCACACACATTGATCCAGGAAATGTCAGCGTTTTTTGTGTTTCAAATTGAGCTGTTTGTTTATTGGCAAGTCAAGTGCTAATCGTTAACACTTCTGTTTACCATCTAGACAGGGCATGCCTTCAAACCATGCCCAAGGGAAATTACGTTTCTAAAAATTAGGGTGTTTGTTTTAGCATCTAAATTAAGCTTTAGGTCACAAGAAAAATCTTGGCCAGGGAGAAGGAGATCTGAATCTGCATGAGAATTTCAGAGAACATCTGGCTATGTCTTTAACAGGACCACCCTGCTGCTAACACTCCATCTAGTGGGAATGTTTTTGTTTGAAAGATGTCCTCACACGTCTGTAATAGCTGAGAAACGAATAGAAAGAGAAATAAATATCTCAGAGCTGGGCAGTGCACATGGAACAGAGCAGTTACCCTTTGTGAAATCCAAGTATGGGCATCGCTTTTACTAGGCTGAAAGTCAGGAACACAAAAATCAGATTTCCTCTTGCATTTCTCTCGGGAACTAAGGGAGAGCTGGGACCAAGTGGCAGGAGTGTCATCCCACTTCCACAGCTGCAGCAACACCCTAAAGCAGAGTCGTTCTGCAGCAAACTCATACATTGGCTATTCAGGGAAAAGGAGGAGAGGAATGAGAGTTGAAAGGCTCCAGTGCACAGTACGACTCCATTTCCCTGCAAACAGCCTCAGGAAAATGAGCAGTAGTCTCAGAACAATCTTCCTGCAAGATCAGACCAGATACCACTGAGACCACTCAAATAAAATTCTAAAGGAGCCTTCCCTGTCAAGCAAAGGGAGCTGCCTTGAGCATTTCATCAAAAATTTTTTTGGGGGTTGCATCTTTTGCTCTCCCCAAACTGTGATCATATTGCAGGTTTATTTTCATTTGGCCTGGAATGGTTTTAATTACCTGTCTTCCTTTTCCTCACAGTCAAGGTTATCATTCTAACTCTTCTTAACCTCCACAAATTCTTGTTGTCCTGTTGTATCCTGGCCTCTAAAACACTGCAGACTTTGCTGATCAGCTGTAAGGAGCAGGGAAGAAAGGACATATCCTGTTTCTGAAGCAATCCTTAAGAGTGGGAATGCACTTCACCTGAAGAATATATTTGGTTTCACTTTTGCTTATAATATCGACGCTTCCTTCCCCGTATCTTCCATCAAACAGTAGTAACTCAGTAACCAAAAAAAGATCACTGAACAAGAAGTCAGGTAGATTCAAAATCCTGCAAATTTCACCAGCAGAGGTAAGTTTGAAAAATCATTGCTAGAGCACAGATCGTTTGCACTGCAGCTCAGAAAAGGATGATTTTAAAAAGTTTACACTCACAGCAATATTTGGATTGTAACTCAGTAGGGTAGGATTGTTTTCTATATCTTTATTCCCAAGGAAGGGCCCCTGCTGCAGAGCTGGAGCCGGTTTCATGGGGGTTTTTGTGTCATGACTCATACAATGAAGACAGGGATGACACCAAAGAGAACCAGTTTTGCCTCCTTCCCCCAAACTTTTTTATCCACTGCCTTACTGCATGACTCACTTAACATCAAGTACAAATATAATAAGAAAAAAATAGTTGTATTTCCTTTCCAAAAGAAAGTGAGAAAAGCTGGGCTGGTAATTAGGTTATGTACGTGGCTATGCAGAAATTGTGCACAAATTTCTGTTTGTGACATTTGCAAGAGTGTCACCTGTAAAAGCAAGTTCAACCCCAGCTCAGGCATGAAAACAGTTGTTGCATGTAAACATGTTTTATTCATGGAGAAAGCACCAGAACTGTATTCTTTCCACACTCAGTTTTTCAGAGTTTAATCAGCACTGCTTGCTCTGAAGGAAATGGTGACAAGGCCACTTTTGAGAGAAGCCCAGTCTTTAGGCCCACTGATGATTGACTTATGTTTGTGAACCTTGCCATTTATCCCAGCTTGTGGGACTGTGAGTCAGCCTGTCAAGAGGCAAAGAACAGGATCTTCACAGACAGATCTGGCTCCACAGCACAACGCAGGAGGACACAAAATAGGGGTGTAACAGCACAAAGGGTCAGCACATGCTGTTCACTTGGATTGCTTCCTACAGCCTGCTCTGACCAACGTGGCATTAGTGCAGCTCTAACTTATTTAAGGCACTCGAATGTTTAGCCAGCTCCTAGTAGAAAGGGAGCACTGTAAGTTTTGCAGTATCTGCTATTTGTAATACAACGCAGGAGCTCAGCAGGACTGAGCATCAGAACCTTTAAATCCAACCAAGAATGAGAGGCACGAAAACGAAATAAGTAAAAAAATTAGAGAAAACTAAAAGCAGTGGTCATATGCCCATAAAGCATGCTAAGCAAGTTGCTATGAAAGAGAAGTATCTTTAAAGCTTGAAAAGCATCTCTCAACTCCTAATGAGGGAAAAAATAAAAACACAAATAAACAAAACAACAACAACAAAGAAAAAACAATCAAACATTAAAAAGAAAAATCAGTCACCCAGCTGTTCTCCCAGACAAATTTGAACTTAAACCATCAGTGAGGAACATTGACAGGTTTTTTTCTGGGCTGCTATTTCAAGCAAAACTCTGCTTACGCAAAGAAGCAACCCTTTGCTTTCTTTAGCAGCTAGAGCTTCTGAGAAAATTCCCTCTCCCAACAGGAATCCCACATTGCTGTAGCTCATAGAAAAGGATGGAAAGTCCCAGCACAAGAGAGCACAGGAAGGTGCAGCCACACTTTTTTTAATGATGGGCTATGATGCAAGCGAGAACAGCTTCCAGGAAATGCTCTTCAGAGTGCATTTACTATGCTACACATTTCATTTCTCTGTATTATAGAAATATTCTTCAGCCAAGCTACAGAGAAGTGTCTTGTTTGCTTGAATCACTACCAGCGACAACCAGAGTATCTTGCATTAACATTCACCCTGGTTTTTTCGCTACTATTTTCGCACCCTTTCAGCTATACAATTTTTCTTTCAACCTTCCAAGATGAATTCTTTAAAATGATCAGTGACATTTATAATGTTTAAACAAGAACAGGGAAAGTGCCTTGATGCTTCTTTGTCTGTTTGCAATTTTGCAGCTTCAATGGAAAGTCTACAAGCTGGCTTTTGTTTGCTAATTACTTTAATTTGCAGCTTGGACAGGAGAAGGGTTAGCACACGGCAGATAAGCTTTACTCTAAACATTAAAGGAATCACATGGCAGAGCATCAGGCCCTAGGTGAATGATTTCCGTGCTCTTTATGAATCAGGGAACAGTCTCAGCCATAAATGACACTTCCCAGACTCTATCTGCAAAGGAGAACACTGGCTCATTGACACTGTCCCCCACTTGCTTGCTTTAGAAGAATACTTTACACCAGAAACATTTTCAAAAGGCAAAGCAAACAATTCTTTCCTAATGAAAACCCTCTTTTTTTTTTTCCAGTGACTTGTGCTGCCTGTATTTCCCCTGCTATGTGATTTCTGTATACTGTCATCTAGGAATCTGTGTGGTCCTAAAGAGGTGATATTCCTGCCAAACCCACAAAGCCTCAAGTCTCCAAGCAGCTGTTGCTAACCAGCCACACAGTGCCCATACTTCAGTTTTAGCCAATTAACAGTTCCTATTCTTCAATGAAGCAGGAAATTGGATTATTCATTGATACTGAGAAGAGAATAACTGGATTTTATTGCTGACATAATAACAAGCTGTCTGCTGCTCACCTACCAGATGCTGCTCTGGGATTTTTTTGTACTAACAGCTAAATCTGTTCACAGAGAATGTGCTGGAGGGGCTAAAGGGGCAGCTTCAACACATCTCAGGTGCTCCAGTCCACCCCAAGGCACAGAGAGAGCAAGAGCATAGATGACACTGCTCCTCCACCAATTTGCAGCCCTCACCCAGGTCCCCCCAGGGCTGCAGGCACACACCTCACTCATCTCCCTGCTCCTTGGTGGGTAACCACGCTGCAAGATGGGAATTTGCCAGCACTAGACCGATGCAGAGACCTCCAGTAATGAGCTGCAAAGGTAGCTGCAGCACAAATACCACTGTAAATCAAAGAAACATAATTGAAATCAACCTAACAAACTAAGCATGTAGTGTATGCAGAGTCGTTCCATCAGAGGAAACCCCACTGCAACTTGGAAAATGTATTTTTTTCCACTTTTATTTTTTTAAGTTATAAGCATTAAGTGCCAACCTTGTCACAGATAGTGATGGAACAGGTAGTAGAGTTCAGAGCATGAGACTCCCATGGAAGATGGGATTACACCAGTACCTCCTTGAAGAAAAATACGAATATTTCAGTTTTCAGTACATGAGAGAAGGGAAAATAATCAGATTTGTTTTCATTTCACCATCCTTAAAGTAGTCAATAATTTACCTTTAGGATAAGGAGCAAATAGGGGAAAAAAGGAAGAAGACTGAAAGCATATGCTGGTTTTGAACACACATGTTATCCAAAACCCACCCTATAAATGTGTCTGGGATTATGCATTGCCTTCTCAATACAATTCTAGCTGGCCCGCAGAATACTTCACTCTATTCCCAGCTCTAGAGGAACCTTCCCTTTTCTCTGCTTTCCCAGGTCCTGAAAACCCACTAGAAGGCATCAGCAGGGACCTGGGGTACATTACATCTGATTCCTTTCCTGTCGTGAGCTCAAACCCAGGCACTGCCACTCGCTTTGCCATCGCTTAGCTCAATCTCCTCTGCCACCCGGTGGCTTCGTGCCCATGCTGCAGCTTTGGCCACTCTGCTTCTCCTCCAGGTAATTCTACAAAGTCACTGTATTTCCTCTCAACACCAAGGTCAGCTCAATGACAGCAGAAAGCCAAGACCTGGTGTTCTCAGCACACTTGAAACAAAGGCAAAAAGCACTTTTGGGGGTAGGGGTTATGATGTTCTTTCACCTCAAACAACTTTCCTCAAAAACAACGACTTCCAGTGAAAACTTGTCTCATAATCAATATGAAGAATATTGGTAAAGTCTAAGGGAATAAGAATAGCCTTCAGTATAATTTATAAAACTATCATGTCCCTCCCTCCCCAAACATTTTAATCCTGAAGCAAACAAAGCCAGGACTTAAATCTTTTTTTCCCAATCTTGCAAGAGTCCCAAGCTACAGAAATGTTGGACCCTTAGGTTTGGTGGTGGTATTGTTTTGGGGCTTTTTGTAGTTTGTTTTATTGGGTTTGGTTTGGGTTTTTTTTCACCCTCCATCAAAAGCATTAGAAGGTGTTACTTGCATCCAAAAGTGACTTGAAGCCAATCACGTTTCTGAGGTTTGCTTTTCTTCCCTACCAGAAATTGAAGCATCTTTGTCCCAGATTTAATTTATAATGAATTCTGACCATCCTAAATAAGGCTGTGCAGATACACACCATATTAATTTTAATTTGATTTGCTTTTATTCTCTATGACCTCCCTCAGATCACAGCAGAGAATGCCTCTAATGTCAGTAAAGTGCTTTTGCAAGTAGAAAAAACTCCTGCTGTAAGTAACCAATTGTTAGGACCATCCACACCAATGACCTTGATTTAGGTAGCTTATTTGGGAACCATTCCTTGTGGCAGAAAACAGTCATGTAGCCTGTACGTTTAAGGCATATGTTCAGTGAGTTGTAAACTCAGCATTTAAAGACTCCTTTTTGAGTTCCACCCCTTTCCAGCTCTCCTTCCAAATAAATACTGAAATGCTACCAAGAAAGCCTTGTATACTTGACCTTTCCCATTGTATTCTGTCTTGTGCTAATTAAGTAGCTGCATTCAAACAGATCTAAATCCAGTTTAATAGATCTCCAGGGTGCTTGAAAATGGGAGTGGGGAGAAAAAGGCTTCACTCTAAATTAGCATATTGCAAATTGCCAATAAGATTAAAATACATATGTAGTACTGAAAATTAACTTACTGCTTCACAGATGAAGGGGCAACCTACCTAAACCCTAATGAGTAGCAAAGAGGCAGGGGAGAAACAAGGGCCCTGCAATTCTGTTGAGCAAAAACTGCCCTGGTTCTTAAATCTGCAAGTAACATGAGCTGCTGCAATCCACAAATAATGAGGCAGAGAAGAAGAGCTGGCACATTAAGTCATCTGCCACCATCTAATCCATATATGCATGAACTCCCAAGCTGGAAAGAAGTTTCACTACATACTGGTGAATTTTGTAACTATATATATATATATATAACAGCTGCTTTTCTACCGCAAACTGGGTTTTCTAGAGAGCTCACACGGAATAAAAAAGAAATTCATCTCAGGTGCTCTACAGTTTTAAAGCCTGTACTTTCAAGGTGGGTATATGTTTCAGTTATGCACAAGTTAGCACTTAATTAGCTGTGCAAACAAGCCAAGTTCCAACAGAAGAAACTTAGGCAGCACAAAGTAGCTATAATGTAATTATCAACCCTATTAATGCATTCCTCTTTCAGAAGGTACAAGATCCTGGCACTGAATAGAGTCAGCTTGGCTTCAGGAGCAAGAATACTACAGGCCAAGAGCGTGGCTACCATTGTGCTCAAGATAGGAGAGTGCTGTTTTAAGAAAGTTACATTCTTGAGCTTAATCAAGTACCAGAAAACGAAAATCTCTAATTTAGAACTAGGATGCACTAGGAACTATATGAATACAATGCATTTAGTGATAATGCACATAATTGCTCTGTGTTTCAGAAGGCCTTAGTCTCTTCACCAAATTAATGCCGTGAAATAAAATTAGCTTAATTGCTTCTGCCATTGGGCCTGTACCTAACCTTGCTCTACACTGGGATGAATACAGCAAAGCCAAGCTATTTGTCCAAAGTCCAATCAAATCAAACCTACAGCTTGTGATTTCTCTTACAGTGAGAAGAGTTTTATTTCTGTGAACATTTTCATGGCCATTGATCTAAAAACAGATCAGTCAGTAACAAGCATTTCTGCAAGAGGCCCCATTCTTTGATGTGGTCACCTTCTCATGGTGAGCAAACAGCTTTATGTCACCCCTGGTTAGCATTCACCTTCCCTGTGACAGGAGACAGATCCCTTTTTGACATTGTTAACATCTTCAACAGCCTCCCCACTTCCTAAGTTGTGCCAGGGCTCCATGGTTATCTCCCTCTCTTCTCCAGACCATTCCTGTGACACACAGTAAGGATCTTTGCAGACTAGCAAGGACAATTCTCCCAGACATCTGTGTTTTCTAATTCTATAAAGGCTCTATATGTTCCCCCAATACCTGGAGACAGTAGCAAAACCAGAAATCAGATGCACTCAGACTACATAGAGCAATTTGTTTCTTATCTGTAACATGTTAGAAGTAGTTCCTACAGAGACTGTATTGGCTAAATTCTATACACACAGTTCTGTTAAAACCCAATTTCCCCCACTTCTAGCCCAATGTGACCACCTCTGTTTTCAGCCTTGGTTGCTCTTATGGCCTTTGACTCAGAAAGATCAACACACTTAACACCTCCATTCCTTCTTCATGATAAACATGAATACAATACACCATTGCTTCTGAATCCTCCTCGTCACAAATTGAAAAACACATTTCAATTTGTATTTCAACTTTCCATCCCTACCACAAAGTCCAAATGCATTTAGTTCTCCACTCAGCTCCCAAATAACCGTATCCCTCCCAGAAATAACACACACAAAACAACCAAACAAAAACAAATCCAACCACATACTGACTTGTTTTTGTAAACATCTCATTACCATAGTCTTGGAATCCCTTCCAGTGCTTCCTTGTCCCCCCATTTTCAAATTCCCACTTCCCATCCCTGATACATTGATTTTATTTTATTAATATTGGTTAAATTGCTTATATCTCCCCAAGGTCCAGTGAGATGATGCACAGAGAAACCTGCTTTGAAATTCTCAGTTTTGTTCTGGACAGGGCCAAGCCACCCCAAACCAGGTATTTTTACTGACTGCAATTCATCTTGAGTAGCTACAGTATAGACCTGAAGAACCATCTTTTGAAGACTCAAGGAAACATCTGTATGACATGTTACAGTTATTCAGTGACCTGATCTCTGGGCTCAGCCCTGTTCCCAAACTACTTCAGTGGTACACACTGCATTTTGCCATGCCTTACTCTGCCTTCTCACTTCCCAGCTGGGAAGTATAAGCATGTACAAGCAATCTTCCATCTCCTCTGAAGAAGGAAGAGATCCACATCTCTCCTTCTCATCTCCTGGTATTCTACAGCATCATCTCATCTTCTTCAGCCAACTGAAAACTACATTATACCAACTGTTCAACTGCTTGAGCAGCTAAGACAATGCTGCTTTAGGATCTGTGACCACAGTTCCTAAGCAAGGGCATGCTTAGGTGACAGGAAAAAAAAATTAAATCAATCCTGAAGTAAAAAGAACCAGCCCATTAACCAGGTTGTCAAGCAAGTAAGAATTCTCTGCCTCATAATTACTACTTTAGCCTCTCTTATTAAAGGAGGAGCATGGAACCATTTCCAGGAAAAGAATTCATGCAAGGCAACTTGTTTCAGATTTCAGAAAAAGCTAAACTTCAGAAAAGCTGCACTGCATTTCTTTCAACTAGATCAATGAGCAGATTTTAATTGTCAGGTTTGTTTACAGAAGACAGTACAAGCTGTCAAGACCCATCAGCGCTGGATGGAAAGCAACTAGCCACCCACTCAGCTCTGCTGTGCCGACGTGTTTGGCATTGCCTCCTCTAACAATGCTTGACAGCCCAAGAGCCAGGAGCCCTTTTTCCCCTTCCTGCACACAAGACATAGCTCAGAAAATAAAAATACAGTCTCAGAACTAAGCAGCAGCAAGTTCCATCTCATCAGTTTCATGTTTTTGCTTATGAGGATCAGTTTAACTGTTTGTGTAGGGAAGGAGACAGTCCACCACTGCCCTTGCTTTCAAATTATGGAGCTTTATTCACAACCCTTGACTTTGCTTATTTTTAAACTCATGTGGCTGGTAAAACATTAAGTCCAAGATAAATCACTTGCTCTTCTGAGCATGTGGCTGAGGTATTTCAACACTGAAGGGCAGCAGCTTGCAGGGTACATGGACAATCTCTGTAGAGGAACAAGACAAAGAAGCTCTTCCAATACCATATTTGATACTCTGCAGCTGCAAAAGGAAGTTCTTCCCCCAGACACAATTACCCTATTTCAGCTGAGTCACTAGAGACAATCTTGAGTTTGTTACAGGCCTCTTCTCTCTAGTGCACTACTGACAAGTGATGAATTAGAGCAAAACAAGCTCTTCCCTGAAAATGAGTCCAGCATTCTAGAAATACAGGAATTAATTGTGTCAAAGTCAACAAGGCAGCAAAACCTTGTTAAGCCACTAGCATTGGAGCTGGCAGTGACAAAGCACACATCCAGCTCACAGGCCCAGGAACCCTCTCTCCACATGACACTTCTGCACAGGACAGAGAGGGACAGAGTCCAGCCTTTCTTCTCCTTCCAGGTGCTATAGTGAGAGCCAGGAACTTACCAAATTCCTTACCCATTTGCCTTATCCCCTTTGCTGCTACTCCTTCAACAACCTCAAGAAATTAGAGGGGAAAGAAGAAAGAGAATGTGCAAATAAATCTTCTCCGAAAGGGGGAAAAAGTGCAAGGAAGCACTTCATGCAGTGAGTACCACAGCCCTCACTGTTGCCAGACAGTACAGCTGCATCCCCACATTTTGGGGGAATCCAGAGGATTTTCCCTGGTTAAAAGAGACACGTGTTTATAGGAATGCCTGTAGTCCACTCGTGGAAGAAAATGAAAACTGGTAACTTGACAGAAGGAAAGGTTTGAAGAGCACAGAGCAGGAAAAATAAGAGTTGCTGTACCCAGTGCCTTCCAGTGGTGAACACGACGTGCTGCACTCACACATTTATTTATATTGTGTTTGTCAAGGAAATCAAGCAAAACTTCTCCCAAAGAAGTCCGCAAAGGCAGTCAAGCAACAACAAAGCTGCATGAATATTAATTGTATCTCAGGCTCTGAAGCAGAACAAGAGGAGGAGGAGGAGAGGCAATGGAAAGCCTTGCAACACAGTCATGTTTTCACTCTGTTTTATCTACAGATCATGCAGGGAGCACATGGACTGCCCTTTGAAAACCACAGCTTGTAGCACGAGTGCACAACTGCAGTTCCCACATAAAAATCAATGCCTAACTACTATAGGTACCTGGCCTTCACAATCCATGTCAGGCAAAACAAGACTAAAATCTAGCTTTAAATTAAAAACTAAACAAAAAAACCCCCACAGAACAGAACAACAAAACAAGCAAAAAACCCCAAAACACAAAGCCCATGCAAACAAAAGCAAACTCCCAAACCAATTAACCAAAACACACACGCAAAAAAACCCCTTCCACTCTATCCTAGAGCACATATTGTTAAACTTGCTAGCAAATACTTTCAAAAATAATTTAATGAATGTTAGCACACTGTAACCAAATGTACTTTAGTCTATGTAGTGTCAAAAAACCCCAGAAATTTGCCATTTTCATTTGTATAATTATGGAATTAAGTCTTCTGTACTCAGGCCTTCTATCAGAATGGCTGATCTTTTTGGAAATCATTAAACTCACAGGTAAGAGGGAACAATGCTGCCTAGAGATACTGCTACATCAAACTAAAAGGAAGTTTTAATAAAGAGCATTAAAAAGGGCATTTAGGACTGTCTGCCGATTATTACTTAAAGGATCATTTGCATTTTCTGGCACTCATAGCATGGCAAGAGATGCCTGCAGTGATTGATAAGAAGCTCAGGCTGCCCCACAGCTTGTCAGTGTATTGTCACAGAAAAGCAAACATACAATCTACCAAAATCTCCATTATTTCCCTTCAGTTAAGTGCAAATATTTTTCACTAAGTAAAATAAAAACTCAACCCTCTCAATAACATGTTATTCTAAATCGTGGCTTAGTTTACAAACAAACCTGAGAACTACTGTGAAAGGAATCCTGCCTGCTCTGCCTACGTTCACAGGGCTTTGACAACACCAAGATGAATCTGTTTTTCTGCAGAACCATCGTGCAGCATTACACATCCAGGTGCAATTGTTATGTGCTTTTAAATCCTGCTTGGTGATTTCAAGTTCCAATGTTAAACCAATCCCCCCAAACAATTATTAATGAATAATAAAAGCAAAAGGTGTGTTGTTTCTATTTGTAACTTTTTTTCCTTCATGGTACCTGCTAATTCAGAAGAATCTACTCCTTTTCCCTTAGTTGGTCTCCTTCTGCAATCTTCTGAGTCTCCCGACATTTCTTCAGCCCTATAAACTTGTTTCTGTGTTCCCCTTTCACTGCATCTTCCTCTGAGCCAGGCTTAATAATTGCTCTTTCTTCCAAGCAATTGCTTTTCCCCTAGAACTATTAAATAAGAACTTTTAATCTGCTATTACCTGGGCTCAGTTTAAACAGGAAGGGCAAGTAGAGACACAGCTCTCAATAATTGTAGCTGGCATACAATAATGCATTACAATATTGGGGGGTTTTTAATCTGAATACAAACTAATATAAGATTAAATGTATATATAAGGATCTGTAAGTATAAACTGCCCCTTACTGAATTTTAAATTAGAGCCTTCTAAAAACAAAACGAGAGCAATTTGTAAAATGACTTTAGTGATTTTTCTTTGTTCACTTTGGCTCACCAGCATGTCCAGGCTGTCCCTCTGAGAAAACAATTTCCATTTTACTGACTTACAACAGCAACAAAAATAGCATTGCTTGTGTACACAGAATCTCAAACAACTACAAATGAAACCGAAAAGGATTTTGATATGTATGTATGACAGCCAACTCTCAAATAGAAACCTCATCAAAGGAAAACATACTGGATAACACCATGGCACAACAACTGCAGATCATTGGAAAGAAGCATTTAATAGGACAATGCATACTATATATATATATATATACACACACATATACAAGCTGGCTTTTTGTCCTCCAGTAATGTCTTGTTTTGCTAAATCAAATTCAAATGGTCCTTAACAACAATTTCTTTAATCTCAATTAGTTATATGGGCAGAGAGAAGTCAGAATAATAAAAACAAAATGAATACATAATATTTCACTCTAGCCTTACAAGAACAGAGTTCTTGACCAGAATTTACAAGGGAGGAAAGAAAAGAAAAAAAAACAAAAAAACAAAAACAACCAAACCAGACTTTCTTCCTCTATCTCAGGTATTTAATGGGAAGACTCTTAAGGGATCTTTTCATCTATAAGACACTTGTCAGCTTGTAATGCTGCAGAGCGCAAATTAATCTCCTTGAATTAAATCAATACTGCAGCCAAGACTGACGCTGTGACATAATGGACAAAGGCTGAAAGGGAAACATAGATTGAAAAACTCACACAAGTACAGCCAGAATACAAAACCTGTCTATACCATAATCCTAATTCCTTTAAGATGAAGATCTCCAGGCACAACCCCCCATACCCTCCTATTTTGCTGGAGGCAACAAACCTGCACATGAATGAAATAGTTGTACAAGCAGTGAACCTGTGCATCAGTAGGAATTATGGACTATTAACATTACAGTAGTAATTATGGACTATTAACATTACAATAGCCTGCAAAGTGTCTTTTTTTTTTTTATCTTGAGCATCCACAGGTTAAAACAGTAGCTAAGAATCTTCAGCAACCTGCCTGCTGTAAGGGTTAAAACATCCCAAGAAAAGCACTTTGCTAGTGGGGTGTTGTGTTCAGAGAGGTCTTGTCTCTCTTCTCAGATACCAATTCTGTTTCTCAAAAAGCTTCAGCAACAGCCACTTCTACTTTCTCAGAGAAAACTTTCTCTTCAACCTCATGAAATTTTACTGAGCATAGATGCCATATAATCCTAGGGGGAAGCAAGTTATGGGGAAGCCTCCAGGAAGAGAATTTAATGTGCCTGTATCAACAAACTCCTGTGAAATTCAGATGATCCCAGCTCTGTGACACTGCTGCAGATCTTTCTATGGCAGCTTTTACCAGCATATCTCCTGGGAAATGTGCAGTTCCCCTCAACACTGCCAACCTTGGACAGATCTTCAGAAGAGGAACACCAGACCAACAGCAAGAATGATGAAGACAGAGGTAACATTTAGGTGAGGTGAGTCTAGCCTTTTCTAATATGCAGAAAGACCAAAGGTGATCAGTCGCCCTCTATCTGTAGATTCCCAATCTTTGCAAGCAGGAATCCACGAGCTAACAACCAAGTGGGCCACCAGTAGTGGCACAAGCTTGTGACAGGGGCAAATCCAGAATATTCCTACGTTCTGGTACTCAAAGTGGGTTTTCAATAGTGGTACAGCAGCCTCTGCAGCCACCTGCAGGGCAAGGCAGGAATTCATCAGCTGCAGATTAAGAGCCACAGAAATAAGAGAGAGCCCATAAAATGTATCTTTAAGACACATCATATGGAATTTGGACTAACACACAGCCTGTTTAATAAACATGATGCTGCAGCACCCAGAGATGTGCAAGACACAACTTAATTAATCCAACACCTAATTCTGCACCTTGAATAATTCCTTAAGCTAGTTTACAGCTAGATAGCAGTGGCAGTACGTGTCACAGAGCAGATTGCAAGATTTTTTTAATAGTATACTCATCAACTGAGTTTCCCTCAAAACTGAGGCCTCCAAAACAGACTATTTTAGTCACCAACAACCAAGAAACTTCTCATTGTTGTGTACTACTCACAAAATTTTATGGTAACCAAGAGACTGAGTAGGAGATTTGCACAGAATGGGGTCTCTACCATTTTCCTCCAAGGAGATAAGAACATGCCCAAGAGGCACAGCTTGTGTTCTGCATGTATAGACCAAGGCCAGGTCTCTGAAGGACTGGATTAAGAGCTCACATTGCAATCTCAGTAAGAGGATCATGAGTAAATTGTGCCTCCACACAGGGGAAAATCCTGTACCACACCCTTTCCCTCACAGCTGATTTTCTAACTCCTCTGGTTCAGCTGGCTGGTTGATACATAGAAACAGAGCTATTTAAAAATGGATGAAGCAGATGGATTTGCTCTTGAAGGATTAATAGCTTTTACCTTCAAACAGTTCCTCCTCATTCATCCTTTTAGATCAGAAACAAGAGAAAGAGCAATTTATTTAAAAAAGTGCCTGGCAGGATTGAAACAGAAGCATTCTCCTCAAAAATTAGAGGGACTGGCTGCCACTACCTGTCAAAGCTTGCTCACATTCGGGCTTGCAGCCAGTTCTGCAAAGGCATTTATTTTGGTGGCACAATCACTTAGAAACTCTTTCCTGCATAGGTTTATGAGAAAAGTGGAAGGAGTCAGCTTACATACATGTCCATCTTGGCGCTTCCAGTTTGGAGAAAGTGCCAGCTGTAGGAAAAGTTAAATCTATTCAAGGATACATTGAGGGTTAGAAAACAAGGTTGATTGTATTTCTGTAGGTCCTGCAGCCTGCACTCCTGTGGGATGGCAGTGGCACTGGTGCAGACAGAAAAGGGGTTGGTAGGTAAAGCATTCATGGTATGTGTAGAACAAGTTATACCTTGAAGAACCCCATTCTTCACGTGGTAAAAGGCTGAAGAGGGTTCTGTGAATCTCAGCAGTGTTTCAGTGAAGAAACTGCTGTGGGATACTTCATGAGGGCAACAACCTTTCCTGTAGATCTCAGAAAACATTCAAAGTGCTCTTAAGTACAGTAAGGAGATGCAACTACAAGACCTTTCTTTAACATTAATGGAAAAGGAATTTGATGGAGGCTTCAAAGAATATAAGAGGGGTATAAATATAAAGTCTTCAAAGCACGAGGTAGCAGAACTATTTAGGGTTATTCATACTAATGGTTTAATGTTCGTGGGGTTTTTCCTAGTAGACAGGGATAACAAGAGCTGTTTGTTCAGAGGGCACCACTGCCACCACAACACAGGGGTACAAGGTGCAAACCCCACCTCCCAGGAGAGGGGCCCAAAACCAGCAGGCAGGGACTTTTTCATGTTTGTTCCATAGGCCAACAGTGGGAATGAACGGCTGTAAACAGCTACACCTTTCAGACAAAAAAATTACCTGAAAACAAAGGAGACAAATTCAAAGCAGCTGACTTCAGAGAAAACAAAGCAGCTGGTTTCACCATCCACTTGCAGACACAAACAAGGCTGGTTTATGAAGGGGAATATAACAATGGTCACACTGAGAGGACCGTGGTGTCACACATGAAGTACACAGGACTCTGCTGCTTTAAGTTACGCTGCAACACTGAGAACCAGAGCAATGAGCTCCATTCCATCATGGAGACATCTGATCCTTGCTGCACTGTGCCTCCCACAGGGAGAAATGCTTTATAGGCTGCCAATCTTCCCAATCACACCAGATGATCTTCATCAGCAGGTATCAACTTGAAGAGAATGACAAAGCCACTGCCTGCACTCTGGAGCCTGGATACTGCCAGATTCAAGTCTCAGCACAGCTAGAACCAAAGTGCCACGATCAGCTCAAGGTAGAATAAAGTAGGGCTGCAGAACTCCCAGCATGAGCAGTACTTCAAGAAGCATATTCATCACTTTGTTTGGGCAACAAACATAGTTATATTGGTATTTAGTTGAAAGGCAGAGGGAGGGAAACGATCGATATCTATGTTTGCAGGGAGAGTCAAAACAAACATTTTTGTACTCCACATTTTTTCCTCCCCATCAACTCTTTTATTAAACTCCACTTTCCTGATAAAGCTCCACAACAGGCTTGCCAGACCTGCTGTGTTCACTGGTCACATCAGGCAATTTGAACTAAAACCAGAAGGTGTCAACACCCACTAACACTTACTCAGAAATTGTATGAGCTTCCAAACAACTCAATATTCTCCTAGTGCCCAAGTGTGTCTAACACAGAGAAATGAAAACACAACCTAAATTTGCTCAGGAGCACATTATGACTTTATACACACATATGCTGCTAATATCAAAGGATGACCTGGCTTAATAGCCTGAACCACAGAATTAGTAACTTTCTGCCATGGCTTCTCCAAATGCCCTTGAGTAGCTACTCCATCCTGCACTTGTCTCTCACCCTTAAAAGAATATAAAAAAACCCAACCAAAATAAAAAACCCATCACCAAACAAATGAACAAACAACCCTAACCAAACAAACATAAAAATCCCAGTGTTTTGAAAAGAACTCTGCCTTCAGAACAAAAGGTGGCAGTTCAAACCCTTAAGGACAAGTAGCATCTGCTTACAAGTCAACAGTACAAACAAACCACAAGCTACCGAAAGCACATTGAACTTGTTCTGGCAGAAACCCACGTCTCCCTCAGGGAAGGGGATAGTAATGCCTTTGGGACAGAGATTTTGCTGTCTTCTCCTCTATTGATTAGGTTTAATGACGTGAGGCTTTTTCTGCACATGCAGCTTTTCCTGTTCAAAAGCTCAGCACTTGGGCCATACCACTGACTTTTTCTCCCAAGTTAAAAGAAAGATCCAAAAGTCTGTCTACAGTGCAAGAAGCAGCACAAGGAGGAGAGCCTTGAGCTAGCTAAAAACAGGCTGCAAGCATTAGAGTGGCAGCACTGTTGTGTGCTGCAAAAGCTATTTATTGAGATGCAAGATAGGGGTAATATAGTCTAGGTACAATGTCACACTCACACAGCCAAGAAGCTTGCCAGAGCCACACCTAGAGCTTGAAACAATTTAATTTTATATTTTGCAGATGTAACTAAGTCTGTTGCACCTTGAGTATCATTGCAATACACTGGGAACCGGTCAGGTACACTAAACTAAGAGTGACGGGGATGAACTTCACAAAACAATGACACAAACATGCACAAGAAAAGTCCTTCCAGGGGTACTAAATGCAAAGACATCACTTTTGGTCCAGGGAGTGCAGGGATGAATCTGCCACCTAACACAGGATGGCTGTGCTCTTGAATCCATGGGCTGCAACATCTGTGCCTTGTTTCCCCCTGCTTGGACTCACTCTCATGTCTGATCCGCCTTTCTCAGCTCTTTGGAGGTTCCAGACATCCCTCTGCACCAGCTGACTACCCAATCTCCCACTGCTTCCTTTCAGTACACAGTTCTTTCACCCCCATTCATATCATTTGAAACCAGGAAACTTTATCTGCTAGTACAATTCTACCTTTACAGTATTGTTCTTGCTTTGAGTTACAACAGTCACGTCCAAGAGCTTTCCTCCGACCATGACAGATACTTGAGTCACGAGGGGTACTCTGTTTCAAACATTTGCTATTGCACCTTGCACCAAAATATCCCATGCATCCTGAAAACTAAGCACATCTGCAAAGTGTCTTCACATTGAGTGTGTCCTCTCACAAAACCCAGGCTAAAATACTAATTTTATTAAGATGAGTTATATAGTAAGTGGAACGGGTGACATGACAGCAAGAGGCCACATTTACCATATAGGAAAAGACCTGAGAAACAGGTCTATGCCAGAACTGGAAAACAATTACAGATCTCAGTTACTCAGGTAAGGTCTAAGCACCTCTGCATTGTTTAAGCCCTCTACTTGCACTCTCTTGAGTAGGGGCTACAGCCCAGATGAACGCATTTTGGCAGCTCTCTATCATTACCCATTATTGCTTTTCCCAATTCATTAGTGCTTTTCCTATTGTTTTGCATACTGCTGCAGTCCTTTATTCTCAGCTTTCCCCAGGAATGATAACCTTGCCCCTTTCAGAATTGTCTCATTTTTTGAATCACTGGAAATTATTATTTTTAAGGAGCAATATAAAGTGATGAGGATGTTTACAGATATCCTTAAAGCAGAACCTTATCCTTTCTCTGTTACACCTCATTCTAGAGTTTTCAAAGACACGTTGCAAAGATCCATTTGCATGTCAAAGAAGATATAGAGCAATTAAGGCTTTGGCTGGCATCATGATCAATACATGCTGTACAGTATTTTAAACTAGCCTGACTCTACATTATCCAGTCCTAACAATTTTACCCTTTGTAGCATAAAGCACTGGAAACTGCCTAAAGAACACTCCAGGTATCAGAGAGTAGCATTTAGATTACACAAAGCTGTGTTACTGTTTCCAAAGAGAAGAGCAGTTACATCTACAACATCCATCCATTGGAACAGCTAACCCGTATTTCTCTCAAAGATTTCAAAATCCACTAGAAGTCTGAAGGAAGTAAGAGTTTTTCTCCTGGGAAACTTCTAACCATGGAATTTCTCTATTCTGCGCTCAAACTGGGACCCATCCACTTCTGCCACGCATAGCTGCCCCAGTAACCTTCAGAAGTGAGGACAAGAAGGATGCACTCAGCCAGAGTTTCAACCACCAGGAATTAGAAACAGGATTTCCCTGTATCACAGCTGAGTGCCCAAACCACTGGGTTATTATTCATGCAGAGGAATTTCTCCCCCTCTGGCTTCCAGAAAGCCTGCCTGGGACTAAAGCAATCTTCAACCAACAAGACATCACTGAAACTGGTGGATTTATGATGGAATACTGACTGGTGTGGGCTATATTCCAACAGAGCCACTAGCAGATGGACTGGCAGTTCTTCTCTTCCACACTGCTGTTCAAAGGGTATGCCATATGGGACTAAAAAAGTTTAATCTGAGTATAGCTGGGTTCTACACCCCCAAACCTAGTCTGCCCCTTAATCAGTTTTACGCACTCTTGTGGCAAAAATGCAACAGTGAAACCCAATCTACTCTTATGGGCATTTCCCCACCTGAAAAAATAAAAGTCTTTACCCTCTAACAACTCTTAACACCACTATCACTGCTTGAGGGCCTGAGCACAGGCAGGGCTTTGCTATAGCATGTGTGAAAAAAGCATTATAATACAAACAGGAGAGCTGTCTTTATGCTGTAAGACAAGCTTTCCAGTTTGTGTACTTGCTCAAGACTAAGTGTTCTGTATTTTACACTCCCCAGAGGAATTCACACCTTTGTTTAAATGATGCTGAGACACAAATATTACAGTATATATATATTCTATGCTACTTAATACTCATGCAGTTTTACCCAATAGTATATATTTTGAGCTCCTGCTTGTCGTGGGCTGGCAGTGTAATTTCACTCTGAGCAGGAAGAACAATCAGCCTCACGCTGGCTCCTTGTGATTTGTATTGACATAGCTCTACTCATCCATCCCAAAGCAGCTTTCATCACCCACCCCTGAAAAAAACAGCCACTTCTAAACCTGAAAGCCACTTTGTTCCACAAACTCAGCAATCACCTCTGGGGGCTGGTGACACCACCATACTAGTTCCAGAAAACTAGGCAGAGGTGGGAAACTGGAAGGTGAAAACCCCTGCAGACGGGTCAATGTCAGCCAAGAGAAGATAAAGCAGCTCTCCTCTACCAGAGAAGAAGAAAGAAAGACAAACTATCTTTCAACTTAAAGTATTACCAGTAAATAAATATAAATCAGGACTAGTTTAACAGCAAGCACTATTTTAAGAAACAACAGAGCTCCCAAAATTATTCTTTTCCTTACCTGGCTGCCCCATACCAAGGAATCCTAAACTTCAAGGTCACACAAAGTCTCAGGTTCACATCAGAAAGATGTTCTCTTGCAACAACCAGTTCAAAAAAAGTACTTTGAGTAACAGAAAATAACAGAGCACAAACTAACTTTCATCCTCTCCTACATCTGCCCATCCTCCTTCCACCTCAGTCTGTCTTTACACCCCTCAATTTCACCCTAACCCTGTGCAGGTGGTGATTTTTACAACAGCTCTTCCTCATCTCCCCTTAATTCTCGTCAAGGCTTCAATCAGCCCTTCGTTAGCCCTGCAAGGAGTCACTAGGGGCTGTTGTTTCTCCTCCTCCAAAGCCCTCATGCTGCAACCTGTGTGTGGAAAGGAGCTTGGTACCTACCATCTGCCTGCTGTCTTCTCTCACTGCAGTTTACTGTGCGGAGCTGGCTGACACACTGGTCACACTACTGTCCCACTGTGGGTACAGGCACCTCCTGTGCTGTCTCTTTGCCCCAGGGCCAGCACATTTTGGGAACACACAGCGCTCCTGTTGTCAGAGTGCATTGGCATGACAAAGTTGTGGTGGCAAGAACACGTTTTCTGCGGAAGGAACACATTGCAGGAAAGCCCTGAGTGAACTCCTTGTCATCTTTCATAAGCCCTGAGGCATGTGTTTTGTTAGCAGAGTAGATAACAAGATGCTTGCAGCACTGTATGTAATTAGGAAAAAAAAAATCTCCACTGCGACATGTTATTGCTGTCACAAGTGAGAATCAGATAAGCATGCGTGAATCCTTCTGAAGTTCAGGCATTCTCCTTCTTACCAACACACAAATCAGACACCTGGCCTGCTGCTGGGCAAGTGGAGCATGTTGAGGAAAGGGCTGGGCAGGGTCCACCAGCCCTGGAGGGAGAGGCTGCACAAGCTGCACTTGTTGAGCCTGGGGAAGAGGCAGTTTCAGTGATACAACAGTGGTCCCCCCTTAAACTGCAATGGGTTTATTAAGATGGATCTGGGCTCTTTACTGAGGTGCTCTGTGGAGAAAAAGGGATGATGGACATAAATTAAAACATAAAACAACAAAGAAAAAACTAAAACAGACAACAAAAAAGCCCCACCCAAAACCAAACCACCAAACACCCTGGGGTTTAGATAAAGCAAGTAGTTTTCGCTATAAGAATTAATTAAGGAACGAGTTACACAGAACCCTTAGAGCTTTTCAAGACTGAGCAAATCTGTGAGCGCTCTGATGTGGATTTGGTGTGATCCTGCTTTGAATAGGAGACCCCTGAGGGCCCTCCTGGCCGGGGTGTCCCTGTGATGCTACTGAGCATCCTTCCCGGAGCCAGGCAGAAGCCAGCCGCTGGATGTCACCCTGCGCTCAGCGAACAGCGCTGCTGCCACCCGCAAACAAGGCATCACATTCCGTGGCAGCGGGAAGGCTTTTTCAGTTACAGGCTTCTTAATGAGCATTACACTTCTTCAAAGACATCTTTGCTGAAAAGTACACAACAGGCAAGTTTCAAAGCTTCTAAGTCCCCACCTAAGGTTGGAAACTTAATACTGACTTCAGACAAAGAGATGCCATGATTTGAGTGCATTCCGAGGCCCCATGAGGAGACCTACACAAGCTTGTTTAAATGCAAACCTGACACACACATCAAGCTGTGTCTGTGTTTCCCCTATGCTGTGATAAAATGAACAGGAACAAACCGTGAGATCTTGTCAAGTGTACATAGGAGTAAAACAATAATGGTGAAACTGCTGTGATTTCCATAGAGAAACGGCAAGGACAATGATCACTGTAGGGGAAAAAGAAGGATTCTAGAAAATCAAAAGCATTCTCCAGTGCCCCCTAGCATAATATTGATTCTCCTCTCCTCCTGAAAGCCAGCTCCTCTTTATTTCGGCCAGATACACTGCAGCAGGAGCACTGAGGGGTCTGAATGCCAAGCTGTGTTCTTCCAAAAGGAGCTTCACCTAAGAATGAGAAATGCAGGAAACAGATCTGAGTTCGGTGTCAAAACTATTGATCTTGAACTGTCAACTTCACATTAATAGGGCTGCTGACTCCTAGCACTCAAAAGTTCCCTACAGACATCCTGCACTCCCCTGCCATTTCTCCTTTCCCCACTGTGCCCAGGTCTCATCGTACAAGTCTGGGATCATTTTGTTTACCTTCGAAGCTAGGGCTGCTAATATTGTCACACTTGTAAAACGGTGGAAATGGAAACTTTTCTCTAAAAACAGGAGAGTCTCATTTTTGTCTTGTAGTAATCAGCTTTAGTAATGGGAATTTTAAGTTAAACATTGTGGGAAATAATGAAATAATAATACTGAAAAAACCCCAAACAAGTGCTGACTTGATTCAAGTGAACAAATGTCAATTGAGGAACATCGTGCATATTCTCTAGAGTGAGAAGACCATGTCAGGCTCAACATTTCCACTCCTCTGAACACACACACCATCCCTTGGTGCAAAGGGAATCTACTCAACATGCTTTCTTGGTGTAGCATTTACACAGTAAAGAGATTGCCCTCAGAGAGGCAATGGACAGAGACATCAAGAATTGCTTCATTCCTTGTATCACCTCCTTGGTGATTAACCAATGAAGTCACAATTCATGGCTGGACAACTTTACAAAGGATCTTGCCAAAAAGCCATGTGATGGAGCTGGGTATTTATCTTATCTTTATTGTACCAGAGTTCAGACTGTAGCTTGGGTCACCAGTGCTTGTGAGATGACAGTTTTACACAATGTGGATGTATAACAGAAGCACCTGTGACATTGTGCAGACGAAAGGTGCTATAAAGCTTCACTGGATTGGAGACCATCCAACAGTTGCACATTAGAGACTGAATTCAGCAGACAAGCAGCTTTGCCAGTACAATGCTTCTTCACAGCCAGATGCTTTATGAATACCACAAAGTGAACCCTTATCTGAATTTCCACAGAATTAGATTTTCAAGTAGCAAAGACAGACTTTGATGTCCCTTGCAAGCTTGCTGAGTTATGTTTCTGTACAGAACAGATCACTGTGGAACAGGATCTCTGATTGCAGCCAAGGAAAAGGCAAGGAGGAATAAATACACACTATCCACATTCTGCCACAGTGGCCCCAGACTTGCCACGGCTGCCAAAGTCACAGCAGGCTGTTTGTCAGTGCCCTTTGTGCAACCTCAAAAAGGATGGTATGTGTGTACCTACTCCCTGCTGTATCCATCCTACGCTGAAAGTATTCTCCTCTTAGTTGCTGTTTTGCTGTCCTGAAGTATCCACACAAGCTGGTTAAAGAGGAAACAGGAGCTGAAACCAGTTATATCTGCAAGGTTTTCTTTACAAGGAGGACTTGGGTTAAGGATTAAGTGCAATGTCAAGGACTATAAACACTATCTTATTTCTTCCCACAGAACGTCCAGTTCTGGCCTGGAGCTCCTGCACTGTAAGTGAAAAGAAAAGGATAGTAGCTTTGTGGAGAAATGTATACAAAGCTTTTTACATCTGCCTCTTCTACATCCATGTAAGAACTGGATACATTTATAAGTGTAAGAAATTAGATGAGATGATGATTTGAGGGAAAACTTGTATTTTCCAATAGCAAGCACTAAACCTCACCTCACGATTGTTATTCATAGACACAGGGCAATTAAATGATTTTGTGAGCTGTTTGCAAGCACACACTGCCACACACATGCTATCCTGGTAGTCACAGTTTCCAATATGTGTCCAGGGATAGGACACATTCCCACTACACAGCCTATCTAAAATGGACATGTGGAATTGCAAACACCTCATCTTGAAAAGCTGTGCTGAGTGGGAACCATCCAGCTAAAAAAATTACCAACTTTTGGTTAAAAAGTGACTCTTTGATCACAGGTAACCCCACCAGAGGTCTTTGACAATTGCAAGTACTGCTGGCCTTAAAATGTTCTGTCATTCAGCCTGGTTAAAATCATGAAATTTTACATAAGGAGCTCATATTTGAGACAGCATGAAGGTTGAACACCACCTTCAGCCACATGCATGTTGTAGGAGTGCCACATCTTCACACTCTGTGGGGCAGGAGGCTCAGCCCCCATCTCAGGAGGAAACAGCCAACTGCTGAGCTGGCCATGACCAGCCCTGGTGGCAATGAAGATGCTCTGACCGTAGAGCAGCTTTTCAATACTTCAAGGGGGCTTATCAAGATGGAGACAAACTTTTTAGCATGGTCTGTTGTGCTAGGACAAAACATAGGTCGTGGTTTTAAACTGAAGGACGTTGACTTAATTAGTTATAAGGAAGTTTTTTACAGTGTGGTGAAATTCTAGTGCAGGCTGCCCAGAGAGGTGTTGGATGCTCCATTCCTGGATACATTTCAGGCCAGGTGGGACAGAACTCTGAGCACCCTGATCTAGTTGAAGATGGCTCTGGTCATTGCAAGGGTGTCGAACCAGATTGCCGTTAAAGGTCCCTTGCAACCCAAATGATTCTAGTTCCCCTGGCTCAGAGACACAGGTTCAGCTTGAAAATAACCTGACACAAGAGGTGAGACTCTTTTAGACACACTGCTAAAGCCTGGGTTCAGTTACTGGTGATTTCACAGCTGTTAGATAGCTCTTGCAACAAAAAAGATTTATTGCAGTCACAGAGGGCTCATCAAAGGAAGGCATTTTTAATAGTTAATACATGGTGTAAGGTTATGGCAGGAATACGCAGGTCAAGATCACATATTTAATCCCATTCAAAGCATATTCATACCACAGAGACTTACAGCAATTCAAAGGCTATCAGCTTTATTAACAAGTAACAAAGTATACACAGGTAAAAAATTTCTAAAGAACAAATCCTATATGGGGCTGTGTCCCCATCCCAAATCACTCCCTTTAAATGAAAAGTTTCTTGTTTTGAGGAAAAATTACTTGTTCCACAAACATCTATTACAGGAAGGACTCTGTGTTCAGGGAGGGTGCCTGGGTTTCCTCCTGTCAGCTTTGCCTGGTAGCAGCTGAGATATTGCCTGACTGCTTTCAATGCTATTCACAGAAGAAATCAATGTCCTGAAAAAGAGAGTTAAAAGGAAAGATGTTTTGAGATTACTGAAGGATTAACATTCCTTTATCACCCCCTGAAGGCACACGAGTAAATGCAAACACAGAATATGCTATCATATACACAAAGTACACCATAATATATTCAAAGGATTCTGGAAAAGAAACAGGCTTTTTGTCTTTTGACTCCTTTTGCATAGCTCAGATAGTTTGTTTCTGTCTTGAATTCTTAAAATTAATTAGACAATACCTCCTTCTCTCTTAATTTCAAACGATTCCTTTATCTCCCTTTTCTGTTTTGTATTCCTCCATCCATACCTGAATTGATTAGTCATATGTAACCCTTTATCCTTAAACAATTCCTAATCCCACATGAAAAGGATGACTTAGACTGAGGCTGTGCAGTACACTTGCTACAGAGAAATGCCAATTAGAAAATAAATGCCCGAACTCTGCTTAAAAACTTCTGGCATGGAATAGACTCCCAGAGCATATTGTTTCCTTCCTGCTATTATCTTATATGCCTACATAGATCTTGATTCTGCCCCAGGGAATTATCACAAGGTGGTGCTCATTTTACATTTGTATTCCAAATAGCTGCCCACTGCAAGCAGGAGACAGGGAGCTGCTGCACAATAGCTGCTTACTGGTAATAAGAGTGCTCTCATCTTAGCCAGCAAAGGGCCAATTTTAAGTGACTGCGGGAAGGCAGGCAATCCAACACCACTCTGTAGTACCCACAGCCTATTGTGCTCAGTCCATTGTATTTGGTTTGATTCAATGGTTCAGAAGTAGCAGCACTGAGGAAAAAAAAATCTCTGAAGATTTATTGCTCAAACAGCAACCAACAGGCATGGATTACCCAAGGCCTGCATAAAGGGATGCTGACAGAAATTCACAGGCAGGTTGATTACTGCAAAGTCTGCAGCTAATGGCATACATTGGCTCCAACAGCAAAAGTTACTTTTTGGGACATAAAAAAAAAATAAAACAAAAAGAGGGCCCCCAGGCTGATGTTCTCTTTCAGGCTTCAGGTGCTCCCCATAACACTTTGCCCCATCAAGTTCCTTATCAGTCATTCCTTCACACAATGCCATTTGGTGCATGCCACCCAGTGCCTTGATCAGGGCAGGTGCTCGATGCTTAACACCTTTGGGCATCATCAGATCTCTTTATATATATGGAAACCCCTTTCTAAGAGAGCCCAGCATACACCAAAATTGGGTTTTGCAGGTGCAAGGCCAGGAAAACAAGGCAAAAACATTGCCAGTGGCTTGAGAGGTTGCAGAGCTGTGAGCAAAGCCTGGCTTCCAACTTGCACATGGAAGGCTGGTGGCATCTGTGAAGGTGTGCAACATGAGCTCTGTATAAAACAGCTCCTTGAAGGGATGTTTTTGGAGCAGGAAGCACAACCAGACACAGATGGGTCCAGATGTGCTAAAGACTGTTTTAAATGTGATCAAACAGTCAGATCCTGAAAGTCCCATTTGCAACGTACACCTGAGATCAGCAGAACACGAAGAGTGACTCTGCATTGCCCCACATTTTCCTCATAATGATCCTGCAGAGCAAGAATGTGAGGAAGGGTGAAAAGACTGGCAGTCTGTGCCAATAGTTTGGTGAAAGAAATGACTTCCCAATTAAAACTCAGTATTGCAGCCTGACAGTGTTACATTCTGTATCCTGAGTCAGCCTGCAGGCTAAGGCATGGCTTTAACCTACCTCTGCTTCCAGTTCAGTTTGCCGTGCAGCAGACTGGCTGTCATCTTGTTGAGAAAAGAGCTTAGAAACATATTTTAGTCATTCTTTCATGTGCTTTGACTAATTAATTGCTGCAATGCTTCTGGGCCAAATTCAGAACAACCCAAGAAAAGCAATCACTCATCCAAGACGTGCATTTCCTCAAATAAAACTTGTCTGACACATTACAACACAAATCCTCGTGACTATTAATGCGAAACAAAATTCTTCCTTTCACTTATTTCCTCTCTGTTAATCAAACCTACCTAATAATCTCAACCTGGGATTAAAGGCTCCAGATATGCTTTCAAGATTGACACATTAATCATATTTTGCCATAAGCTTTAAAACAGTGTATAGCTAAATATTCAGTATGGCTAAAGGTAAGGACTGTAAATCTACCATTCAATTTGGTTTTAAGCACAGAAATAAGCTACCAGTCAAAAAGCATTAGTTGAAAGTCAAACCATACCAGCCTCTGAAGAAAGGACCCTCCTCTTCCACCACTCTGTGAAGTGTTTCAGATATTTAGTAAAAATGTGCATTTTCTGGTGTAGGAGACAGTACTGTGCATCATCAGGGACAATCACCCTTTAATAAATGCAGCCTTACTTACAGAACACTAATGTGCTTCCAAAACCTTTTTAATGCAGCTTTTTGACATACTACTAGCTTTGTAACGAGAAAGCAAACATGCTCCCAGCAATCACAAGTTCTGTATGACAGTGTCCATCTACAATTAATAGCAGGCACACTTTTACATGTTACTGAAGTTCACAGCACAATATCCAGGCTCTAAAATAGAAAACTTTGGGTAAAAGTTATGTAGCCTTGAAGGAATACTGTTCAAAACACAGGAATTCTAATAGGATCAAGCCCTTATTCCAGCATTTGTAATGTCTGCAGTATCAAAGCTTATGCTAGGGATTTTATTGAGGCTATTTGCCTGTATAAAGGCACAAAGATTGGATCCCTAAGCATCTGTGACATGCTACAATCAACTGCCACAATCATGATTTGTTTTTACAGCAAATTAGCATTACATAGCCAAGTATAATTATGTAGCCAGCTGGGCTTTTGCAAATTCCTTACCGTTGTAGGAACAGTCTTATTTGCTTCTTGATAGACATGTTGTTCTGAGACTAAACTGCTAGGGAAATAACCAACTGTCCCCATATGGTCTTCATACTGTTCTCCATAAACCTGCAAGAAAGGAGATGCATAATTAGGTACCTTAAAACAATCCTCATCTGCTTCGAGCTGGTTTATCATTTAGTTAAAAGGAGTCACCAGCAGCATTCTTACTCTGGTTTTACATTTTCTAGGTTCCAATCAGCTGGCACATGAAACAAACCATTAACAAAAGTTCTGATCCAGGCATACGGCTTGAGTAAATTAATAGTGCTTGTAGTTAATCTGGATTTTTTTTTTTGTAAATGCAGTTAATATTTATCTTTGCTTCCCTTAAATTTCAGAGTTTTATGACCAACTGTGATAAAAGCTTTCTCCTCCAAAGTTTCAGCCAACAGCCACAGAAAAGAACTGTTGAACCCCTTCTGTTAAGATTCAGTTCATAATTACCACATGGCTACTGAAGATATTTCATTTAAAAATATTAAAGCCCTCAAAACTCCTCAAGCAGTTTGGTTAAACATTCACTTTTAAAACCAAGTTGTTGCTTTAAGCTCTACAATAGCTCAGCATTAGCATCCATTTTTCAACAGAAACGTGTGTTAATCTACTTCTAGTTTGTCCATATACACAAAATTCATCTCTTACACTTCCAGCCCAGAATTCTCCAGAGCCTTTTTCTTTCACTAGTTTTGAGTAAACATAGATCAACTGCCCTTTTTTAATATTGATGAATCTGCAGTCTGAAGCATTATAATCCTCTTCTGCTCTGGCAAGGGAAATGGTGTCTAGGAAAAAAAAACCCAAAAAACAACAAAAGATGAGATGGATGTATTTAAATACATGCATAATTTTAGAGAAATACAAATACATGTGGGCTTGTATGCACTAACACTTTTTCCACAGATAAAAGTAGGTTATCTTGAAATTCGTAGAAGCCTTAAAGAATTTCCTCTGCTCATTTTGGTATTCTACAGTAAATAGAGTAACAGCTGAAGAATGTGCCATTTCATCCCAGTGAAAGTTACAGTCCTTCCCTCTGCACTTAACTTTCACTTCAGTGAAAAATGCCCTTTACAAAACCCAGTTTGCAGTAAAATTGCACGTGACATTCCACATCACCCCCCAACTCTACTTTTAAAATTGACAAGCCAATGCAAATGTAACATAGCTAAATAAGCAGTTTTCCCCTCCATCACATCCCAAACTCTACCGTTACTTTTGAGACTGTTTTGTCCTCAAAATTAAAGCAAATTCACTTACAGACACAGTCATCATCAGCACACAGCTTCTTGCTGGCAAGCTTGTCCATAAAAATTCCACTTGCGAGAGGACACATGAATCTGAGACACAAAAGCAAAACCACCAAATAAACACGTTGTGTCATTTTTCCTTGGCTGCGGCACTTGCCGAATGCGTGCCAGGTCCAGCAATCCCAGTCTTTTATGGAAGAGGCAGACACCTGGACAAACACACCAGGCCAATGGGAAGGGGCTAGGGCGACATTCCATCCCACCAGAGGAGCCGCAGGCAGGGAGAAGATCTCAGGGTCCACTCATGAAACTGAATCCCCTTCCAAAGCCGTCCTGCATTAACATTTCAATCAGCAACTGTATTATTTAAACAGGCTAAGCCTTCCTAGCGTTGTCTGTAGCCTTAATCTTACTTCAAGCAAAGTTTGACAACGAAAATTAAGTCAGACCCCGGAAAGCAGTGAAGGAAATTACATCCTTCCAAATCCTCCTGTCCTTCATTTTCACAAATGCTCATTGACAAGTGTAATCTCTGCTGGATTGTGGCAGATTCCTGTTTCTGTCTGCAGAAAGGACCTATTGGGACCCTAACAGATGGATGCAATGTAAACAAACCCTTAGGATGTTGCAATGCAATAAAAAGGCTTTGCAATTCTGCATTTCAAATTTGAAATATAAGAATTCAAGCACAGCATACCTGTGCAGGTAAGATCCCTTCCACAGGCAGATGCAGGCAGAGCAGAACAAACAGGTGACATCAGGACAGCAACCATTTCACCTTCCTTTATGTCGCTGAACTTGGCTGAGGGTTTGCAGATGTGAGACGCTGAACAGTGCCATAGACTGACTCAAAGGTCCTCTTTCTGCCTTGGAGAGGACACCTGGAATGCCTCTACCTTCCCCAAACCTTGTTGTAGCATGCATGAAGCAAGACTTGTAGGGAGTACTTTAATTAATTACATGCAGAGACACACCTAAAAGGAACAGCACCAGACCTGCTGTGAATGAAATTCACAGCACAGCTGTCAGGCTACTGAAGGCTGGTCTGGATCAGTCCTTAGAGGCAACCAAAAGCAAGTTTGGAAGTTTCTAAACTGTACTGCAGAGAACCAGTGCTTCCCAATTCATGATGAGGCCTGAAGAGCTGTGGGCTGTAAAAGCTTTCAGCCCACAGGCAGAACAGCAGAAACTGTCAACTGTCATCAAAAGTCCCACACTCTCTTTTAAAGACTATCTTACAACTTCTGGCATCACTTCCCATCACACCTGACTTCACCACATTCTCCTCTAACCTTCCAGCCCATTACTCCCTTCTCCAAACTCTGATATGTAGTGTCCAACTTCCTTGGCAGACAGCTCCAAACCTTTTTAAGTGAATAAAGGTGAAGAGCAATGGTGATCTCACATAACACAAACTAGTGTGATGCAATGACAGTGTGATTAATACCTATAAAATTATGACTGCAGAAGGAAAACCGAAAGGCTTATGATGGACTGTCACTTTTGCTTCTTTATGGGCACAGGGAAACAATTTCACTTGCAAGTATTTGAACAGTTGTAGAATCACACAAAATCACTAAAAAGAATGAAAAAACAGGTACACAGAGATAGGACAATAATTGAGATGACTGTGAAAGAAGCATCATCTTGCAATGTATTCTGGAAGCAGATGAAATTTCAATTTTTCAGGTCTTGTGTGAAAAAAAGTGGCTTATGTTGTCACATACAAAGAACTATAGCTTTTTTAAGTGATTTTTTTACCAAAATACTTAGAGCAGTTACAATACTACATCTGATTACTGCACGGCATCCAGTGCCTTTCATGTCACACAAGACCTGTAAAGTTTTCAACAAATGAGAAAAGACAAAGTAAAACAAACCCAACAAACCCAGAAGCATTAGTAACAGGTATTTTGGAAAAGCCTGTCTAAAATCCAGAAACTTTTATGTTTCTTTATGTTTCTTCTGGGGGCTTGCGTCTACTGCAGCCACCAAGACAAAACCAAGTTGAGCAAGTGCTGTTAAACTGCAATTTCCACCCATACCTGTAAAGAAAAACCCACTAAGTCATCGTTTTTCCTAAGTGACAAAATAATTCTTGCTGAAAAGCAGCTGTCCCCTTGATAATGAGGCTGAAGATTGAGTGCTGCATTTATTCTGAATGTGATGGCATTTAGCATTCCTGATCACACTCTGGAAAGACAGCTATTTTTCAGCACTCACTCCTGAGAAATGGGTGTCACCTTAAAAGTATTTAAACTGAATGAAAGCCCGCAAGGCTAATCAATAATAAGACAGATCCGAATTAAAAAACATGGCTTGAAAACAGCATATTTATATTTTATTTTATAAAAATTAGTATTTCAACAGAAAAAGTTACATTCCAGTAGATTCTTGGAAATGCTACGTCTGTCCTGGTCATTGTGGCAATTCAACATGAGTCTTATTGTTTTTTGCAGAGAACAAATAGCATTGTTTTAAAAAAAACTATCCACAGAACTTTACAGGAGCATCCAGCTATTTCTTTGCATAAGTGATTTTCATGGCATGGGAAGGAGTGATCTTGAATCCTTGGAGAGCATCTCGAGCAGCTCCTGCTTGATTCTCGTTTTCAAACTCCACGAATGCGATGTCATGATGCCCAGGCACTAAGCGAACTTCTTTGAATCCAGGAAACCTTTAAAATAAGGCGAGAGTCAAATAATGTTTCTCAGCTTGATAATACATCTGTCTTCAGTAGCTATAAGACCTTCTCAGAAGCATCTACTGGTGCAATAGTTCTTACTAATGAAAGATTTAAAATTGAAGGGTTTTACATGTCCAATCCTTAGAACTGTTCCTCAATTAAGGATCATTACGTGGAAGCAATTTAATCTGTCTTGTACTCATACAGGAGCAATCAAAGCTAGTTTTAAAACTGCTCCTGCAGTCCTAAAGTCTTTAAGATTACAGTCACCAGCTTAAATCCAGTGCAGATTGATAGCAGATAAATTACACAACTAAAACAGCTATGAAAAGATCGGATTTGCTTTCTGAACCAAGTAATCAGAAACGACATCTGTAACCTTGGCAGCAAGACAGAGAACTGAAATACCTTCAGAAGAAACTCTTATTTCTAAAAAGTCAGCTTGCCAACTGAGAAAACACACACAGGTAACAGAAGAATTCAAAGAACAAGCCATTGCCATTCAAAACTTACTGATTGAATAACATGGACAGCATCATCTCATTTGTTTCCTCAGGCAAGTTATTAAGGAAAAGGATATAGTTTGGTGGGTTATCAGGCACCTGCAACAACAGAAGATCAAAGCTCAGAAAATTATACAGTTATCCACTCCTCTGCATCTGTCTGCAAGCTTATTTGAACCAAGACACATGTCCTTAGCTTTGCTCATAACACTGCTAGCTGGGCTTCAGAAGACTTTCATCAATATGCAGACAGAGTTCCTTGGCTTTTACAATGATATATTAATTTGGAGAGGTTCTTATTTCCACAAAAATCACAGTAACACATAGTCTTAGATGTCACATTTAAACTCAACAAGTCAAGAGCTGGCACTGCAGCACTCTCCACACCCAAGTGCCCCAGTAATGGCTGAGGTGCTGACCAAGACACCCATGTGACAGTGGAAGAACCTATGAACGCCTCATATCCTTCCAGAACAGCAGTGGCAAGCCAAGATGAATATCCTGTTCATCTGCAGTGGTAGGGAAACACTGAATATCTGTGGGCAGCCAAAATCCAGAAAACCCACATGGTTTTACTACAGTGCTTAATTCAAATTTATTAATTACAAACCTTATTAGATTAAAAGCTTCAGTCTTTGAATCTGTAGCCACCCACCAAGGCTGAGTAGTCATTTGTTGACACTGGAATCTCCAAGTCATCAAGTACATTATGAAAACAAAAATAAACTGGACACAACTTCAAACATCCCAGTAACGGTGCCAAGGAAGTTAAAGCCTCAGCAGAACAATCTCCTTCAACTGATGGAAATATTCCAGGCAGTGCCATTAGAAAATAAATGTATGAAGTTCAAGCAAATACCCAAACACTTGATATTGTGCTTTCATGTGAACTGACGTACACATATTGTGCCTGAAAACCCAGAGTGGGAGCAAGATCTTTTCCCTGTGGATTATGTATGCAGTTCTCAATCACACTACTCAAGAAAGAGATGCAGGGCAGGGCAGGCAAAGATACTCTTTTATTTGCTCTCTTGCAAATCCTGGCTCTTTAACATTCATTTCTACCACACATGAATCATTTAGAAGGTCACTGGGCAGATGAGATTAGTGAAGTGTAGGGAGTTTTTGCCACATCTCCACACCATTCTTTAGAAAATAAGACACTTATGAGAAAAAAGAAAAATTAAGCAGAGGAGCCCCAAAATCCTGAAAAGAAGTTTTTAGGCAGATATTCTGGCACCTTGTATTGTCTTCCTTCTCCTCATCTACTACTAGAACAAAGTAAGTTAGTTAAAGGGAATTTATTGACAATGAAAAAAATAAGAATGCTTCAACTGATACTAAACAGAGTCCAAATCTAAGACTCCAGTATGATTTGATAATAGTGCCATTTTCTGTATAATAATGAGAAATTACAGATTCTCATTTTCTGTCAACCACTAAAAGGGGAATTTGTTTTATTTGTTTGCTATGGCTTAGCTGTAAGACAAATGTCTCTCAGGATAAAAAGAAAGCTGTAAAATATATCCTCAAGTTTCCATGTGTAACAAACCTATTATTCATAGAGAATAATTTTAAACATTAGTGCTTTTAGTTGCAAAAATAAAAAAGCATTACCTGATTCTGTGGTGCAGTCCCTGGGGCATTGGCTGAATTTGGTGTTGCTCCCTAGAAAATAAGTACAAAATAACTTTACAAAGGTGTCCTGTTAGAAATACACCAGCACACATCACCATGTTTCTAGTTACACCATGTCATTAGTTTAAGCCAGGCCAACCCTTAGTGGAGATATATCCAAGCCAACTCCTTTTCACCTAACTGTAAATTAATTCTCTTGTTCCCATTTAAAATTCTTCAGTGCTCACGGGGCAATCAGGGCATTAAAACACTGAAGGGAAAAGCTGGTTGAGCACCTGAAGCTGGCCTGAAGATAAGCACACACACCTTCTTTGCTTTTCTTAAAAGAGCTTAGCTTCTACTTTGGTTTATTGTACCTTTGCCCGACATCTTTATTTTCATCTGGTAACAGCAAAGGAGATAAAGGAACAGCAAGGACTGTACAATCAGCCCCCTCTCCTTCAACTTCTAGCAAATGCTCAAGAGCACAAGATACCAACAGATCCCAATTTAGGAAATGAAAAGTACCAAAAGACAACATCTAGTCTGAAAAGAAATATTTAAGACAACTTTTGTGTTTGTTTGTTTATTAATATTTTTAAACAGAGAGGCTTACCTGGATAACCTTTTTATTTGGTGCATTTGCTGACTGCTCCAGAGTTTTGGCCTTCTTCTTCTCCTTCCTTTTTTCCTTATCAGCAAAAGTCCCACGCATTTTAGAGATGATATCAGAGTCTGTTTTTGCATACTGGATACGCTTTTTAAAAGCAAAAAGAACAACCCAGTACATTTTGCAGTTAGTAACACTGAACATTTTGCACCACTTTCGTTAACTGTGTATTTACACTTTTTTTTCCCAGGAACTTCTTATATTAAAAACATTGTTATAAACGGTAAGTATTTTTACAGAGTATTTAATACACATAATTAGTTCTGATCACAATAACAGAACTGTAAAAAAAACCCTAATATGGAAATTACTATTTTTAACTCATTGAAATCAGAACTCCATCTAACAACATCTTTTTAACATCTGTCAGGGTAACATGTACACAGAGAAACAAAGACATTTGGCAAAATTGGCACTGTGAGAAGTTTTAACCCCATTTTAAGGGGAGCTCAAATTTGACAGTGATTTCTCAGATCTCTGCAGAGAAGTGAGTTCAGCAAAACTCAGACGTCTTAAATAGACAGGCAAGTACCTGCCTTAATCCAACCACGATTGCATAAATTGTGTCAGCAGCATAATGCTGCTGGTTTTCTGACAAAGCCCCCCAGTGCAGGGGGGTAAGAAGATGCAGGTGTGACTATATAAGTATGACACTATATATGCACAGTTTTTCCTATCAGAGACTACCTCAATACAAAACTGCACAGCAGCTGAAGACTTTTTTTAATGCTTTTGTTCAGTGCTTAGACAGAGCATGCAGGCTGCAGGCAAAGCTCAAAGAGGGACGTACACTTGAGAGCTTATGAAGCCTTAATCTTTTTATTTCTTATCGAGTTTTACTGAGCACGAAACTCCTTAAGGACAAATGGCAGGACTGAGCATGCACAATTCCGTGTTAAGGATTTCGTTAAGAGAATCTGAAAGTGTTAATGAAAATAGCTCAGCAGCATCACTCTCTCTGTTCTCTTCAGTGCCCAAAGCCATGAGTTGAAAGCCAGTAGTAATGTACCAATCCACACTGAGTAGTGGGCCATTTACATGTAGTTACACCTCACCAAGAGCTGCAGAATTAAAGAGATGCCTAATTATCCAAACAGGCCACAATGTCTCAATGGTGATGCTATTCTGCATGTTATCAAGGTCATTACTAAATCATATTCAGTCAACCAGCACTGCATTTGCTTCACTGAAGTTATACTGAAATGCAGTTACTTGGCTTGGTGGTCTACAATTAAGCAGACCTAGCCACTTATTTAAAAAAAATAAATCACTGTGCACATGTGGAAAGTAAAACTGCCTCACTGCTACCTCAAAAAGAAAGAATCATGTTCTAGACATTCATTATGAATCTGACAGTAGTTAAGGTTACTCTACATAAAGTAACCTAAAGCACCTAATTTCAATAATATTACAGAAATAATTTAACTGGTTCAATGGAAGACATGATGAGTATAATGGAAGTGTTTAAAATAATAAAAATTATAATCCAGCATAGAAAAACAAAAAGCCACTAGTTAGGAAGCCTAAATACGCAGTTCAGCCTCTGTGAATGTTGGAGCTGCAATGCCTTCAGCATCCTTCTAGCTTGCACAAGAACAGACACTCATCAGGATGTGACATGACTGAGGGACCCTTCAGTAACAAACTGCAAATAATAGTTCATTCCCAAGGTGCAAATACCAAAACACTGTATAATACCATAGTGGGCTTTCTTTGATTTAAAAAGGTAAAATAACAACTTACCATTGGTTTCCCATAAAATGGAAAACCTTGGAGCTGTCTCAAAGCATTGGTAGAGGATCCAAGTTCTTTAAATATAACAAAAGCCTGTCCTCTCATCTTCATAGTCTTTAAAGCCACAATGTCCACCACATGACCAAACTGTGAGAATAATGCATACAGGGACCTCTTCAGCTCTGGGGACCAGAGGAGAAAACCGATTAGAAAAGGTCACATGCAAATGTCCACTTCTACAGAGTCGGCTGTCCTTCAGGGCCTTCCAGTACCTGAAGGGAGTCCACAAGAAACATGGAGACTATTTACAAGTGCCTGCAGTGACAGGACAAGGGGAAATGGCTTCAAACTGACAGAGAGTAGGGTTAGATTAGAAATTAGGAAAAAATATTTTACTGTGAGGGTGCTGAGGCAATGGAACAGGTTGTCCAGAGAGGTTGCGGACTCCTCATCCCTGGAAGTATTCAAGATCAGGTTGGATGGGGGTCTGAGCAACCTGGTCTAGTGTAAGGGTGTCCCTGCCCATGGCAGGGGGGTTAGAACCAGATGAGCTGTAAGGTCCCTTCCAACCTGGGCCATTCTGTGATTCTACTGAAAACTCAGAACCACAAAATTTCATAATGGGGACTTTCCCAGTTTGTAGGGCTCTTAATACACTGCAAAGCCCCAAATTAAACTTATTCAAAGCAGAATCATCTGGACAAATCACTAAACAACTCATCAGCAAAGTTGTTTTCACTTTTGGATCTCTCTCCGAAGCACCCCGAAGAAACATTTAAGCAGTGCTAGTGTGGTCCAGCAACTTGCACAAACCATAACTAATAAATTACCATGGCCACTGTAGAACACAAGTGCGTGGTTTGATGCACACATGGAATAATACAGCCAGATAAGGGCAAGAGAGTTCTTTTCAGCACGCTGTGAGGAACCAGAGACCCTCAGCACACAGCCCACTCCCTCCTGTGTGGGCTGCAGCAACCACAGGGCAGGGTCTGTGAGACAAGGACACAAAGCTCACCAGCTCGGACCTCTTTCACCCCTAAAACAAGCGAGGGGTACAATTCGGCAAAGCGTGTGCCACCCACACGTCTGTTTGCATCCACTGAATATTCCCATCGCTCCTATATGAGTTACTCACTGGCAAACAAACCCGCAGCTACGGGACTACTGAAGAAACGGAGTGATAAGCTTCCATAGAAACACGGCGGGTCTTACCTTACAAAAACACTTAAAACTGAGACGTTTGTTGGCTTTAGCTGTTGCTTCATCACAAGCAGGCGTTTGCCCAGAGCTCGGCTCACGCTCACCCCCTGCCCGCCACTTCAGAGACCCTCCGGACCCCCGGATGCCCCCAGAATTCCCCCCCCAGAATTCCCCCCCCCAGAATCCCCCCGGGAATCCCAGTGCCGAGGGCGAGAGCACGGCAAGGCCCCACAAGGCAACCCAGGGGCCGCCGCCCCGTACCTTCCTTCTTGATCTTGTCGTTGATGTTGTTGATGTAGATGGTGTGGTTCGGCCTGATGTCCATCCTGCGGGCAGAGCACACGGAGGGGCGAGATACGCGTTAGGGGCTCCGAGCTCCGCTCCGGCCACACGCCACAGCCGCGGGCAGCGGCACTGCGGGCCTGGGGGGCTGTTTGTCTGTCTGTGTGTGTGTCTGTGTGTCCACCTGGGTCCCTATCCCAGCCCCGAGTCCCCCCTCACCTCCCGGCTCTCCCCTCAGCGCTGCCCTCAATGGCGGCCCCGGCACGGCACGGCACGGCGCGCAGGCGGCGCAGCCGCTCCCGCAGCAGTCGATTGCCGAGCGCCGATGGCATCGATTGAAAACGGGATTAGAAACGGGAATAGGGGAAAAAAAAAGGCGGGAAGAGGAGGAAAAAAAGAAGGGAATAGGGATAAAAGGGATAAAAAGTTTGCGGCCGGCTCCAAGGAAAATCGCGGCGAGGCTTGGGACTGACTAAAGGGACGTTTGGTGCCCTCCGGGTTTACCTCTGGCCGGCGCTAACAGAGCGATAAGCAAAGATAAATGTTGTGAGGAACAGAATCTCAACCAAATAAATCTTTATAATAAAAGGTTTGGTATATGGTAAGAGCAATGTGTGTCTAGCTTTTATCCAGCCACTTCATGCATATTCATTACATGGTATACATATGCATTTTACAGACTTCTCCTTATGTGGCTACAATTAAGTCATTATTTTTGCAACTGGTTAATTACTACATTACAATTTAGTGTCTCGATAACTTTTCACCATAATTCAGGAATTCCTTGCCAGGGGAATTTGGGGAGTCATGTACAATTTAGTGTCTTGATAACTTTTCACCATAATTCGGGTATTCCTTGATAAACAGGTGACAAGGGGAATTTTAGGATTTAGTGGTTTGACAGATTCCCTATCCTAATTCAGGCATTCCTTGATAAATGGGAATTTTAGGATTTAGTGATTTGACAGATTCCCTATCCTAATTCAGGTATTCCTTGATAAACGTTCAAGGAAACTGATGACTTTACAATGGTTGGTTTTATTGTTTTATGAGGGTGCAATAAAACCATTTGTTTCCCTACTGGCACGAATCATAGACATACCTATTACAATGTGATTTAGTGTTTATTTATTTTTTGGTCCCCTCACAGCGCCAGAAACAGCGGGAATCCCAGGATGGTTGGGCTGGAAGGGACACCTCCCTCTATCTCAGGGTGCTCCAAGCCCCATCCAGCCCAGCCTTGGACACTTCCAGGGATGGGGAATCCACAGTTTCTCTGTGGATTCTCCTCACCGCCCTCACAGTAAAGAATCTCCCCCTAATATCCCATCTAACCCTGCTCGGTGTCACTTTGAAGCTGTTGCCCTCATCCTGTCCCTCCAGGCCCTTGGATATGTGATAGATGGATTTTAATTTGCCAAAATCAAACAACTCAAGTATTGTTTTATTTTTATTTTTGTATTTTGCTGAATGTAGGAATTATATTTGATAGAAACTTTAGAATAGTTTTTTTTTACTGTTAAGCTTTAAAATACACCCAGTCTGTGGCTGTGAGGAACTGATAATGATCCTTTCCTTTGAGATGTAAGTAGCTGGNAACTATAATTTCGCAAGGAGGATGATGCAATAGCTGGACGCTACGGAGCATGCTCAGATGGGCGTGGCTTACACAGCCAGAACTGGATAAAAGGAGCGCCTTGGCCCTCAGCCAGTGCGAGTGTGGATCGGGTCAGGTCACCTCGTCCAGCCTCAGGGCTGTCACATCAGGGCAAGTGTGTGTCAGCGGGGACTGGCCACACATCGCCCAGCCCTAGGGCTGCTGCCTATTGGGCTTACCCTCCAAAAGAGCTGGCGTTGGAGCTGAGAATCACAGAGCTAAAATCACCCTAATAAAGATCACTAATTTTTTATTTTTTTCTCCTTTTACCTTAATAAATAAAATCATTAATTGTTTTATATCAATAAATAAAATTAATTGCTGAAATCACTCATCGCTTCACGCCTATTACAGATATAATCCCTCTCCAAGTTTCTTCTGGCCCCTGCAGGTACTGGGAGGCCACAATTGGGTCTTCTCCAGGCTGAGCAATCCCAATCCTCCCAGCCTTTCCTCACAGGATCGCTCTGGTCATCCCTGCGTACCTCCCCTGGATTTGCCCCACAGGTCTGTGTCCTTCCTGTGGGCATCCATCCCAGGTGGACGCAGGAGTAGCATCCATTAGTTAACATTTTCTTCTAGTTTTGGTATTGAGAAGGTGATTTATCAGAGCTCATAATTCCTCGGAGGTACTCAGAAAATCCCTGCGGTAGCACTACCTCAGGATAAATAAACAGAGCAGAGATTGAGGTTGCAGCCCTCGAATTTTTGGAATGATTTTGCAGGCTGCATGCCTTCATGTCTATGAATAATTAGGCAGGCTTTTAGAGAAAGAATTTTAAGTTGCAGAGGTTTAACCTGATTACATATAAAAAAGGTCTTGCAGGGAGGGGGGATATAATCAAGAAGGCAGTTCTTGCCTAAACTGGAAATTTTGTTTGGACAGGCCATCACTTTGTAAAGAGGCAAGAATATTAGGTAGAGTTATATTGGTTCAGTTATATTTTAGGGGGAAAAAACAACATTACTCCAGTTTCTAGAGTATTTAGGAAGCCTATAAAGGAAAATAGGTTAAAGGGAATTGAATATGCAATCCAAAACCAAAAAAAAGAAAAGCTGTTGATTGAGATGTTATTCCCTGGTGGAAGAAAACAGAGTGTTCTGCAGTTGTTCACAGCAGGGCATGGTGTAGGAAATGGTGTGCTGGTTGATGCCTTATGCAATGCATACATGCCACAGGTTCAGGACATGACAAGCAGCAGTTCTTGTCAAGTTTTAGGGTCCTATTTATTTTTCTTTGTTTATTGTCTTAGATGTAGTTGTTAAGATAAAGCATAACTTTGAAATCCAAGCATGAACAGTACATTAAAATGCTTTTTCAGGAAGGCTGGCTATACTGTTTTATTCCTTATTCTCCAGTACATGTAATTTTATAATTTAATAACAATGTTCAAAACTACTTTTTTGTTATTGAGTTCTTGCAGATAAGGGAATTTGTCTAGCGGAATCAAAAATCTTGACGTTTTATAAATGATTTTTAAAATAAAGTCCTTCAACTGTTCACAGAGAAGAAAAAAAGTACAAAAAACCCCTCAGCCTGACACAAAGCAAGGAAGAATTCATGGCTTCTGCAATTCATCCAGCAGAGCCTGCCACACTTGTGCTTGCTCAGAGTCACTTTAAGCACAGCTGATTTACTCTTGCAGAATTTGAATGCAATAAAGCAGAAAAACTGCGTCTTTCCTGCTCCTCAGGTGGGATTTCACAGTCTGCCTGCCACTTCAATAGAAGGGACATCCATTCCTCAGATTGGCTTCCTCCTCTCTTCCCCAAGGTTTATTTGGATTACTTCTGTTTCCTGAATCCCCAAACAGTGGCATAATGCTCTCATATTCACTAAAACAGTCATTTATTTAAAAGTCTCTGAATGCTTGAAGTATTGTAAAAATTATTTCAAGTTTCTTAGCAAGAGTGCCTGTAGCAACTTAGTAAGCAATGATTCATCACCAACATAACAGGCTGGGAACACACGTCCAGCTTGGACAGGTACCTGCTTCATCAGAGGATGTCAAACAGGGCTGGAGAAACAAAACAAAGGGCACAGGGTTCTTGAAGATATTTTTGTAGCCACTGCTCTTCTCCCTTCTTGCCCTCTGCTTAAGGTCAAGGAAACAGCATTTCATTATTATTGCGGCTGTTTGTTATGAAACCTGTAATAAAAATCAAGTTGTTTTTTTTTTTTCTTTCATCTTCCTTTTCTGAATGCAATGAAATTCTCTGAGGTAAAAAGAGCAATAACCAAGAGCTGTGCATGGTGGAAGCTCCACAGTATCGTGCCATCCTTGTGGCTTTGATCTGGTCCACAGAAAGTGGTGCTTCGGACTTTTCATGGTTGTTATTTCCTGTATGAAGTCTGTCGAATAAGCAAAGTTATTCTAGTTTATCAGTACAGAAATATTTTCATGGTACATATGCATATGTAGTCAAAACCCCACACTAAAAAGAAACATGAGTGAGAATTTTTTCTGATGTGGCTGGATTTGTCTGCTGTATTTTTGTTCTGCCCTTTGACTGCCCTCTTCTGCTGTGTCAAGGAGTAAGGTAACACACAATCACTAAATATTGGAGCATGGACAAAGACAATGAGAGACATGAAAAAAAATAAGGAAATTCCCCAGCAAGTACAAGCAGTGGTGCTGTGAGCACTTGCAAAGTCAATATACATGAAGCCTCACACTTAAGATAGAAAAGGTTCTTTGAAGGGTGAACAACTTCTGGATCTATATTCACTTGGAAGGTGTGAAAGGGAAGGAACTGCTCCCTATAAATCAGGGGTTGCCGAGCAGTTGGACCTGCTGCCTTTGCCCGAAGGATGAAGGAGTCTGCAGTGATTTACAGATCATTGTTCGAAGGCTCAGGATATGCGAGCTCTACAAATTAACAAAGCAGAGTGAATGGACAATGTGATGGCAGAAGAAATTTAGTATTGACAAGTGCCTGGCAAAGCGCTTGGAAAAGTGTCACTTGAACCATCTGAATTAACTGTAACCACTCAGGAAAAGGACCTGGCTGACCTCCTTTGGGGGACAATAAAGCACCCAGAAGTAGGGAGAGAGACAAACAAAAACATCATATGGAAGGGGAAAAATGTACTGCAGTTCTTTTAATAAAGCTGTTTCATAACCACTAAAAAGATGCTTGAGTGTGTTACTGCTTGATCTAAAATAAAAGAACCTCCACGCATTCATCTGGCATTTATTATTGGCAGTTTATGCTTTTAATTATTTAATACACTGCCTGACAGACAGTAATTTAGTCAAGGGAGCTTCACCAACCAGGGGAAAAGTACACCATCACAACCAATTATTTATTACTGCTGTTTCAGAGGAAAATCATTCTGTCACGGTTAATACAACTGTTTGCTTGTTCTCCTGACCAAGTCACCCTTATCAAGCAAAACAATAGCTTGGCGTTTTATTTCTTTAGACACACTTCTAGTGTACGGCAACAGACAACACTTGCACTGTTTAAAAGAAACAAGTTATCATTGTTAAGTGAACCAGAATCAAATTTTAGATACTTACATTCATATTTAATTAGTATATTTCATTTTGTGTGTTTTATCAAGCATGCTAAGAAAAAAATAACATACATTTCTAGAGTGGCTTTCCTTTATGAGTGAGCCTGTTTTCTCTCAGACCAATTCTTTTGCCACTGGCAATTTCAGGGCCTTGCATCTCTTATGTTACACTGCTGCCTCAGTTCCCTGGGGCTAAAGCTCCTCTGAAATTGCAAGTTTCAAGTATTCAGCTCCTCATGTTTGCTGTATTTATCATCATGGTGATTCCCAATTATTTTGTGTGTGTTAATATACTGGAAAGGATGAAATGTGGGTAGCACTCTTAATTTCATACAGATGGTTCCAAATTAGTTCAGGGTGCCGGGGTTGTCCTTTTATTAGTATTAATTGGTGGCAGCGCCATCTGTCCACACTGAAACTCTTCACTGGGAAGAATAGCAGAGCTCTGTTTTGATTAATTGTTGTGCAAGAGCACTTGCATTCCTTCCTTTTTTTTTTTTAGTCTGACTTAATTTTTTATTTTATATTTACTGGAATCAGCCTGCTAACACAGTGTAAGTGGCATGACTTACACTGAGCATTTTAATTCAATACTTTTGAGTCCTCATATATGTGTGACATTGCAGTGTAATGAAACCAAGACTTACCTGCTTAGCTGTATGAAACTACCTGGTTGTTTCCATCCCTTTTTAGTAAGAAAGTCTGACAAACACCAGTCCCCCTTGTGAACAACCTCACCCACATCCATACAAACCAGCTTCAGCTGTGGCTCTTGCAGCATTTCCGTGGTCCATGAATTCTCACTGGCCACCAGACAAGTCCGGAGCAGCAAGACAGGTCTGAGACTAAGTGTGCCGCCCTAGTTCTATGAGTTGCCTGGCCAGGCACTGTGGCAATGCAGCTCAGGTAAGGACCAGAGGTCATAAACTGAGCCTAAGCACAGCTCCCAGGCAAAGAGAAGCTCTGGCAAACCTTCTCACAGCCCTTGTCACTGCTGCCCCATGTCTGCACTGGTCTTGGGCATAAGCAGCCAGATAGCTTGGAAGGATGTCCTGGGGGCCCTGGTCCAAACAACTAGGGAAGCTGCTGAGGTGGAGATGGATGCTGGGAATGGTCCTGTATCACTGAGCTCAAAGCAGCTGGGAAATAGGAGGCTGGAGCTGTCTGCTACATCCTGGGTAAGCTGTGGCAGAGGTGGGTAGGAAGCTCAGCCTGCTTTAAGCAGTGTTGCTTGGCTGGGAGCCAGAGGAGCAAGTGGGCATGGTGGTCTCAAATAGCTGGTGGCACCACTGAGGAACCTGCTCTGCAGGTGGGGAGGGAATACAGCATGTCCTGGGTGAAAGGGCAAGCCTGGCCTTGAAAACACAGATTGACAGGAAATGAGCAACAGGTTTTTCCAGCAGGAGCATGTCAAGAGCAGAGATTTGGTGACACCAGTGCTCCCTGAGGAGGGAGGTCTGTCCAGCTGAGGGTTCCCACAGCACTTACTGGCAGCTCACCATCAGCATCAAGTGTGGGGCTTTATGAACCCTATAAAGGAGCTCTTAACCTTCCAAACACCTCTTTCTCAAGCCAGCTCAGCCTTGAAATTGCTAAGACCCATGCCAGCAGCAAGCTATGAAGCCATAAATAAGCTTGGTTTATTACTAGTCTTATGGTTAATAATGACTGCAGTTTGGGCAAACAGCAGCAGTAAGCCCCACTAACAAGTTGTGCCTGGGCTTGTGTGGAGTTTCTGCCAGCTCCCTGTATGGATACTAATAAAGCTCATGAGTTATTTCAATTGTCTCATTCCTTCAAACATTTATTGATTTAAATCATTTAGTTCTCAGTCGCAGCAGACACTGGGGAACTGATGGTAAATCATACCAACTCTGGTACTGGAGTTGGCTGTAAATTTACCACATCTGGTAGACTTGAGCTAGCTATAAATTCTTTTAGTGCTCCTAAAGCTTGGCTGGCTGTGGAAAACACTGCAGGTGTTGTGCTTCTTTATGTTTGAAGCCATGCTGGGAGTCAGAGAGCCCTTCTGTGCTTATTTCTCATTTAGCCTCAGTGTGGCAGAGCCCCTTCCAAGTGTCAGGGTTCTCCTGTGCCACCTCCTTAAAAAAAGCCCTACATCAACAAATAGTGTAGGTCAAGATCCACATCAAACACAACTTCAATCTCCTCTCCATCAGAATTCCATGCAGAGCAGCTCTGCAAGCATTGGCTTTCTAAAAGGCTCTGTTCTGACTGTGATTTACACCATCATGCCTTCAGGAATGTAAAAGTAAATCTCAGCTCTGTGAGATGAGACCTTACCTCCGAATGCATAAATTTCCCACCTCCAATGAGTGAAATGAGAACAGGTGCTTGGATAGATGAACATATAAAGCTGCTGGATTCAAATGAAGTGTGTAGGTGGATTAAGACAATCTTTTCCACTGTGCCTCTGGTTACAAAATAAATCTATACAATATTAAGCAGTCAACATCCTAAATCAAATAAATATTTCCTTGTTTCAGTTTGAAAGGCAATTATTTCACATACAGCTGGTCATAATTTTTCTAGAGAAAACTTTTCTCTTGAAAGGTGACTAAAACCCTTTTGTTTGCAAGTATTCTTATAAATTATATTGAATTTTTAGTAAAGGCTTTTGTTCTTCATAAAATGGTTAAAACACTTGAACATTTTCTAGCACTGAAAAATTTTATTAAAAAAGGTATTTTTCTTTTCTTTCAAGACAGAAGAGCTGTAAAGTCTCCCCCTATACTTCTCCTTCCTGCATTCCGTGTGAAGTGGTAGTTTATCCTGGAGAATCCCATTCAACCAATCCAACTTCATTACTTTGAGGTTAGTCATTTTTCAGATAAATGTGATCTCACGGTTGCTACATGAAAGTAAGTCTACACCACTGCCAAAGGTGTGATTTCCTGCCCAGGGAGACATTCCTGCTCTAACAGTGATTTAGCTGCCTCATGGAGCCCTAACATCGAGGTGGCAAAAGCACAGAAGGACGGCATCTGTGAAGCCACTGGTGATCTCAAGTATTTGATGGCAGCTTTTCACTGCTCTTCCCACCCCTGCTTGATTCAGGCAGGTGTTGAAACCATTTGAGAATGCATGGAGAAGTGCAGCCATAAAGCTGATGAGAAAAGTGATCTCCTTACCTCTCCTCCATCCAAGAACATGGGGCAGGACCAGCAGGGCAGTGCCAGCTTAGATGAGTTTGTCGGTGCAGGTGCACCTATTGGGTAGCATTGCCTGAAAATACAGTGCTACCTTCTAGACTCCCTTTTCCCAAACCTGCAATAAAGTCTTAGAATTATAACAATCCCCTGCTGTTTGCTGATTGCAAAATGCTTTTGGGGTTTGAGGGTTTTTTGGTCTAGGTTTTAACTAGTCTGTTGGTCATTATGCATATTTAGTCCTCCCTAACACTGTGTTAGGAATAAAGCAGTGTTAACCATTCACAAGTAATGACAAATTGAAATTTGGGGGTTGAAAATGCACTTTCTGTGAAAAAGAAGAAATTTCTATAGCCTGTCTTATGCAATATTATAATATTAAATATAGGCACAAATCTATTGATTCCATTCTCATGTACTGGATTTGGGTGTTCCCAGTAAAGATTTTCCTTGCCTTGTTCTCTGTCCAAGCAGCCAGCCCTGTGAGGGACAGCCCATGGCTTCTCAGCTCTAGCAAATCAGCCTCTAATCTCCTGAAAACAGGAACTGTGGGTGGGAACAGGCATCCAAAACATGTCTGAGGGAAATGGGTTGCATTTGTTGATCCCTATCACACTGCACCCATGTCTGCTCCTTACAGCGAAGCAGCAAACAAGACTCAGGATTGTTATTGCCCCTTTGGACTTGAGCTTTGAGCTCTCAATGTCAGGCAATAATCAAAGGGAGAAATCTATATCCTGGGAAAGGAGTAACATGTCCTTTAGCCCAAGTGGGTCTATCAATGAGGAGAGAATGAATAATGTTCCTCAGGGCTTGGTGCTCGTGTCCCTGTCCCCTGTGTGACTTTCCCCTTGTGTAGCTGTGACAGTGTCACCTCTTGTCCCTGAACACTGAGATCACAGGGGTGTGTAAAAGACCACAGCCATGGACCACAGCTCCTGTATCAGGGGTTGTATTTCCCTTCTTCAGTGAGCCCTTCAAAGGCGTTAATCTTTTTGTGGAACATCTGCTTATACACAGGGAATGTCCCCGTGCTGACTTTGTTCAGCAGCCACAGCCTTTGAGTGCTTCGGCTGGGGATGCTGTCACCTGAAGAAATACTGCTCGGCAGCCAGATTATATGCCATGAACCATTTCTTCAGGGAATTTATCTTAAACTCATTTTAGGCTAACACAACCAGAGCTGTATATTACAGCAAGGGGCAGCTAACCCTTTAGATCTGCTAAGTGTGATTGAAACACATTACTCACTTTCTCACTACCTGGACGGTTTTATCCAAGAAAACAATTGTTGGGAGGAAAAAACCTTGGTCATAGAGCAGCGTTAATGGTCCAAAAGGTTTCTTTGCCCTGACTTCAAACAGAGCCAGCTGCCAGAGGGAAAAGTTCAGAAAATTAGCTGTTCCAGGGCATGCTCAGATCTTTTTCAAGACCAAAAAATTTTTCCGTAGGATATTGAAGTATTAACAATATTGGCATCATCAGTACAAACCTGGGTATTGACTCTTTGTCAATACAGTGTTTTTCTCTTGATGATAAGACTATGCAATATATCTTCTCTGTATCCACATGCTGTGAAACTGACAGCATTTTGGCATAAGCAAGCCTTTGGGGAAGGCAGACACTGTGTATAAGGGTCCATTCCTTTGTTAAACACCTCACCAGGGCTGGAGAGGGAGGTTGTGAGGAGTGAGAGTCAAAGGAGAAGTTCCTCAAAGGATGCAGATACCCTGCACAATCTAAAATAACCAGCATAATAGAAGAGGGAAGAAGCCTCCTGGTATCAGAATACTGGTAGAAGTTCTCAGTAACCAAGAACAGGAAACAGTAGTCTTTTCCTTTCTCTTTCCAAACACTTAAACAATGTCCTAATCCTAATTCAGCAGAACTATCTTTGGTTATTCAGTTGGGTTTTTTTATAACCAGTCCAGGTTTACTTTAGACTGAAAAAGATGCTTGTTAGTGGGTACTGTCCAGATGAGGAAAACTTCTGATGGACAGCAAATTCCCCAGCACAGCAGAGAGGCAGGAGTGTGGGGCGTGCNTCCCTTCCCTTCCCTTCCCTAGATATTAATGACACAATCTTTCACCCTAAAAATGGAATCACAAATTTTGTTCCTTTTAAAAATAATAATTAAAAAATATGCCCAGTATTAGATTTGTCACGTTACCACACACTGATGCTGTAAACTGGAAAAAAACATCCCAACCATCAAACTGCCCAGCTGATAAAACCAAAATGATACATCAGGCTTGTTCTACGCAATATGAACAGAAATGGGATCGTTGCACTTTGGAGTGAAATAAATATTGTATGACTCCAGAAAACAAAAATAAAATATAGAAGTGATCTTTAGATTAAAAAGATCATGTTAATAATCCTTTCCCCATGCAGGGTAAAAAAATGATTTTGTGGCTGAGTCTGCTATTGCAGGAACAGATACCACTGATGCACTCATTCATTCCGGCAGGGCTCTCCGGAAAGGTCTGCCGGCGGGATGAATAGGGATTGTTAGCATTCATGAAAGTGCCTCCGTGCTTTGTTGCCAGGAAACAGTAATGAAAGTATAGGGATGCCAGCTTGATGATAGGGATACAGGGCAGTGGCATTAATCCTGTGCTTTGCAGACACGAGATCTCTATCATTTGCAAACATGAATGAGCCTGTCGGAAATTTCCGAAGATTCTCTGCCTAATGGTTTTGTAGAAATGTGGAACATTATAAGAGCTTAAGCATCGTGTTAGAGCTCTGAAAATCCTCCCCTACCTTGTAGAATACAGTTTTATAGGATATTATACTCATTTGTGAGGTATTTGTGCTGTTTGATTTTTTGGTACAGCTGAGGTGACTTCCATCTGCAAAGATCAGGGCCCATCAGGTGTTGTCATTAGTTATTAAGCCAAGAAATGCTCATATTTCCATTGCAAAAGGCAAAGAAATGAAGATGAGGCTTTTCTAGATAGGCTTGCCTGTGAGCAGAATTAAGACCTTTTGTATATCCCAAGGGTGGGGGTGCTGTGGTCAAGATTTTAGCTGAATTTGAGGGCTTTTATTTTTGTTTCTTGCATGCAATATCTTCTAGTATTTGCTCAGCGGGGAAGACATAATGTTGATATTTATGCATTCATAAAATGGTAGAATTTTTAAATGGTTCATCACATATAGAGCACTTTATGTTGTCCTGTTTACTTTCAAGGGATTAGCATCAGTTCCCTGTAAGGGTAATGAAACCTTGAAAAGTCTTATGATTCTGCTGCTCTGGTTTTTACCACTCCTTCAGAATAATTTGTTCAAATGTGTGTGTTAGGAATATAGTGAACTATAGCAAAGACTTCAGAGAAGTTAAGATTTTTTTACTTCTTTCAAGTCAGGGGACTGAGTATAATGAAAGTCCAAATCTGCTTTTAGTCCCTCTGTTCTTTAATCTTCAAGAAAAGCAATCTTTGTGTATATAGCTCTTCTAAAATGATCCCATATATGCTTTCTTAATGCTCAGTGAAAAGTACAGCTCAGCTGAAACAACACTGGGCATAAGGACATAGGTATCAGCAGCAGCTGCACGTCTCCTTGCCAATACCAGTGCCTGTTACCCTGAAAAACTCTCTCTTTTTCTGATACCCGGGCTGCCATTTATGTCTCTTCAATTGCAATCATCCTGAAAGCAGCAAATCTGTATCTTGTTCTTAATTATTCAAATAGCACTTCTTGAGAAATATTTAAATTTGTAATAATACCCGCGACAGAAAGTGCTGCAGAACTCCCCGTGTGCTGCTCGGGGCTTGCATGCAGAAGAGGCTGTTTTGGAAATTAGATACTGTGAGATGACATTTCCTTTTAGCAGTCTTGGGGAGCTCTTCCAGTGCTGATAGCAATCATCTCCAAAGAAAAAAAGTGCACTAACCTCTGGTAAATGTCTCTGGAGAGAAGCAAAAACAATCTTGGGAAAGGTATTACCTGGCTTCTGAAGGAAGAGCCTTGGTAAACATGCTGGTTGTTTGACCTTTCCAGATGATGGGACTTGAAAATGGGGAGATTAAAGAGGCAGAGCTTGTTCCTCGGAGGGGAGTTCCTGAAAGAGGACAAAACAGAACAAAAGGGAGATGTGACAGATACAGCTGCTTCCCTCTAAGGCAGGTGCCAGCTGCCCTGCCTTTGTGGAGATGCCTTTCACCAGCAGATGAATGCCAACTTTACAGTGCCTTGGTGCTGGGTGGGCACCTGGAAATGTCCCCGATGGAGTGACCAAGGAAGCTACCCTTAGTCAAAGGAATGTCTTATGGGACTCTGTTAGCTGACAGATGGTTTAGGGCTACATTCCAAACATAATGGCTGAGAACTGTGATCTGTATTTAGCCTGCAAGGACCTTCCCTGCTCAGGGATGCTGCTTCTTTGCTACCAGCATGTAGGAACATACTGATTAATGCTGCTTTTCCATGTGGGATTAGCAACGTGTCTTCTGACTAAACACTGTTATGAGGTGTTTCATTTCGACCTTTGAATGGTAAATGCACCTTAAAATTGCACTGATTTAAATTGCAGGGCTTTATTGATTTACTAGACTCAATTTCATACACGAGCAGGCTGGTTTTTGTTTGGGGGCAGAGCTCATTTCTCTGTGACATGCCAGGTTGGGCAGGTACACGGAATAAACCACAGGCATGATGCTGTATTGTTAGTCTTTTGCTTCTTAGGAAGCAGCACAAGGGTGAAATGGGGGGATAATGGGGGTTGTTCCTTGGTTTTGTAACACAATGTACCCTGACCTTTAGCTGTGCTCTTTCCATCAAATCCATGTGATCCAGGTGATGATTGATAAAACCTCTGTTCTCTGTGCACCTACTTTCTCTTCTTTCTTCCCATGTTCTTTACCTATCTTCCCTATTCAGGCTGCAGAGCCCTGGCACAGAAGGAGCTGTGTGCTGCAGCATATCTGCCACCATGGGCTTTTTGGCTTGACTGAGTGGAAACACCAGACATTTTACACAGCAGTATAAATTGTTATTGCCAATAATAATATTACCACATTTATCCCAAAGCAAGGAGGGGAAACATAAATTCTCTCTGAGAACGCTCATCATCTGAAAGGATGCATGCAACAATATCCCATGTAAATTTTGTAAATGTGCCATCATCATTATAGCAGCAATGATGCTTCTCAGAGCCAACATAAATACTATTGGGTTTTTTATGCAGTCAACTACCAGTGCAACACTGTACCAGTGTTTTATGTGTTGATACACATAATTTTTTGTCAATAAGCAAGTGATTTTTAAATAATTGCAATAGTTGTACTTCATATCAACTATAGGAAACTGTATCAAATGAAATATTGAGCAAAATTACACTTGTATCTTAGTGTTTCTTCTATTTTGAACTTGCAAAGAGCAGCGACTTTTTAATGTAATCATCATATGGGAGATCAGAAAAGGCTTTTGTGCTTTTTTTTGCAATTTTTTTGCTGGATCAGTAATTCAGCAGCTGAAAGGCAGCTGGTCCCCTCCAACAGAATCATTTTGGCTCTGGTTTGAAACCAGATGATTCTCCCTCGCTTCAGGCAGAAGGATGCGCAGGATCACAGTGTGCTTGCTTTGACCAGCAATGACCTTTTAGTAAGACATCACAGAAAAGTAGGCACTTGAAAGTAAATGCTGTTTCAGGTCTTCTTCACTCTTTCTTTACCAGCATGGTGTGATTTAATCTCCATGCCAGAGTATTCTTTTAAAGGAGGAGCACTGGCCACTAGAGGGAGAATAGGATATGCATTAGTTTGGGACATGCATTCTTTTATTCACATTAAATACATCTTCTATATGCAGTCACTGACACATAAAACCTGTTTTTCTTGTTCTGCTTTGTGTGATCCTAATCTAATTTTATCTCATTGAAGAAACACAATGAGGTGAGAATGACAAGCTGTAGTTTTATTAAAATGCTTCACTTGGCTGGATTTAAGTGTAAATTGCAGCGAGTATTGCCTAATGTCTTTTGCAGATGTTATTAAAAAAGAAATCATAGATTCATAGAATTATTTAAATTGTAAAAGCCCTTTAAGATCATTGAGTTCAACCGTTAACCCAGCACTGCCAAGTCCACCACTAAACCCTGTCCTATGTTGCAAGTTGAAAGATTTCTTAATAATAAATCAGTGATGTCTTACTATCTGAAAGAAACTAGGACCAGCTAACACTGGTAGCTTGAAATAAAAAAAAATCTTGCTGATGGTGTTTACCTTCTTGTTAAAATCTCACAAAAATATTTTTTAAAAATACACATGATGTCCCAAATCTGGATGGGTTTTTTGGGTGGCCGGTTCAATGACCTTGCCTGAACATCTCTTTTCCTCTCATGAACAATATATTTTGCATCACTGAATGAAGAGTCATCTCTGACCTAAAGCCAGCTTCCAAGGGCCTTGTGTGGGAAGTGCTTGGTACCCTGGCATGCTGAAAAGGGATGCCCCCTTCCTGGAGGCTGCTCTGCAGCTGGAGCAATGCTGACAATGATTTTGGAGAGCACACCAGCTCTACCCATCCAGCTGCCTTTTAAAACAGGCCAAGTCCTGTGGTTCTTACTCCTTATTCAGGCAAAAGCCAGACTTTGAAGCCAATGATGAAGCTTATTTTATCTTTTAGACAACCAAAGTGGAATTGGTTCAGTAGAGCTCTAGGGAATAGGCAGGAACTGCAGGGATGGATGTCAGCAGTCTGATGTTCCCCCTATGGGCTGAATCCTCCTTTGTCCACCCCATGCAGAAACAGAATTTGTATTCATCAAACAGTGATTTTCTTTGCCCCAATGCTTCCCATGGGCTCCTTTTTCCATCAGGAGCCTGCTTGCCCTCCCCAGCCCCAGCAGCAATGTCTTACCACACCCTTGCTTCTCTTTGCTGTTTCTTTCCTCAACTTTGTCCCTTTTGCCCCTTGAAATTCGCAGCGGGACTCGCACACTGGCTCGCTGGGTGGTGGACTTGACTTACTGACCTGAATAGAAAGATAGTAATGTTTATTTTAATGAGCTACTGTCAGGAAAATGGCTTTCCAGACTGTCTAAATATTTCATTCCAGTCAAGAGGAATCTGTAGATCCTTTGAAGATGTGTGTGCTGCCTTTCAAGTGCCTCCTAAAATAGTTTTCCTATGGCTATTACCATATGCAGCAGCTCAGTCCTCCACCATCCCCTTCCCTAGGGATTGCACATAAAGCCCTATCTTATTAAGATAGCTGACCCGTACTTCAGTCTGTTTTTCTGCTGATCCTAATCTTAGCATTAAATACAACAAGATTTCATGTAGAAGCAGTGTATTAGGACATAAAAGTGCTCTGTAGTAACTCAGAGTCATCTCTTTATTTCTCTCCAAATTTGCCTTATCCAAATCCTCTAAGTGTTTTCTCAGGAAACTTTATTCCAAGAATACATTTGTCTGCTTTTCCCTGTGGATATTGATCAAATTGCACTGAAATCTGTACAAGATTTCTCAACGATTTTCAATGTTTTACCTTTGGCTTTGCATTAATGTGTATTTTCCCAGGTTCTTCTTATTTTATTCTGAGCTTGGCTATATCACTGGCCTTCATTCCATTGAAAAAAAATGGAAAAAAAATAAGGGAAAAAAGATGAGGGAACAAACTGGGTGTAAAAATACATTCAGTGATAGTTTTTGTGCCCACAATCTGCCAGTGTCCAGACTCAAATAGGCATTCCTTACCCAGTACACCAATCCCACAGTGCAAATAACTCACCATTTCCCACTCTGAACCTCTCTAGTCAAAGGGAAAGGGAATTTCTGCCATGAGAAGGAAAAGAAGTAACACTGACAATATAGAAGGAAGGTAAACTATTGTTCCTTTCCATATACCATCAACAAAATCTTCTCTGGCCTCCAGGAAAGCTTGCCCTGTGTTTTAATTTCTTTCATGCCACTCATGGCTTCGCTCTGCCTGATGTCCTCCAAGGAGGATACCTGAAAGATGTCGAAGGTTAACGGGCTTGTGAAGAATTGCAGACGATCCAATGTGGATTAACAGCAAAACTCACTTTATTAAAGAAACTTCTACAGTTATAGTATTCTCGACAATACGTGCATTAACATTATTGGTGGAAATAGACATAAACAAATACTCATTGGCTATTAGCAGAAGGCTGCTAGATCTATGAGCTCATCCAGCCTGCTTCCAGGTTCTCATGGGCCTGTAAGGTTGTTTATCTTACAGCACACAGCTGCCAGCCTTGGCCAAAGAACTCCCCTTGCTTTCTCACGAGAAATGCACATTCCTACAGAAAGACACGTTCCTGCCTTAAATCTTCATACCCTGACAGCACCCACGGCTGAGTGCCTGGGTTTAACATGCCAGACGCCCTTCACACCTCTATCTCTTGCCTAGTGAGGATGTCGGCATCAGCATCATCTGTTTTGTGTCTCTGGATGCAGAGTGAAGAAGTGTTTCTCAGTGCTAAATTCCATTGTCCTTCAGCACTGCAGTTTGTAGAGGGATGAGAGATGGCAATGTGCAGGTGCTCAGAGTCATGTCTCGCTGGAAAGTCTGGAAGAGAATTCTCTAGAAGAGGCTTTGTGACCTCCTCTGTCTTTAATGCCAATGAAGGTGATAAAAGGGGTGCTGGGATGAGGAGTAAGATGCAGTGCCTGTGTTTTAAAAAGCCAGGACTAAATGGCAGTGCTGTGTACAAGGTATTTCCTTGGCCTTGTGGATAAAACTACACTGGCATACCCAAGAGTTGGACCTGAAATACATGGAAATACATGGCTATTCTTGATCCCAAGCAGTGACACACTGATGTGTTGTGTAAATCCTAGGGTGCTGCCAAGAGAACATCTCCTAACACAGCACTGCAGTAATTCATTAAACATTATTAGATCTTTCTGCAACTTCCTTGCTTATCAGGTCCTGTCATGTTACCTTTTGAACATAACAGATTGCCTCAGTATTAATTGAATGATACACCAAAGACCAGAGCAAACTAGAGAGATCAGAGACTGCCACTGTCCATGAATTGCAAATAATAAGAACTTGATAAGGAAAAATTATCATAACATCTCCCTATTATATTTAATAACAAAACAACAAATTGCTGTGTTCTTGGATGGCTGGGACAAATAATGAGTCAAACAGTAGACAATCTCATTTCTCTTTCCAACTGTGCAGAAATTAAATGTCAACTACAACCACTTATTCTTCATTTCCACTTCTCTGTACCATACTTTTCCTTGTCAGGCTCCTTAAGTGAAAGTGAAGCAGGAGAGGGGACAAAAACAACCTCACTTCTAAAAAGCCAGCAACATGTTTAAAATGCTAGAGCATGCTCTGTGAAACTCATGAGTGCTCTTTGTAATGAGAAAAGTTTCTGTGTAGGGCAAACTTCTGTTGTGCAATGCCATCTCCCATGAATATTTTGAAACACAAATGTAGTGGCTGTGTTTTCGTGGTCAGAGTTCAAGGTGACAATTGTGTGTCACAGGAGAAAGTCGTCTCCTATAGAATATATACACAAATGTGAGCAGTGCATTTGCTTCTCTGTTATGTAACTTATTTACTTATTCCCACATGAGGTATGTTTCAAATGCTTTGGAACTGAAGGGGGATGGAAAGCACAGGGCAAAGAAAATCAGCTAACAGAACAATGAATTAAGAAATTAGCAGGAGATCAAAGCAACAGAGTCAGACCAGTGACTTTGTGATTCGGTTCTGACTAAACTTTGGCTGAAGCTGTTCTGATTCAGTTCTGGATTGAGCCCAACTTTGAAATGGTGATTGTACCCAGTGGTTTGAATCTTTGCTTGGTTAATTCCCCCGATGATGAAACTCAAAGGCTGTTTACAAACTCTTTCTTCTTTTGTGTGGTCTAGCAGACCACAGGAAACTTTTAGTGGGGACTTTGGTGTTTTTTCATCCTGCCACTGCTGCACCACAGCAGCTTCTCAGGCCCAGAGCAAGGAGCTCTGTTTGCTTCCCCATCCCAACATGAAAAGCAGCATGGCTGTAAAACATTTTCACTCTCTCTCATGGCTCAAAGGACAGACTGTGTAAGGGAGTGCCAGTGAGGACACCCTTCAGCCCAGCTAGCCCTATACCTGCAGCCAGGAATTTCAAGGATCCCCGCACAAGTGCTGTCTGCACTGGAAACAGGCCACTGTCTCCTATACCAGCCTCTCATAGTGCAGTCTCCAGACATTTGTGCTGGGCACAGGACTCTCCAAGAAGGGATTCACCTGGAAAGGTAGGCAGCGTTCACTGACCATGACATCCAGCTGCTGGATGAGCTGTGAATGGTTCCTCTGCCAAGTGCAGGAGGAACGGTCACATTCTGGATTTTATTATCACCATTATAATTGTGAAGGTCAACAAAGAGGGCTGGATGCAGCTGACAAAGAGGAGAGGGAAATAGACCTGCTACCATTTAGTTTAAGCTAGTTTCCCAAATTGTTGCAAGCAGAGCACTGGCACACAGCCTGGCACAGCAGTGGTTGCTGCTGCTGCTGCCGCCAAAGGCACTAAAGTCCTGCCTTGTCTCTGTAATTGTCGCTGCTGCGTTCCCTGTGCTGCTCCTGAGGATGGTGGTGGCAGTGCCAGCTCCAGGCAGCCCTCCTGGGTTGCCCAACATTCATTACTTTTACCCACAGCCACCAGCAGCACCTTGGCAGGTGGATTGGCTCGATGTCCATGGCATTTCATTAAAAAGAAAAAGGCAAGCACAGGGAAGAGCAAAGGGGGAATACCAAACTTCAGCACTGATGGCAGCTCATTAAAACCACACATCTCCCAAGGAGAATTTCAGGCTGACAGCTTGATGCTTATTTACTTGAAACTGCATGCTGAGACCTGCTGGAAATGAGATAATTCTCCTTGTTTAATGTGGATTCACGCAGCACTTGGTTTAATTCTTAATACAATGACATCCTTTAGTTTTCAGCCATCAGGTGGCTCCATTTGGACCTTCCATTGGGAAGCTGTAGTCAAGCCCTGGCTTCACTATGCCTAACAGAAGGGCACTCATCCCCTTGAGAAGTTATCCATGGCAAGCTCCTCCATTGCAATACAAATGTGAGTTCAAAAGGGGAATGAGCAAATGTGATTCATGCAAAGTGGGTATGAATATAGACCTGAAACTTGGCTTGGAAATGAGCTCAGGAAAGCAGACTGTGTACAGGGATTAGAAGGACTCTGTGTGTGTGTGTGTGTGCGTGTGTGTGTGTGCTGCTGGGAATGGGCAATGCTGTTTATTCCTCCTGATTATGACAGATTGCAAAATCAGAGCAGCCCAAGGAGGAGGAGGATTCCCCTGGCTGAGCTAAAGGAGTTCATAATATGTTTCAGCAGGGACAGCAGAAATGACATCTGAGTGTGTGTCACCTCAGGTGTGAAAAACCCTGCAGCAGCAGGTTGGAGGACAATGCTGAGCAAGTGTTTTCTCCGAAGGATTCCCAGGAGTGGAGAGAAGAATACCTTTCCTGATGAATCGATCCATGACATGATATTACCTTCTTCCAAATACTGGCCACGGAGGAGCCTCTTCATCTCTTTAACAGTGAGCATTGACCTTTCTACATCAAATTAGCAAATGATAATTTGCTAATCAGCAAATTGAATGGGGGCTGATGACAACCTCCAGCCTGATGGTGAGTCCCACTGGGTGGGGAGATGCCTGTCCATCTGCCCCCTCCATTGTCTGCCAACTGGAAGGATATCTCTGCACACTCAGGTAGAGGTGCTGGTCTTTCCTTCTTGGAAATATATTTCAAACTATGATGGAAAAGAGTATTTTAAGAGGTAAGAGGTAACCACTGGCAAAATCATTAATTCCTGCACTTCCAGGCTTTTTGCACATGAATGCAAGGAAATGCAACTGGTCATTGTCACGGGAAGGGCCTGAATAAAAGACTTCGCATGACTGACTCGTTATTAGTAAGGTCCAGCCTGTCATTTCCTGGGCTTGGGACCTGTTTTGCAATCCCAGAAAAGGACAGTATGTGCCTGAAGGTGTTTCTGAATGAGCAGGTCCATTGGGAGAGCTCAGTTAGGAGCAAGGAGGAAGGGCAGGAGGTGGTGGTCAAGTGTGGATGTGCAGTGCTGCTTGTGTTCTTACCAGCAGGCTGGAGACTTGCAGAAGCTCCAGAGATCCCACCTCTGAGCCCAAGGATCACTTCTACTGTAGGTGGAACTGGCTTTCTCAGCTCTAAGTGGAGGGTGGCAGAGACACTATCTGTGACAACACAAGGAAATCCCTTGAAAATGCTCCATTCACCATATTTGAACCTGTGTTTATTCAAGACAGTTATACCAGAGAAGCAGAGGAGTATTTGGGAATGCGTGTGCCTTTGGTTTGGTTAGGATTTGGGTTTGTAAACTCCGACAGGTGTTTCAGGGTGTAAAATATTTTCTATTTAGAAACTGACAGCTATATTTTCCACTAGAGTTTTAAGGACATGAAATTGAAGCACTTCGTGTGGGTATGCATATTTACATCCATTTATACTGGTTTTTTGTGTTTGTTTGTTTGTGGTTTTCTTGTTGTTTTGGGGTTTTTTAGGTGTGTGGGGGGAATTAATGTCTACAAACAGTCACCTATGTATAGAAATCTCAAGAACATCCCTTTCTGTCAGTTTTGTAGAAGCCAGGCTGAGAACAGAGTGACTTTCCTGCAGCCTCAATCCTCTGAACATCCGCAGAGCAGCTGAACTACAGGACACAGCCCTGGGAAAGCAGCATTCCTCCTGGGCCCTCCTCTTGTAAATTGTCCTTTACTGAAATTGCAAGAGACATTACATGCAGTGTGTAATAATTTCATGGGACAGACTGAACTGATGAGAGCTTCATGCAAGTATTAACTCATTGCTGAACGAAGGGGCAGGAGAGAGTGGGACACAAAAATGGGTCAGAGGAGTGAACCTGTGCTGCTATGGATGTACATTAAAGCCAGGCAAATAGTGCTGATGCTGAATATGTTTAAATCCAGCAATAAGTTCTGCTTAGTCTTACTGAGTGAACTAATTTACTCCACTTTCCTGGCTATAATTTGTGTTGTATTGAATTACAAACCGAGTGGATCCAACCCCTTTAACCCCACTGCTGGGTCGTACTCCAAGCACCAAGCACTCGATGCTGGTTATAGCCCATGGACAAGGGGTCAGCAGTGCTGCTGGACAAAACCAGGCTGGGCTTTACTCTTCATAGACTGCCCACAGCATTTGTGTCCTGGCCCAGTGAAAGAAAGAAATCTCTGAAACAGCAAGCCAAGGAGAATTTTAGGAAGAGGGGAGAGCCTGGGGATGTTTTGCTGCTTCATGCCGGGTGTGCTGCAGGTGTCTTGGCTGGTCCTGCTCCCATCTGCAAAGGGGGCTCACTGTGGAAAGTAAAAAAGTGTTTTCCATGATGCAGAAGGATCTGTGAGGGCGGAAAAGCTCATATCCCCTGATGGCTGAATATCTGGGAACACAGTATGTGAAGATGCTCTTACTGAACCAGGCGTACTGCAACAGTTTTGCTAAGAAGAGAGAGGGGAAGCACGACTGTCTAAGAGCAGTTAGACGCTCTACAAATCAAGCCACATACTGGTTTGCTTTCTTAGGAGTTCTACTTTGTGCAAAATCGTTCCATTTTGTCATCTTTTTTACCACTGCTTTTATTTTTTCATCCCATTATGCATGTGCATACATGCCTATTTTTTCTTATACAGTTTTTAACTTATCTTTCTAAGGTGTTTGTGCAATTGCTTGTCAGTCTGTTGTACACCTCTCAGGTCCTCTATAAAGCTGTCAATAAAAAGCTTTAACCAGTTTGCCAAATGCCTTGGTGGGGGTCTCCCTGCCTGAATGTTTGGCTGCTACAGTGTGTCAGCTCTCATGCTCACCAGAGTGACCTGGTCCTTGGTTGATTTTTAAGCAAATCTTGCTCCTCCTGTGATTTCCCAACACTCTGGTTCTTCCTCTGTAACAAATCTCTGGCACAGCACAGCTCATCCCTTCCCTTCTTTTTCAGTGCTTCTGTGACCTCTGGTACGTAATACTCTGACACTGGTGCTGAAACTTCACCTGACTCTTACCCTTGAGTTTGTCTCAGCACCACAAACTCTCCCTTCCTTGCATGCTTCCCCTCTTCTTATCCTCTCACATCACTGAAAACCTCAGGAAAAATCCACATTATAGCATCTCCAAACCTTCAAAACTGTTTTTAATCTCTGACTCCCAGGCCAAAGGTCCTGTCTGGGTGTTGAAAGCCTCCTGGATCTCCAACAATGTGCTCCTCTCTCTCTCTCTGCATATTGTTCTTTTCTCCATCTTTCCTATTACCAGCCCTATATTTCTTTCTCCTTCTTCTCTTTTAAGCTGCTGCACCAGTGGTTTTCTAACCCCATGACCTGGCCCCCTCTTGTTCTCATCCCTCCTCTTCTCTTTCTCGAGCAAATTGAACACATAATAGTTTTTCTTTTACTATAAAACCACCCCCTGAACCTGACCTCTCCCTTCAAACATCGCCTCATCTCTCAGCTGATCTGATGCACTGCTGGGGCCATCATTTTTATGTCTTCTTTCTTCATCATCTCCTTTCTCCACTCCATGGCATCTCTTTTTGTCCTGGTTTTCAGCTGTCATTCAGTGTCTGTTGGGCTTTCACTTTATCCCCTTTGACCACCTCCAGCAGTCAATCATCCTCTGAATTTCTTCTGTGCTGGCTGTGTTCCTCTGTGTTCCTCTGACCCCCACACCTCTGAGGTGGAAACATGGGGTCCTTCTCTCTTTCACTTTCCCTTCTCTGCTCTCCTCCTTTTCCCAGGTCAGCTCATTTATCTTTGTGATCCCATTTGCCATCGATGCTAATTGCTCGTCAGTGGATGATTTTCCTGCCACTTCCCCTACTTTATTGCTTCCCCTTTTTGGAGATGATAAGTTGTCAGTAGGAGTCACTGCTAAAGTTCAGGTATTTGGGTCTGAAACCTTCTGTGTCTTGGCAACTGTTTCGGGTTTTGGCTTGTCAAGCCAGTAATACCTTAGTGACTTGAATGAAATTATGTTCATGCACATATATATATGTGTGTGTGTATGTCTTTGTATAGGGGTGTATATATATGTAGGGAGAGATATATATGTGATGTGTATAGGGATATAAATAGGTGTGTATATATAGATGCTCCTATCTATAACCTTTTATACAGATTTCTCTCTATGTATAATGGGAAGTTATATATTTGTAGGGCTGGGTGTATATATATATATGCACACACACACACACACGTGTGTATATATATCCTTATATATATACATAATAATCTATAAAATACATCAATACATATAAATTTTTATATGTCTGTGTATATATACCTATATGTACATACAGGCAGGTGGTTCCCTGACAGGAAGGTGTATCCAGGTGGGGATCAGCCTCTTCTCCCAGACAACCAGAGACAGGACGAGAGGTCTTAAGCAGGACCAGGGAAGGTTCAGGTTGGACATCAGGGGGAATTTCTTCACATAAAGGGTGATGAGACATCGGAATGGGCTGCGCAGGGAGGTGGCAGAGTCACCATCCCTGGAGATGTTTAAGAAAAGACGGGATGTGGCACTCAGTGCCAGGGTCTGGCTGACAGAGTGGTGTTCTGAAGTTGGACTGGATGATCTCAGAGGTATTTGCCAGCCAAATTGATTCTGTAATGGTGAGCTATATGCATATGTATTTATGTATAGGCACGTACGCCCCCCCCCCCCCGCCATGAA
>WBMV01003267.1:707591-993199 GCA_013396655.1 Campylorhamphus procurvoides | reverse complement strand
TCTCCCCCACCCTCACTCCCCGTCCCTCTCGCTAATCCTACTGAGTTCCTCTCAAAGCTCCTCTCCTCCTCCTCCCCCTCCTCCTCCTGCCGCCACCGAACGCGTACCGCCTTGTTTGTCCGTGCGCGGCCGCCGTCCCCCCTGGGCAGGGCGGCGGTTGCCATAGCGACATGGCCTAGGCCGGGGGCGGCCTCGCTCGGCCCCGGGGCGGGCGGGGACGGGGACAGGGACAGGGACAGGGACAGGGACACGGACACGGACAGGGACAGTGCGGGCCGGCGGGGATGAGCCATGGCCTCGGTGAAGGTGGCCGTGCGAGTGCGGCCCATGAACCGCAGGTGAGTGAGCTGCGGAGCCGGCGGCGCTCCTGGGGTTGTGCCGGCTGTGCGGGCGGTCACGGGGAGCGGCTGCTGGGAGCGCCCCTCCGCCCCGGCAGGCTGGGGGGGATCCCCGGCGGAGAAGGGGTTTGCCGGGGAAGTTCAGTCCGGGGCGGCGTGAAGCGCTGGTTTGTCTCATCCCTACATCGGGGGTGACGGAAAAGTTTGTTGGAGGTGGGAAACTCTTTGAGAAGAGGGAGGTCCTGCCAAGGCTTCTGGCATGGAAAAGAAACCTACACAGTGTACAAACAGCAGCCCTTTCTGCGAGAGAGGTTGTTGTCTGTTTCATATGGAGCCGTTAAGGTAGAGGCTCAAAGTATATAAATATACGTTCAAAGTATACAAATATATATAAATACTTAAGCTCAAAGTATATAAATATATAGTCTGCCCTATTTGCTGTATGGACAGGAGTTCATCACCCACTTCCCGAGTTATGTCTGGGGAATAAACACTGTTTTCTTTCATGAAATAAGTGCGTGGTGTGCACAACAGAGTCAATGATATAATTTAAGAACCATATGTAGAAAACTCCCTGATTCTGCTGGCAGTGCTCTTACTTCCCTCGTTCTGAAGTGATGTAGCCAGTTCAAAAGAAAAGTGGTTTAAAAGCACAGGCAGCCAATGAAGCTCCCCCTGTTCCTCTCGCTGGATCTGATGCAGGTGTTTAAAAAATATGATTTATTATGAAATAGCTTATGATTTAATATGAAAGTCAGTATCTTCTTGTTTTGAGTGAGGGGAGGACAAGCCTTGCTAAAATAAAGTTGATGAAGGTGTAGGAAGGGGAAAATGTTGCAGGTTGGTTTCAAGTAGCTCAGGCAGTTGGTGGGAGGTCAGGGTTGGTGAATAATCTTGTCACACCCTGCTGCTTCCCCCATGCTCTCTCCGCCAGATCTAACCATATGGTTCTTAAAATTTTTTGAAATTATTCTATAAATGCACTCCACTTTTCCTTCGAGAATCTCAGACAACAGGTAGCATAGGTCTTGAAAGTATTAAGACTTGTTATGTGCAGTGTTTTGGTAGCATGGAGGAGTTTTGTCTGTGGACTAGAACAGTGATCTACTAATGGACAAAAGAGAGGGAGATGGAAAGCACATGGCAGAGGGGAAAAGGGCTGGTCATGGTGATGAGCAGTGGAAACACCTACTGAAAATGTGTGAGTGGAAGTGTTGTGGTAAAGGAGTATCAGACGATGACTGGACCTGGCATCTCTGTTGCACATGGGAGGGTAACTTGGATGGGGCTGGATCAGAGACTGCCTAGAAAATGATGAAAATGGTTTGTGATACGTTGGAAAAGTGCAAGCCTAAGAGCAGGGCAAACGAAGTTCTGGTGTGGTGCAAGGGACAAGCCAAGAAAATGGTCTTGTCACAGCTGTGTGGCAACGAGCAGGCTGGGAAAAACTAGTGGGTGTCTGACCATGCAAACTGTGAAGAGGTTTCCAGTTCAGGTTGCTAAAACCTTGCTGTTTGTGGGATGTTGTTTGATGCTTATGAAACATTATCAAGAAGCTGGATTCAGTGTAATGGGATGTTGCTTCTAAGTCCTGATTTTTTCAGGGTCACAGTGGCTGCTTGGTGTGGGACGCAGTGCTGGAGTTAGTGGTCATTCTCTCCTTCTGTCGGTGCTGGACTTGTATTCTGTTTTGTAAAACTGAGATCTTAAGCCTTAGAGGATCCAGTAGCTTTTCCTGTTCCAGTAGTGAAGGTGTGATGACCCCTAAGCCAGGTGCAGTAATTATATTTTGCTTATTGGTTTCATGGAATCACAGAATTGTTAGTGTTGGAAGGAACCTCTGGAGATCACCTATGCCACTCCCCTGCCAAGGCAGGGTCACCTTGGCAGGTGTTCCCTTGTACATGTGTCTTCTCTCAGCTGAGCTCCCTTCGCATTTTTGGGTCCCTGGAGCATTTTGCAGAGGAAAGGCCTTTCTGCCCTTTCAAAGGGACTTTTCGTTCTCCAGCACTTATTTTCAAAATTGTTAACATAGTACTGTATAGAGTTAAATTTAATTTAGTTAAATTTGCTTTGGTTTGTTTGAAGCTTAATCATATAATGCAGTTTATTTCATGAGTCATTTTTAATTAGAGAAGACACAGCTAATGAATGGTTATTGGTAAGACTCCTGCATTATGGAGCAGTTGCACCGTGTGGTGTCATAGCACTGCTAATTGTGTAATAAATCATGAACATGGATTTTGGAATGAATCATGTGATGGGGAGAGGGTTGTTATTTACGGATTACTTACTTGCTCTTCCATTGCTTAGATGACAGATTTTAGTATTTTTTTTTCCTCTGCTTTGATTTATTTTCAGTCTTCTCATTCTCTGACTTGACCTGGAAGGAATTTAATCATTTCAGTGCTGTTGTCAAAGCTCTTGACCATTCTTCTTACAGTAGTGAACATCCCAAATTGTGTTACACAGAGGTTATACTGCAGTCTTTTGACTCTATCTCTGCATAATGTAATAAAAGTATGTCTCATGGCTTTGCTGTTACTGCTTTGAAACCAGTTGTGAGCATGAGCTTAGAAAGTTCAGTTACTTGAGATTCTCCATCTCCCCTTTGGTTTCCCTCATTCAATACTGAATTGCCATGACAGCCTTTCAGTCAGTGCTCATAGCTGTCTGTTTCTGTAAAGGAGCAAAACCCTGCCAGCTGGAAGAAGCCTTGGTTTTCTTCACTGGATAGAAATCTGCGGGGAGGTGAGGTTGGGTGGTTGATATATTTTGCTGTGGCAAGTTAATGCTTTTGGATATCATTATTTCTAAGGTTCATTTTCCAGCATGGTCACTAGAAGCATTCATTTGTTGTCTTATGCCTTGGAGGACTTGACTGAAGAATCCCATGTCTGGTGCTGCAAAATGTAGTTTCTCATCAAGATCCTGTTGTTCCTCAGAAGGGCCATTTTCTGAGCAAAATGATGGGATTATAGAGAAGTGTAATCAGCTTTGAGGCACTTTTCTGTTCACATACTGAACAGATGACTTTGGGTTACTGGTTACTAGTTGCTCTCTCCTGCATAGTGTGAGATCCTTGGGATCCTGTTAAGCCTCATCTAATTCTGTCTCTCTGTTTTGTATCATGCATTGCATCTGCACAGTTCCAATAAATGCATTGCTTTAAAAGTTCATCTGCTCAGTGTCTTTTAAGAAGAAAGGGAAGTAAATATTGAAAACTATTTATCAGTTAAATAAACCATCTAAAATAAGCTACTTAAGAAAAAATGTTTCAGTATTTAATAAAGGAAGTATTGACTTGATTCTGGCAAATATAGTAACAAACACAAATATTGTGCCTGTCAATTTCTTACACCTGATAGCTCTGTTTAGCTGTTAATTCATGAAGTAATAGAGAGAAGCCTTTTTGGGTTTTTAAGCTTTTTCATCTGTTTCTTGCATTTGCTTAAACTAACTACAGTATTTAACTGGCTGAACAAACGAAATGAGAGTCACTTGCTGCCCTTATCTGCTGTCAGATTTTGCATGGCAGGAAGTTCTTCCCTGAGCTTCCTCAGTGCTCTTGGTGTTCTTAAATGTTTACTTAAATGAGCTGCATAGACTTTTTCACAGTTCTATTTCCAATAAAATAAAAGAGAATCTGCAATTTGATTTCATCTTTAAATGACCAATTTTTACTCCTGCATGCACATACTCTTTGGATTTGCTCTCCAGACAGAAGAGACTGGTAGGGATGGCAGAAGTGCCTGTCAGAGGCTGTAGTGCTCTATGTGGTCATTCACAATGACTGCATGAAGATTAGCAGTTTTTATGTTTGATAGTGAGAAGACAGAGAAAATAAATTTTATTGCTTGGAGAAGGCTTTTGTGAGGCTCTGGGATTTGTATGGATTAAAAGCCATGTTGATGCCAATACTTTAATCCACAAATATATACTGTGTGATTATTCATTAGATGTAAGGTAGGCCCTCTTGGATTTACATTATTACACCTCTTGGTTATGCATGTAAATCTAAGCAACTCCTCTGCGTGCAGAGCTGGAGTTGGAGTACCTTGGGAAATTTAGGACCAACATTTTATTATCTTTAAAAATAACTCCTTGCACAATCCCAGCCTCAGTATCAATGGCAGAGTTTTCAACTGCTCAGATTACAAGGCAGATGCAAAGGACAGAGATATAAAAGGAGCTGTTTCGTTGTACAAGGAACATGTGACTGGAGTGTTTTTGTAGCAGCAAAAAGAGTAAACAGTGAAGAACCAGCTGAAATCTTTAATTTACATTTTAAACGTTGACAAATGATTTAGGTAGGGACTTACTGGGAGTATGAAATTTATAATTAACTGTGAATGCTTTTTAGAATTGAGAAGAGAAGCAGAAAACATGTAGAGGAAACACAGAGTTTTCAATGCAGGGAAGAGGGAATGACTTGGTGTCTGTGATAAATTGCAGTGTCTAAAGTACACATTACTGTGTATATTTTTCATTTTCATGAATTTGTAGACTGTTTTGACAAAATGTGTATAACATCAGTATAACACAGGTAGAATGAGAAAAGGAGGAGTGATTACAAGCAAGGACACTCAGCTAAATACCATGTTTGTCTCTGAAGTACATGGTGAAATTTTTGCTGCGTCTGTTTCTGAGTGGTGATTGCTGGTTGTTGCTCTTAAGAGGCATCCAGAGTGATCCCAGAAACATAACTCAGAGCTTAAATACAGCCAAGGGTTGCAATACTGTCACTTTCTGAACTGCTGTACTGATGAGGATAAGCTGTTTATCAGCCAGCTGAGTTTGCTGTTTCTTGTGTTAGCTGTTTGAACTTCCATTTTAATACTGGTTCTTGTGATTTGATTTATAATCGTGTACAATTTCTCTACTATAAAAAGAAGTTGGGAGATCTGTAAAGACAGGGTGAGGCTCTGGTGTGCCTGGGGTGAATGTGCACCTCTCTCTTGCCTCTGCTTTTTTATGTGGGTGAATCTGAATCCAATAAAAATCTACTTTGATGCTGAGTTGGCAAGGTGAACTAACTGTTCTGAATGTGACTTTTTGACTTTGCACATTTGCTGTCTAAAACCTTGAACCCATTTAATGACCTCTGGCAGATTTGTTTGCTTTGGAAAAGTGTTCAAGGTAGATACAGTTCTCTCCCTGAAAGTAAGCTATGCATATATGTGTAGATAAGGACCTTCATGAGTGTGCTGCTTCTGTTGTTAGCACTGGATCAGTGCATAACAGTGTAGACTCTGATCCAAGTTCAAGGGTCATGTGGAGTTGATAGTATGAGAACTTGAAATGTGAAAGTAAAAGTGTTCTTAGTTTTCTAAGGTACATGAAGAAATGGTTTTTAGGAAGAGTTTTATTCTACTGTATGGTCATGCACACCTTCTCAGGACAGATCCTGTACTACAGGGGGGACCAGAGGAGTCAGCTTCAGCATGACAATGTACGCATCATATTTCCTTAATAATCACTACCTAGTACTTGTTCAGCTGTGAGTAAGAAGTGTACAATCTGATTTATAAGTGAAATCCTATATTCCTATTTCACCTATAAGTGAAATGAAACAATTGTTGTATAGTCACATGTTTAGAATGTGGGACTTGAGAGAAAAGGGAGGTGGGTGGGACATACAGGTGTACCTGCTTTGCAGGAGCTCCTGGTCCCTGTTTTTGCTGGTATTTGACATCAAATGTGGCAAGAACATGTGTTCTTCAAGCACGGGTATCAGCAATAAATGGCATCAACACTTGTGATTAGGTAAAAATACCCTCAAGGGTTATCAAAGTCTCAGTGATGGTAGTTTGTGGCTGTTACTTCTGTCTGTAGCTCTGGAATGAAGGTGCAATTGAAGTAGCAGTATTTGCTAGGAAGCATAGGTGCTGTGCATTGTGAGGCTCCTCTAAATGGTATCAACACGGATCATATATTTGAGAAAGGGATGTAATAAGCTGTGTTATAAGGCTGCAAGCAGACCATTAAAAGTTGAGCAAAGGCTGGAGAACCTGCTGTTGAAGCAAATGAAGTAGAAACAACAGCTTGCTGAGAGCAGAGCACTGACTCAAACTTATAAGGACTGGAAAAGAAAAAAAAATGGAGGAGAGCCTAATGGGCTTGCAGAAAAATCTTGGTTGTCAGAGGCAAGCATAAGAGGTGACAGAAACTTATGGTCAATATAATAGCACAGGAGACTTTTGATTTTAAAGTATTAAAACTTTTTTTTGGTATAAGCATAATAATTAGCAGATAAATATTTCAGCTCTGTTAATGTAGGAACAGAAGAAGCAGCAGTCAGGAGGTGTGGGAGGGAAATGCCAAAATTCTTTTACTCAGAAGCTTAAGGAGAGCATTGCAAGTGTAAAGCAGAAGAGCTGCTCTCTTGAAGAAGTTAAGTTGCAAGTGGTCTGGCCATGTGTTTGCTAAGGGGTGGTAAAATGCAGTACTGCACAACTGTGTTAAGGAGCAGGGTCTGAGGAGAGTGACTAAAGTAACAAGTTAAAGTCAAATAGAGAAGCCACGAGCAAGGATGAGAGTTGGCTGGGAATTTGGATGCTACAGGTCAGGATATTCTAGAAAAACTAGTTGTATTCTCCTTGGGCTTTTCCACAATAGCAAGTGTCTGCAGTGCTGAAGTGAGCTAAAACTTAGAGGTACAAAAGCTAGAGAATGCCAGCACTGTTTTGTTTCTCTAGACTTTCTCACCTGTGCTAAAGTACACGATCTTTGAATGTCAGTGACTTGTTTTCTTCTTTCTATGCCATTTCCCTCCATAGTTAATCTTTTAAGCTTTTCTGCTTAGAAGAGATGGGTTTGAGTTTAGGAGAGTCCAGCAATCCCAGTGCAGTTCTTGTCTGCAAGTACATTGCAGAGCCAAACACTGAAGCTGTGGTTGGTGTTTCCCCCAGCAAGTCCCTGGGTCAATATCTCATAAAATCCTGTTTCTGGAACCTCGTTATCTGAATTAGGTTGGAAAAGATCAACAAAAATGATGAGAGTCATTGATTCAAAGAATATCCAGCTACATGTGTACTCTGTGTTATGACTACTGGAATAGATTAGGAGATGCAAATCTAGAAATATTTGCAGGGCTTAAATATTGAAAAGAGGAATTAAATACTTAGTTATGGCTTCTTCATAACATCTCGGGAGTAATGGAATGAAGCTAATAATGGATCAGCTTAAACAGTATCTAAGGAATTACTGCTAATGAGATAGTGCAGGTTGTGGAAGTGTCTCTGGAGAGGAATGAAAGCCTGGGCAGTTGGGTAGAGATAATTCCTTGTAAGAAAGTCATTACAGGAAATGATCTTGCTTGAATGGGAAGGTGAGACTGGACCTGGGTGACTTTTAAGTAGCTCCTGTGCTTGGCATTCTACCTCTAACCTGCTTTGCCGTGGTTTTCACACAGCTTTGTACACAGCAGAGGGAGTAAATGCAGTCTTTACAACAAGATCTTGCTCTTTTCATGTTCAAGGAAGATGGATTAGGAGGGATAGTCCCAAGTGGAGAGCTTTATCCTTGTGCTGGTGAGCGGCAAAACTGGAGCAGACTTGCTTAGTGCAGAAGGAGCTCCAAGGAACAACTACTGGGTTCCCATTAACTGAGGAGTTAATCTTGCATAAACCATCAGAGGTCAGGAAGCCACATATAGCCTCTGCTTACATGTGCTTATTTTTCTGTCCTTTCCAATGTTTTAATGCAAATGCTTTTCAAACCAGTGGGATTTGTCACAATCACTACCTTGTTTTGTCTGTCCTCCTCCCGAGCGCTGAAGAACAAAGACCTTCCAGTGCCAGTGGGGCCAGAGCACAGTGGCAGTGTCGATACATATGGGGCAATGTAATTAACCTGCCTTCATTTACAGTTTGAAATCCCCAAAACTTTATGGTCTTAGGCATTTTGAACGTTACCCCCTAATTTTAGAATAGCAGTTCCCAGTTCATTTATTTCAGTATTAGCAGACACGTTGCCAGGTTACCTATGCATGTTAGATCACTGAAATGATGAACAGTAAAATACATTCAAACCACGCTTTTTGTTGAGAGCTCCGCGAGACCAATCGAGGTAGTGAGTCTCTCTGAGTTGTAGCTTTCCTGATGAAATGAAGAAAGGTGAGTCAGTTTGTTTCTCAGACTTTGTTTATTTGAAATTAAAACCAGTTTTGAAATAAATGGGATTAGCACTCAGCTGTTTTAACCTAGCTGAGCTCTTGGACTTGAAGACTCTTAGAAGTCTTGAGTGTCTGAAAGGCAGGTATTGTTTGTAAGAACAGCTGACTGAATCGAAGAGCAAAGTCCTCTATTTTGCAGCGGCTGTGAGTACAAAGGCAGGGTTATTTACTGAGAGAGGGTTTTTCAGAGGTATCTAACAGAAAGAGCATGTACGTGGCAATCGGCATCTTAATTGCTGATGGGTTGAAGTTCTTATTGTTGAAGAGTCAGACACTTCAAATACTGGCTTTATGGAGACTCTTCAAAGAGTTTGTATTGTGAATACAAAGCAACAGTGAGCTGCAGAAGCTTGGAGTACACCCATCATTTTTCTGTATGCTTATACATTTGGCAGATATTTGTACTCAGATAACTGAAGTCACTTGTTCATTCCAGCTTGTTTCTCTGTGTCTCAGTAGAGGAGAAGAACAAAATTTGAACAGCCTTATGGATTACTTGAGGGTCTAATAGGCCAGTGAGGTCAGGCACCATTTATTTTTTTCTTGAATTTCTAATTTGAGGGCTTCCTGTCCCCAAAAGACAAGGGCACTGCAGGGAAACAAAGGGTTAGGTGAATGCTGTCTTTATAACTTAGGATAGCAGGGATAAAAGAACAGATTGGAAGAAACAAGATGGACTGAAATCCAGGAAAAACTTCACAGTGTTGTAATAGTTACAACAAAATTTCAGAATGTCATTCATACCAACTTGGTTGTGTCTGAGGTTATATTTTATGTTGTTCTGCCAAAAATGGGTATTTGCCACATTTTCTTAAAGGCTGATACCAGAAATGTGTAAGAAGGGAGTTAATGTGTGTCTGTCTGAAACTTTAGCTGTGCAGGACTAGTCCTGCTGGTGAGACCATTACTGAGACTGGTCAGTAGGCAGGCAAAGCAGAAAAGTCACTGTTGAGGTAGCCTGCTAATTGAATCTTTTCCAGGTTATTAAGATATCATTGATTATGTGGATACAGTAACTTTAAGTTAGCTGTTGCTGATTATTTAAAAATTTGCTCATGTGCCTACCCACCTGACATGATCCCAGTCATTGGAAGGTGAAGTTACCTATAGTATTATTAAAAATACAAATCGTAAAAGCAGGTCAGGTACATGATTTAATGTAGGCACCAATCTGTATGTGTTACTGTGAGTGTGCATAGTGTTCCCAAGGAAGCTGGCTATCATTTGACAGAAGACAGCACAAGGACACCTATATGTTTGTTTTCTGGGAGAGCCTTAATGCTGTAGATTAAACTGCTGGCTTCCAGTGTTATTGGTAAAATTTATTTGTATGGCAAAAGGCATTTAATCTAGGCTGTCCTTCAGACAAGAACTGATATGTGTGTACTAGTATATAAACTTAGGGATTATTTCTGTTTCATGAGATGTACAAGATTTCCCCTGTGTCTGCATTCTCTGTCACTGGATTTATTGTTCTGCTTTCAGCTGCACTGTGGGGAAAATCCTGGGACTAGCAGAACTCTCTCTTTTAATTATTTGCAAAATTTGCTAATTTCTTTTTTTTTAAATTGGCATCGCAGAAGGGTATCGTAATAGATCTATCTGCACTAGCAAATGATTAAGATCTTCTTGATCACAGAAAACACAAAATGTGTTTTACAACAAAATTCTCTTTTAAAGTACCAAGTAGGTGCACATTTCGTCTCTGAGACACAAATGCACTCTGATCCATAGGAAGCTGTTTCTTTTACCTTCAGTCACCAGGAGTTTCATCTGCTCTTGTCTTGTCTGGTTGAAGGCGAGGTGAAAGCTGAGAGCTGGCACAGCCCATCTGTCAGCCAGCCCTGGCTCATCCACAACCTTTGAGTCTGCTGGCCGATGTCAGCCGGGTTTGACAGCTTGGTGGAGGTCTGGAAGATAATGAAGATGTGCTGTCAGAGACAACAGGCAGCTGTCAAAGACCCTGCAGAGCCCTCTTGAACGCGGGGGAGGCTGCAGCCTTTGTCAGCCATCACTGGATCCATCTAGAATTCCCCTCAAACCGAGTCCAAAGATCATCTGATTGCAGTTGTGCTGCTTGATGTACAATGTGTAGTTGTTAACTTTTACACTACCTTAGTGTAAACTTGGCTTTAGCCATTTATTTATGGGCTTGTAGCCCTATCAGTCAGCACTGTGGGGTCACTTGGAGCTCAAGATATGCTGGGTTATTGTCCGGCCATGGAGACAACTGGGATTTTTATACAGTATAATCAGGTAGCACCAGTAACCCAAACCACAGTGGATTCTCAGAATCTTGGCATTAGATCAGATTGCTTGACTCATTCTGGTGTGTTGACTGGTTGACTCGTTCAGCCAACATTACAGTGAAACTACTTGTTGTTTATGTTTCTAGAAAAAATGGAACCCAAGGAGTGATGAAGATATTTTATATACAGACCACTAGATTTGTGTTTTTACCTGCACCTAGATATGGAATCACATTTTTCAAAAATGTACTTTTTACAAAATAATAACTATTGAAGAAGTTAAAAAAACCTCACCAAACCCAGACAAAATCCTCTGGATGGGAAAGAGAAATTGTGTGGTACTTCAGATTGCAACAACTTTACTTTTCCTGTTACAGAAAGTAACAAAGAATTTCTCATGTAGGAGGGTTTTTGTTTGACCTTTTAAAGCATACAGATGTATTGATGTTCTCCTCTTGAGAGTTACTCAGGCAAAGAAAAGTGCTTTTGGTGTGTGTAATTCAATGGGACATCAGGGCAAATGTACACTTACTATGTTATCCAGCTACCAGAAAATTCGGGGTTCTTTCTGTGCCACACTTTGTGTTTGTTTTTCAGTTAGATTTACCTTGAATTCTGGTCATTAAGCAATCCCCATTCTTCCACTCTGTAACCTCAGATATACATCTGGGTAGTGAACAAACAGAGTGATAGAGTGGGAAATATCTAATATTGTACATGAAATGTGAACATAAGAAGTAGGAGACACTTTGCTGAAAAGAAAAGCCATTGAGCATGAGTTGCATTTATGAACACTCACACTATGTTTTGGAGTGATTAAAAACAAAATCACACATCTGCTCTTCAGTATAATCCTCTTCCAGTAGATTTTTCATTAAATGTCTCCAGTTAAGTGAACTTCCAAGACTGTATTTTGCAGACCCTCTTTCTGTTTTGACACAGAGGTGCTCTGCAGTTGCTTGCCCTTGGCTGTGCAGCCTTGGAGGTTTGCTGAAGTGATCTTTTGAAACAATATTTGGGAAAACTGACACTTTCTGTCCTGTTCTTCTTGGTTTTCCCCTCCCACACCCCAGATGAAATGTATCTCCTTCTTTCTGTTCTTGTCTCAGAGTCTGACAGGTAACCACAGCTGATTTCCATAGTGTCAATTTAATGGAAATTATAATATCATGACTATTTAATGGTTCAAGCTATACTAAATGCTCTAGTGTCTGAATAATAGTGAAAGGATTCATAAAAACCCCCACTGTTTAAATAACTGAGCTTTCCACTGAGGGACCTTGAAGGAAGGAACTTAAAGATGAACTTGGAAAAAGACCAAACAGATTTTGTACATCAGTAATAGAGCTTTCTCTAAAACTTGCTGTGTTGATTTATATTTGAGGTCACAGTACTTTTTAATGCTCGTCTTCCTTCTCTCTGTGAGAGTATTTTCAAACAGTCTTGGGGTGGGGAAGTGATTTAATGAACAGGGATCAGTGAGTGTTGCCTTGAAATCTGAAGATACTGCTAATATTTGGCTGGCTGTGCTAGGATTTCAACTAGATGCCTGTGGAGATGCAAAAACTGCTCTGGTCTTTGCCCTCAAAATAAACAGGGAATAGAAGGGAAGGAGAGAAAGAAACCTGACACAGAGGTATCCTTTTGGAGCTTCTTCCGTGAAGCAGTTTTGATACAGCTGCTGAATCATCTTCAGCTTGGGGCAGTTCTTCACAACCCATGTGCCCTCTTGAGGAAATTATTAAAACTTGGCCCAAGTAAGCCATTTAGCATGTCAATTACAAGGCAAGGATACTAGTTCTTTTAATCTTACCTTGGTACTAACATTGACACTGTTTTATATCAAAGTGTCAGTATTATCTGAAGTAGTTTTTGTGTGTGTGGTTTTTTTCCTTTTTTTTCTTTCTTTTCTTTCTTTTTACCTTGCTTCTTTCTACCTTGCAAGAAATTGCTGGATGACTTGCTGAATTGAGCAATAGTAGAGTTAATAACAGCACTGGGCTGATATATTTCCTGGTGTCAGTGCCAAGAACTTGCCTGCATGATCACTTTGTCATTTGGTTAAGGGCCATGGGATCACGGGTTATAAGTTCCCTTCCCTTGTGATCCTGGAACTCCACGTGGTGTGTGTGAAACAGCAGTGGGAAGAGCCAGGAGGCCAACCCTCAGTGCTGCTGTGTGAACAGATTGGGCTTGGGGGAAAGCTGGATTTCTTAAATCATGAAAGCATTAATTGTGAACCATTTTTGGCAGCCAGACCCTTAATGTTGCATTGTGATGGGGGCTTGAATTTGCAGGGGGCAAAGTCTTTGGTTTAGTGGCTGGTGAGATAGGACTACAGGTTCCTGTGGGTGCTGGAGTAGCAGCTGGTGCCAGAGGGTTCTTCCAGCTCTGAAGGTTCTCAGGTTATCCAACACTGCAATTCACTGTTTACAGCCTGAACCTTTAATTAAAGTGGAACTTGCAATCAAAAGCTTTTGAAAGCAACATCGCCCCTGCTGAACTGCATTAAATGAGTGCCTGGAAATAACTGGCATCACGCAAGCAATTGTTTTTTATGGGGTGCTCTCAAATGCTTTTATGTGCACAATAAATTATACTCAGCTGTCTCATCTTAAAATGAAGCTTTGGCATTTGATTCTTGTTAATTTTTTTCACTTCTCTCAGGTTGGCTTATTCATTCTGATCATACTATTCCTGTTTTAGGTTGTCCTCTTCCTATCCCTTCTCCTGCAAGAATGCAAAATTCTATTTATGAACTGTATTATTGGCTAGTGCTTTACAAGGCCTTTCTTTTCCCTTTGAAATCTTCATTCTTTAATAATGTTTAGTAATATTATCAGTAGTATGATAAAATTAATTACCGTAGGCTTCTTGGAATTTTGTGCAGTTCATGTGGATGTACTCGACTTGAAACGTTTTGTATCAGTATTCCATTATTGAGTATCTTTAGCCAAGTAATATGGAGAGCTGGCTAGAAAAACACTGACACACTTTATTATTTCCCATTGCACACCTCAAGCATGAAGAAATTGAGATAAAAAAGCAATCATTCTGGCCCAAACTTCTTCCTGCCTGGAGTCCTTACAGAATTCCTACAGGAAGCAGGTGACAGTTTATATTTGAAACAGATTTTCATAGTAGGATTGACCATTTAATTCGGCCAGATTACTTGCTACACCTCTGCAGAGCAAACAGCTACAGCCAGATAGAAACTCTGGAGGAAGCAGGATGAATGGCAGCCATCCACAGGCTGCATTACTGCAATGCCAAAATCTGTGTCCTGCAAAAACCCACCATTGGAAACTTCTCCATTTTCCTGTTTATTATCTGTCGCTGTATTTTGGTATTTCAGTATCCTAAGGGTAGATCTAGTAATCATAAGGCATGCCTCAAATTTCTCTATGCTAGATCTAAATTCAGTTGTATAATTAATGCTGTAATTATTACAATTATATCTTGTATTAGCTTAGAAAATAACTTAATATGTTGATATTTAATTAAGCACTTTTATTTGCCTAATCTTTATTCATTAATCTAGATTTTAAAATGGGCTTTGCTTTTCTTTGCTGTTGAAAAAAACGAATATGAACAGGGGGTAGCTGCAGAGTCAGCTGGAGGAACACAGGCTTGGGTGATACAAGAAAATGTCACACTAAAATCCTGAGCTGAAGTCTCCTGTTAGTGGGACAAAGTTTGTCTTTTGCATTTTGGGCTGGAGCAAGTGAATATCCAGTAGTTGCTGAGATACTGTGTGATATGGTAGAACAACACTTCATTGCTTTAAATTTTTTTTTTATAAATAAATTGCCTTTATTTTTTGGTGTTTTCCTCTGCTCCAGTCAGGTATATCAGTTGGTCAGATGGTTTTGGGCCAGGTGTGTCTGTTGGCATTTGGGGAGTGAGGTTTTGTGTGGGGTGTATCTTCCTCTTCTGGCTCTTTTTCAATCTGCTTGCTTTTATTAGCACAGGAGGTGTTTTGTCATTCAGGAGCACCTGTATTGCTCTTATAACCAACGATAATGAAATTCCATCTCTAACAAGCAGGCTGGTATTTGTAAGCTCACAGTTTTTTATGGTAAAATGTTTTGAAAACAGTCAGAGACAGCTGATGTGAAATAGATCAGAGTCCATGAGAATGCTGCTGCAGAACTTGATCTTTTTCTCCTGGAACCCTTGTGCTCTGAGAATCAACAAACCTGTGTAACACTGTTTGTAGCAGAGCTTCTCTCCTCCACTGCCAGGATGCATCACAGCTCAGAAAATAGGTTTGGTACCTTATTTCGAAGAGAGTTTTAAGATACTAGACTTTTGTGGTTTAAACATTTTAGTCCCTGTTCCCTAGGCTATATGGGAAAGTGGGAACTGCTGCTACAGGAATGGTGGTGAGAGGCAAAGACTTATCTTGTAGTGTTCTGTTTCACCCTTCCTTAGAGCCCCCTAATTCACTTTGCTGGGCTTTGGATCAGAGTACCTCAAATGAAGAAAAAACCATTTAATTGATTTGCAGAGTTAAATTTCTGAAGCAGGTTTCCCCAAGCTCTGTTTCTAGATTGAAGGAATTTGGAGGCAAGCCCAAGTACTTCAAATATATGCCATAGGAATAAATAAACATTGGTCACAGCAATTAAAAAATGCAATAAAAATGAATTCACTTGATAATTGACTGTGACAAGTAACCCGATGGGTGGAAATATGAATGTGATGTTTTATTTAACATACTCAAGTCTTTTATTTTTTTATTTTTTTTCAGGGAGAAAGACCTTAATGCAAAGTTTATTATTTCAATGGAAAAAAATAAAACAACAATCACAAACTTAAAGGTGAGTCAACACAATTTAAAAAAGGAAGGTTTAACTGAATAGCTGCCAAAATATGATTGGACAAAACAGTGGTGCCTGCTGCACTGTGGTGAACAGCCTTTAGTTTTGAAATACAGTGTTAAAGTAATTATTTGAGGAAACAGTTAACTTGCTGAACTGTGGTTTTCTGAAATCTCATCAGTTTTTCAAAGGTTTATCAGTCTGATCATTACTTATCTGGAAGATGAAAGCCAACAATAGAAGAGAGGTATGTGCCTGGTAGTTATTAAACCTTTGCTTCCTCTCTAGAAAAGGTCTTCTGGAATTCCTGTGAAAATGAGCCAAACCCAAAGTATCCATCACTTGCTATAACATTTTGATGGTATATTTTAACAATATACTCTCAGCAAGAGAAGTCACGCACAGCAAATTGGTTTTTGCAAGACAGTTTGCAGTGATAAATATCTGAAAAGGAATTTCAATGTGTGGGAGTTTCAGTGTGTAGTTTTTCAGGCTGATTTGGATCAGTGAAAATTGCAGGAATGTAGTGCCAGCTGTCATGTCTTGAGCATGATGGTTGCTTTAAGCAGCAGGTATGTAACACCATTTTAACTATGACTCCAGTTTGAAGTGCCGTTCACAGTGTAAAGGTCTCTCTATGTCTTATATGTGTGGAATAATCCCTGATTATAATAAAGTCATATACAGGACTGGTTTAACTAAATGTAAGTATTGTGATAAAAACATACTGTGTTGTTTGGAGGAGAAAGCTAAATCCCAAATAATTCCTCCTGTGCTTGTTTGTGATGTGTCTATCCTTCTTGCTGAGGGGCATATCTGTTGCTAATTTTGTCAGTGCTATTGGAGTAATAGTCTAACGTGTCATTATAAATTTCTAAATGTGCACAGCCTCATGTTAAATTTGCATTCTGATTATCTTTTGGCAAATGTTTTTAATTACTTCATCAGGAAGTTTTGTACTATTGTAGCAACTCTTTTTTCGTTTTTTTCATAGGTACCAGAGGGTGCTTCTGGAGACACAGGACGAGAAAGAACAAAGACATTTACCTACGATTTTTCCTATTTCTCAGCAGACAGTAAAAGTCCCAGCTTTGTTTGTCAAGAAATGGTAGGATTTCTGAATGTTAATAATTGATGGTTTTCCTTTCCCTTTTCTTTGACTTGAAATCATTCCATGAAACTTCTTTTCATTGTGTAATTTAGAAATTCCCTAAGCACCTGAGAGTTTGAAGTTTGCTTTGTTGTTTGTTTGTTTTTTTTTAAACTTATCTAACAATGTAAGTGCTGTGTTTTCTTGTAGAGCAGACTAAATGTCTTGTTTCAAGTTCTCTTGTCTGGTTTGTCTTGTAAGGTCAAGTTAGAATACATCTCTGAGCACTGAATTTGGTTTTGAAAAGCTTTTTAGAAAAAAAAATCACTTTTGAGAAACAAGCATATATCTTTAATTCACTTAGAAAGAAACATTCTTATCTGGTTGAAGTGTTTTTATTTTTTTTTCTGTCCAAAACTCCTGTTACACATTGAAGGAGATTCTTTTTTTTTCTCCTCCCTTGAGTATTCAGCTTGGGAAGGGACAAAACTGTTTTTCTTCCTGCACACTCAGAACAGAAAATCAAACTCAGAGCTATAGGAATTATTCACATGAACAGATAGACCCTCCCTGACCTCTCATTTCATGTGAACATTGAACCTTTCTGCTATTTGATATTCCCTAATAAATTTGTGAAGTGAAATTCAAGTGATTCATGATTGCTGTCTTCTCTTTTGGTTTTGATGCTGTAAGCTTCAAGGGTGAGTATTTTTTTCCCTTTAAAATAATGCAAGGATTTAGAGAATATCCTGTAAGCCAGTTAGGTACCTACCTTTTTGGTATGTACCTCATCTGTTCTCTAAGCCCTGAAATCAGGGATACTGTAATGACAAATCCTAAAAAGCCTCACAATTAAAACTAATATGAAGAAACAGTAAGTTGAAGCCATTTTTAATTATTTATGAGAATGACAAGCTTTGCCATTTTATACATCATGACTATAATTCATAGGGAATATATACATGAAATTTCTCTTTTAACCATCAGTGTGAGTGGTGGGTTCTCTTATTTTCTGAAAGCTTCTTATTTATTTCACTGAGTTATTAGTTGGTTTCATTCAAACATTTGATCATGTATATTCTTAAACCTTCTGGATTGTTATTTCTTGATGATGTTCTTTTCAGGAACAGATTTTTTTTTGCTATATTTTCTGAAATACCAAGAGGTATCCATGTATTTGGCCACTGATGTAGAAACACCCTGTTTACTTCAGCACTGTGGCAAATTGAAGTAGTAGTGCAATTTGAAGGCAATAATTAGAACTCAGGTTTCTAGTGGATGTTTTTAAGCAGCCATTTCAGGCCATGTGGCTTTGCCAGAATTTCGGCAAGTGCTTTAAGTTGATCATGCAGAGAGGTATTTATTTATTTGTTCTAATTAAAGCATCTTTGATCAGGTATTTTTCTGCCCTGGTTTTACCTGAAGCTTGAGATTTTATTTGTGGTTACAAATGCAAAAAATATTTGCCTTTAGTTTGCTCATAGAAATTGAGGAGTTTAACATTACTTAGTTTCGTGAAAATGCATAATTCTCAGTGAAAGTTGTTCAGCATATTCTCAGCTGTTTCTGACACAGAGGAGCACATCTCCGTGAAACAGTATTAATCATGTATCAAGGCATATTTGGAAATTCTGCAAAATGTACTCTAAATGTAGTGACAGAAAATCTTCTTAAGCAATGATTGTGGCGTAGGGTTATTTAATTCTTGGATCCTTTAGGCAGCTGTTTCTTTACCTGCCTTTCGATACTTTGGAAAAGTTATGTTAGACAAGACCTCATTAGAGGAACCCCAGGAAGAGAGTCATTGTTTTGTTTGGCTCTTGCTGTTACAATGCAGTTTATTTCCAGAATCTGTGAAGCAATGCAGTTAATTCTTGTTAAAACAGCAAAGGAAAATTAAATGCATGCAAACAGATCCAAGTTGTATCCTGTGCTGGTGTCCAATTTTCACATATATGTGATAAATTAAGTTTCCCTTTCCAAAGTTTTTCCTTTTGATGACATTCTGGTTTTATTTCAGAGGGGGTCAGGTTGAGGCAAGACCAGTATAACTTGCCCGTATCAGGAGTCCATAGAAAAAATAAATTAAAATGCCCATATAGGGATGGCTGCAGGAGCCTTGAGCAATGATTTTTTTAAAGCTGATTTGTAGTGATAGAGTGATAACAATAAATCCTAAACATGGCTTAGATGTCAGTGTTCAATATTCTGCTGTTAGTGTGTTCCACAACCCTGGACCACCTCCTTCATCCTTGCTGGCAAGAGTGTGAACTTCTCCTGCTCAGCCACATAAATATTGTTGTTCTAGTATTGTGTTAATTATAATGTGTGCAGCACATTGAAAACAAAAGGAGCTTTTAAACCATAGGACTGCAGTTCCTAAACAAATGCTGCACAAGCTATTGTTTTGCCTGTGTTATTAATTTCATATTTAATTGGAAGAGTTTGTAGTTAAGCTCTTATCAAGTTGCTGCAGAATTTCCAGTTTACTGCACCAGTGGCATAGAAGGGCATCTTTCATTCGCATTCATCTTGCCACGAAATAAAACTGATCTTGATTGTTGGTAATTTGGTTGCCTGGTGCCCTTTGTTCATGATTGTTGCATTTTTTCCATTTGAAAGGCAGAAAAATAAATGGAAATCCATCTAATACAACATACCTCATTAATATGCCTTGTAGATGCAAAATATGCCTTGTTATTCAAAAATTAGAATGGAGGCGGCAATTTGCCATCAAAGTTCTTAGTTTGTATTTCTGACAGGGAAACAAAGACAATTTTGATGTTCACTGCCCTTTTGTGACAAGCCAGTGTCCCATCCTAACAGCGTCTTTTCTTGTAACCTGTGTGCTAGGCCTTTCTGTTCAGAAAATACTGACTGTAACTATGCTGTGTACTGCCTCACTTTGTAAGGTATACAGAAACTTTTAAAAGGGAAAATTCAGTCAAAACAGTAGTGCATAAAGACTTGGTCCAGATGGTGAGGTAACAACTTGGATGTAGTGACAAAGAGGGGAAAGAATAAAGGAGCTTTGGCTGATCTTTCTTTCTCTTTGGGAAGTGTAACTGGTTACAGAATTGTAACTCCTTTGCTCAAGGGAAGGTCAAGTGAAGAATTCCAAAGGCATGTTTGCAACTGAGGATTAGTGCTTAAGGAAATTACCCAGCACTCCTTCCAGGGAGAAGCAGTGTGATTATACTGTGTGTGGGCCATTCGCTATTAATAATGGCTTGTACTCCTTGGCTAATTTAAACCACATAGAGTGCAGATGAGTAGCCAAACTACGTGAAGCATCTGTGAGATTTTTGAAAATCAGGTCTAGATGGGGAGACACAGATTTATATTTTAATTGAGGGAAATGCTGCACCAAGTGTTATTCCTTGCTCAGTGGACCAGGGAGGGACATGGATTGAAAGGAGGGGTAATGATAATGAAAGGTCAGGAATCTCTAAGGGATATTGGAGCCAGTATTGCAGAGGAAGGTGGTGAAGGCATCTGGTGGGAGTTGAATTTATTAGGTGAGAACGGAGTCCTATATTATGGGATGTGGGGGAGGGATTTTTACTAGTTTGTACATGTTAAGGGGTAAAAAGGGGATGAAAGAAGGTCACTTATCATATAGAAAACAAGTTTCCATGTTTGCAGCCTAAAAAGTATTGGCGTGGAAAACCCAGTTAGGGAGGAAAGACAGAGAAAATGATGGGTCATGTTCTTACTCTCGATTAGAGCAAAAAAACAAAAAAAGCAACCAAAGCTCTCCAAAAAGAGAAACCAAGAAACTGACAGGATCACTGAAATGTTCCCCTTGGAGAAGGGATTGGATAAGTGCAGAACATGGAGAGTTGGCAAAGATACAAACCATGAGTAGATATCAGCAATAAGGGAGAATGAATGAAGTAGCTGAGATTGCTGGAAGAAATCAGAGCTACAGAAAAAATATTTTTTGTTCTTTGACATGTCAGGTAGATCTCTGACAGAAAAAGAAGTAAAAAATATACCCCTGCAATGCTGTAAATTAAATGTGGCCATAAGATTTAATATTTTATTTGAACTATTAATTTCCTCTCCTGTAGTAAATATCACTGAGTTTTGCCATTGTATTGTGGTATTGTTTAATATTTATCATGCTGGACTGATGACAATTTTTTTCGCCCAAGCTTTTGTTGACTTGAAAAACTTTCTTTGTTTTTAGGTTTTCAAAAATCTTGGTACAGATGTGCTTAAATCTGCTTTTGAAGGCTATAATGCTTGTGTTTTTGCATATGGACAGACTGGATCTGGGAAGTCCTACACCATGATGGGAAATGCGGTAGGTTGTATTTTCAGAGAATCCTGGAATACCAGGCTGGAAGGGCCCTCAAGGATCATATGGTCTGACCTTTCTTGACTAAAACAGTCGAGACAAGATGGCCCAGCACCCTGCCCAGGCAAATCTTACAAGTGTCCTTTGTTGAGGAATCTACCACTCTTCTGGGGAGATTGTTCCAATTACTGATTGTTTTCATGAAAAATTGTCCTCTCGTGTCCACTTGTATTCTACCCAAGAGTGACTTGTGTCCATTACCCCTTGTCTCTCGCCTGTGACTCCTTGTACATAGGGAGTCTCCATCTTCTTTGTAGCCACTGCTGGAACACGGTTATAACGTCCCCCCTGAGCCTTTTTTTCTCAAGGCTGACCAAACCCAGCTCTCTCAGCGTTTCCTCACGTCGACTTCCCAGTCCTTAGAAGACTAAAAGAAATCCTTGACCCCTGTTTAGTGAAGGCTTTCAGGTGAGAAGCAGAAACTGAGGTTGAGAGTAGTTCAGCACACCCTTATGAAATGATACAGTAAATTTAATTTTAAAGATTAAGGCCTGTTGAGCATTGCAGTGAAGACCCTGGAAGAAGAAGGTGTGATAGGAAGAGCATTTGGCAGTTTGTGAGTAAAGGATGGGAGTGGTTTCTTGCAGTTGCCTCCATGACTGTCCAAGGAGAGAGAACCCACTTGACTGTTGGGAGTGGAGCAGTTTAAAAAGGCGGACTGATAAAGGCTGTTTGCCAGGCAGCCTCTGCAGGTTTCATTATTTAATCGTTGGGAAAAGAAATATGTTATGTCTTCTCCCAGTGAAAATGAAAAGCAGAATATTGCCACTTGTCCTTCCTTAGATAGATCACTCTTCTGAAATGTAGTAAGATTGGGCACTTTGCACCTCTTCCCGCTTAGGAGAGTAAATTAGCTGTAAATCTTTTTCTTTCAGTTGTCACAAAATAAGTAGCTTTATATTTAACTTCAATATCATAAGCAGAATAGACTTTTGTAACCAGAAAAGATCTTATGACCTAGATGTGGATTTCTATTTCAGAAATTCATAAAAGTGACATTTTTATGAGACTACCTCACTATATGTAATGACTGTAATCATCAAGACATTTTGCAAATGAATAGGTGCTGAAGTTTGTTTGACACTATTCAATAATAAAGGTCTAATCTTCTTGCCATGATACATAAATACTTTAATCTGGCTTTGTACAGAATGCATATAAAATATACTCAGTTGGCAAGTTAAATGCTTGAAAATTGATGGCCCTGTCAGAGAGACTACAGTGCTGTAAGAAATCTTGAATTGGAAATAAATATTCTTTTTTCCCTACTTCTCTTTAAAAAGTCTGGGTTCTATTCTCATTTTGCTTTCAATATCTGCTGGTTTTGGCACTGCAAGGCTTCTTCTGCAATTATACGTGCAGCAATCACTTCAAGAAATACATGGGCCAGTTAGAATAAGTCTTGAGCAGAGATACTGAAATGAGCAGAGATCTATAAAATATAATCCATCAGGAGAGTCAGACTTGGGGACACAGGGATGGGAAGACTATGAGGGATTAAAAGTCTTCCAAGACAGGAAAGGCAGCTGCAGAAAGAAGGGAATATGTTCCCTGTGGTCAAGGTAGATGGGGAAAAAACAGTACATTTAAATTGCAGTAAGAGTTTTCTGATTAGGTAGCACAGGAAGAGAACAGGCTTTTAATGGCAAAATTCAGCTCTGGAGTGAACTACCTATTTTGTTTCTCCCAATTGCCATGTCTGGAAACTCTGTAGCCCAGAAAGAAAAAAAAAGTCAAAGATATAGTTGATCCTGCCCTGGAGATGTAGGGTGTGAAAATGGAGAAAGTGTTTAAATATAGTTTCTAATAAAGAATGTACATTCTCTAAAATGTACATTTTACTGATGTAATATTCTGGGAACTGTGTTCTTCTTTTTTCATAACTGTATTGCCATGGTTGAAGTTACTCAATTAGAGCTGGTACTTGGTATTTTAGTCTCTCCTTCCAGTTGCTAAACTATGTCAGACACTAATGATTTGGCTAAAACTTTGTGATAGATCTTTCATGTATTTTTCCTTAAGCTTTAATTAAAACTATTCAGGTGTTTCCAAGCATGAGATGAAAGAAAAGTCTTTTTCTCCTTCCTGTGGGTAAAAAAAATTAAAATAAAATGTATGTGGGAATTTCCAGCGCTGAGCCCTGAAACTTTACCTGGAGTAGAGATTGATAATTGATACATATTGGGAAAGGCTGCTCCTCTGTTGCCAGAGGCAACTGTCTCAAAAGAAAAGCCTGATTAATCTGAAAGTTTCTCCCCTTATCTAGGGGTTGGTTTTTTGTTTTTTTTTTATTTTAACCCAAGGTACTGTCATCTGAACAGCTAGATATGATAGGAGGAGAGAATAGATTATTATTTCAAAGAATGAAGCCTGGTTTGAGAAGGACAGAGAGGCTCTGATTAAAGGAGGAAGAAGCTGGAAAAGGGCAAAATGGAGGTGTAGAATACGATGAAAAAAAAAAAGTGACTGGATGATGAATTGGGAATTATATCTGGGCAAAGGAAAGAAGAAGAGGAGCTCAAAGGTGGCACCTGGAAGAAAATTGCTGGAACAGAGAATGAGGAAAGAGGGACAAGTGTCAGAGCAGACTGGAGAGAGCTTTGCAAAAAGGGTTGGATTTTATGGGGGGGTCCAAGTAGAAGAGAAATCTTTGCCCACGGAACACACCCTGCCAGAGGAGTCCACTGGCTTCATGTTGTCCTGCTGCCAGTTATCTGTAGAATCCCACCAGGCAAACTCCTAAGTGCCTGGAGTGCCAGGGCTATGTTCACGTTGGATATTTGGTCTGGTTTGTCCTAATTTGCCTCCTGCTTAATTACAAGGCCCCTGACTCTAAGCACAGGAGCATTTCTTGCCTCAGCGTTGAATAGAATTAGAATGAGACCATTGCATCGAATCTCTTACGTGTTTTCAGACTGCAGGCAAATTGTAGCTGACAGACTGTTTTGTAAGCTGCTTCTGAGCTTGCAGCTCTGAGCCCAAAGCTCAGCTCTATGTGAATGTCCTCTCCCTTTATTCCTGGGAGCCGTGGCTCTGAAGGAATGTTAGCTGCTGTCTTCCTGAAGCACAGCGGGGAGGAGATGTGCTCAGCAGGTAGCTGGTCATCTACCTCATCAGACGTGGTGGGAATGGGGCAGCTGGAAGTATTGACCTCTTGGCAGATGAGAGCAGAGCTGCATGGCCCTCTGCTGCTGGGGAGAAGCCTTGTGGCTTGCTGTTTTCCCTGGACCAACTGGAAGAGGAGAGCTCCATGCTGAGTCTCTCAGGGGTGGCTGCTGCCTTGCAGTCTGACACGTGTGTGACATGAGCGGTGGAGCAGCAGCCTCTCTGGGAGGAGGCTCGATTCTCAAGTGCCAGCTTAACCAAGGAAATGGCAGCCTGCTGGCTGCTGTGCTAGCTGAGATGGCAAGGACCCTGTAATGGATAGTTGCAGCCCTACTAGTGAACCACAGTCTGTAGGCATCTGTGAGAAGGAATAGGTTATTTCAGATTGCTTTATTAAACCAACCGAGTACTTCATGCATAAAAGCCCCTCTTTAACTGCAGAGTCGAACATGCAAAAGTTAAATATCAAATTTAATTTGGCAGCATCATGGGATAGAGTGAATGTCCATTTAAATTTTGTTGTTGTGTGCTAATTTATCCAGAGCATTTGCTGCATCTTTCAAGACAGGAAGGACTGTGAGCCGGGAATGGGCAATTTGCATGAGAATGCCTCATATATATATATAGCTCTTGTCCTGTTCTCTGCAGTTGTTGCCAAGTCCACAGTGAAGTGATAGAGAAGCAGTTAAATAAGATACTGGTGAGATAAGGCCATTCATGTGTCCCTGTGAGGAATGAGTTTCTGCCTTAAGCTGGTTTTGGATTCATCAGCCTGAAGGAGAGGGACAAAACATATCCCGATAGCAAAGACCTGGAGCCAGTGTATACATTCTACACACACAAGTGTTAAAGTGACAAGCTGACTGCAGTTAAATAAAAGACGAGAGTAATTGCTGAAAAGTTTTGATTTTCCCCCTTTTTCTGGATGCTGCAACTCTCAACTAGTGACTTTGGGTTTTATTTTTCCAAAATATATTGTGCATGCACGCATAACCTTGGAAATAAGAATCATTGTTGTTGCAGGGTGATGCAGGTTTGATACCTCGAATTTGTGAAGGATTATTCAGCAAAATAAGTGAAAAAACAAAGCGGAATGAGGCATCCTTTCGAACTGAAGTCAGGTAGGTCTTGATATGTTAACAGTTCACAGATTATCAAACTGGTTTCAGTTAGAACCATCCTGTTTCACTTTATCTCTGAGAAAAGTGTGTGTTTTTCAAAACAACTTTCTACGCTTGGCTTCAGTCCTATAATTGATTTTTGTTGGCAGTCGTAGCCAAAATGTGCAGCACTTGTAACTTCGACCCAAGAGCTGTGCATTTTGCTTCATTTAAATGACAGTGAAAATGCCTTTGCTGCTGGACAGCATCTTCCCTATTTTTACCCATTAGGAGATCTTGATCTTGCTGATGTCTGCATCCTTTCCACTTGCTTCTTGCCTTTTTGGCTTTTTTCCATGTGATACAGTACATTGTAGTAATTTCTATCTCAAACCAACTTTGACTCTGTTTTCTTTCTCCAAGCATTGTGCCTTCAAATACAGTGTTCACGTATTTCTTTTTTTCAAGGCTCTTGAATCAGTCAGTGACTTTTTATTCTTTTTCTTTCAGTTATCTGGAAATTTATAATGAGCGTGTGAGAGATCTTCTCAGAAGGAAGTCATCGAAAACAAATAACTTACGAATACGAGAACATCCTAAAGAAGGGCCTTATGTGGAGGGTAAAAACACTTTGTGTTCTGCACTGGATATTTTATTGCCTTTATATATGCTAAAGTGTAGTGTCTAATTGCATAGGGCATTTTATCTTTTACAATGTATGTGATGATGGATACAGTGCTTTGCTTTAGTGAAAAGCATTAAGGGAATAGCCTCTATTTTTCATCTCTTCTTGCTTTTCCAATTCTTAGATTGTTATGCAGGGTTTTTTATCTGTAAATTTATAACACGTTTTAAATAATGTTAACAGATGCAATTGGATTTAATAGTTTGTTGAGTATAATTTATAAATCTTAAATGTTTAGGTGAAAAGAACGTATTAGGATCTAATTGTCTTAATCTGTTTTCTATCAAGTCTCTGGTAGAATTGTGTTCATGTTACTGCACTAAATAATTTAGTAAGATTGTATATTTTTGCTTATTTACTGTAAATGTGTAAGTTGTCTGTTGTTCACGAGGCCACATTCCTTAAGTGACAAGTATGACAGTAAACACTAATTGCAGCAATACTTTGCAGTAGTGAGGGTAATTTCAATCTTTTTGTTAAGAACATCAAGTGCATGTATGAGCATACTGTAACACTCTGCTTTTCTTTAGACTTGTCTAAACATTTAGTGCAGAATTACACGGATGTAGAGGAACTTATGGAGGCAGGAAATATAAATAGGACAACGGCTGCAACTGGAATGAATGATGTCAGTAGCAGGTCTCATGCCATTTTCACAATCAACTTCACTCAGGTAACAAAATAAAATGAGAGAGATTTGACATGTTTTCTCAGAGCACAGTGATCTTTTTGTTTGTGCGTAGTAAACTCCTTTTCTAATGACTCCTGCTCTTCATCATTTTTGGATGTGCTTTTTAGACAGCCCATGGATAACCTGCTGGATGCAGAGAAAGCAGCATAGAGGGGGTTCCCTCTCCTCTCGGGACTTTGCACAACTCCCCCCAAAAACACACGCACACTCCCATGCACCCTTTGTTCACTAATCATGAGTTGCTTAATGCAAAGTTTTCAGAAGAGGATGAGAGTTAAGTAGCTAAAAGTTTTGTTCTATTGTTGTACTATGAAAGTAGAAGGAGGTTTGAAATAGAGCAATCTGATTTATCTGAAATAGGATAAAAAATTGGGAAGAAGCCTCAGTTAAAATCATGAAATTGTAATTGTCACTTGAACTTGAAGGTGGGGAAGAAATTGAGTGTAAATGTCTGTGCATGCTATAACTTGTTGAAAGCTAAATATGAATATAAATGTTGCAAGCTTGATAAAATGAATACAGCACATACTCACTGTGCAGCATGTAAATTCCAACTCACAGTGTCACTGTTTGTCCATAAGTGACTAGAAAGTTTGCAAATATTACAATTTAAAGAAATAACATGGAAGTTATGCAGCAATTACCAAATGTCTTTCTTTGACACCTCTAATACACCTGTCTTCTGAAGCTCTGCTGTTGTAAACAAGTTAAATTCAGTTGTGCCATGAAAAAAGTCACTAAATTTGATTCAGTAAAATTGCAGTATTTCATAGCTTAACATACTTCTCTTTGTTTTTATTTTTCTATAGGCTAAATTTGATTCTGAAATGCCTTGTGAAACTGTTAGCAAGATTCATTTGGTGGATCTTGCTGGAAGTGAGAGAGCAGATGCCACTGGTGCCACAGGGGTTAGATTAAAGGAAGGAGGGAATATTAACAAATCTCTAGTTACTCTGGGAAATGTAATTTCTGCCTTAGGTGAGTCTCCAGTTTTTGTGCTTGTCTGTCTTGAGGTTTCTTTAGTCATTAAATACGTTTCTGTTTATTTACTTACACAAATAGTGGCCTAACACTTGAAAATGAATGAAAATACATAATTGCTATTTTTTTTCCTACCTCCACATCACAGCTGATTTATCTCAGGATGCAACAAATCCTCTTTCAAAGAAGAAACAAGTATTTGTGCCTTACAGGGACTCTGTGTTGACTTGGCTGTTAAAAGATAGCCTAGGAGGAAACTCTAAAACTATAATGATTGCCAGTAAGTGTTTTTAAATGACATTTTTTGCATTTTAAATAGTTTGTGCTTATTAGAAGTGGCTGTAAATATTTAGATTCCAGGTGTTTTGTTAAGGTAGAGCATTGCTTACACATATTAATTTCTTTCTTTCTTTCCCAGCTTTCTAGTAACACTGTCACTCACACTGTTTAGAGTGTAAGTAAAGCTTTGTGCATCCAGTCAGTACTAATGTGGGAATCAGTGTGCTGTTCCAAACTGTGTTGATTTTTGTTGTGTTAGTAGCAGAAACAACCTGTTCTCTTTTGACGTTCTGTGGGTAAGGCTGTCATTTTTATTTACCCTACTGAACGCACACAGTGTTTTTGTCTGAATTTAGTTATTTATGACCAGTTGTCTTGCAAACTTCTCTTCAGGTTTCCTTTTTACTCTGTAAGAATCACTTGGTTTAAAACCCTATATATGGTGTGTATGTTGCAGGCTTGTCAACAAATTGGAATGGGAATTGCATTCCCAAAATACCCAAGTGAAGCCAGGAAGATGTTTAAGGGCTTGAGAGGATTTTGGATGTTGGAGATCATGGAATCATAGAATGGTTTGAGTTGGAAGTGGAAGGGACATTAAAGGTCATTTAGTTCCACCTCTCCTTCAATGTGCAGGGACACCTTTCACCATCCCAGGGTGCTCAAAGCCCCATCCAACCTGGTCTTGAACACTTCCAGGATGGCGTATCCACAGCTTCTTGGGGAAACCTCTTTTGGGTTAAAACTGTTCCTTCTTGTCCTAACGCTATCTCCTTGTGTAAGAAGTCACTCTTCCAATTCTTTATAAGCCCCTGTTAAGTACTGAAAGTTGCAGTGAAGTCTCTCTGGAGCCCTCTCCAGGCTGAACAACTCCAGCTCTCTCAGCCTCTCTCTATAGCAGAGGTGCTCCAGCCCTCTGATCAACTCCGTGGCCTTTGTCTGCACCCAGTCCAACAAGTCCACATGTTTCCTGTGCTGAGAACCCCAAAGGTGGGTGCAGCACAGCAGGAGTGGCCTCACAAGAGCACAGTAAAGGGAAACAGTCATCTCCCTCGACCTGCTGCCCATGATGTCTTTGATGGAGCCCAGGATACAGTTGGCTTTCTGTGCTGCAAGTGCAGAATGTCAGCTCCTGTCCAGTTTTTCATCCACCAAAATCAAACCCCAGAGTCCTTCTGCAAAGGGCTGCTCCCAGTGAGTTCTTCTCCCAGTCTGTACTCATGTCTTGGACCAACCCAGGTGCAGCACCTTGCACTTGGGCTTGCATCTCATTACGTTCCAGTGGCACCACTTGTTAAGCTTGTCCTGGTCCCCCTGGGTATGAAGAGAAGAGCAGCTCTGAAATTTCTCTTGCTCTTTCCTGCTAAAGTGAAATATTGTCTCAGCTGATGCAATCCTCTTTTGGGGAATGGTGGGAGAGTAGAATCAAGGGAATAAAATAAAAGAAATAATTGCATCACATCAAATTCTGGTTGTTCAGTCAATTTGTTATAGTCAAATTCTCTTGATAGCAGTTCCTTGTTGCATGACTTTGGGGATGTTTTTGGAATCCATGCTACTTCTTTTCCTCAGGCTAATCATATTAGTGCCAGCAGAAGATCTGGACCAGATCCTGCTTTGCCTTTCTGGCTGTTTAAGTAATGCTGTGCTGGCAACTTTCTTCTTGATGCTTTTTTGCAGTTACATGGTTGAGTAGCTGTTTTTTTGGTGGGTTTTTTTTTGACAGAAGGATTGGGAAGAGAGGTTTTAGAAACACAGTGAGCTTTCAGTGCCTATACTAATGACTACAGTGCCTGGTTTCATTTTCAGCTACTTCCTCATCTATTAGTGATGCCTCTGCTAGGCAGAGCCCTGGTGGTTGATCTTTTCTCCAACAGTAACTCTGCTGGTAACGTGGCTGAATTGCCCAACAGAGCCTGACAAGCTGTCTGGATATGTTTGGCCTCCCTTTCCTGTAACTAAGCACAAAAACATGCAAGGATATCATTTCAAACTGTAGGAGAGGCTGTTATAAAAATACATCAAATTTTGATTTGTTATATTTCTATAACTTATTGTAACATCCTTCCAGAAAGAGAATAATTGAGTAGTGGAGAGGAGACAATAGATAAAGCAGGGAAGTATAGTGTGAGCTAGGGGAAGTGTAGTGTGTTGCCAAGTGCATCTCCTGTAATTCAGGGAGTCTCTGTGACAAGAAGAATATTTACTATTATTTAGAGAATGAGACAGGAGAGAATATTTTAGTTACTTAGTAATTTTTTCTGATGTTTTCATTGTCAGATTCTCTGGGTCTCGTGTTTGGTTTGATTATTAAGATTTCTGATCCCTCATCATTTCTGGGTGGTGTTCTTTTCTCATGGTGTCTTTTGCTCATCTGTTTGGATGCAGTCATTATCTTTTTAATTTGGAACACCTTATATACTGTTAGGAAAATTAAGGATAGCATTGACACTTTCATTGTTTTTCCTGGTTTGGTTACTTTTAAAAATAGTACTTGTTTCTCTTGATGCATAAGATAGTTAATAGTTCTGTGTTCTGCCAGATGCCTGCAACTCCAGCAGAACAGCACGGTTTGTAAATTATAGAAGCTCTTGGTTTGGTTTTCATGTCTGTTTCCTGTTTAATTTCCCTTTAAAAGGACTGTGTTTTACCTGAAATGTCTTTTCTACTCAATGATTCTCTTGGTACTTACAAAATCCTCAACGTTTTCCCCATTGTTATTGGAAAAAAAAATTGTAAGAAAGCCTATGAAGTATTCATATAGGACATTCCTGCTTACCAGGGAAATGTAAATGTTAAGTAGATCGACAGCAACATTCCTTTGCAACGCTTGACTGTTAGACCTGATTGTTCTGCCACACTATTCTCATACAGTGTTTACATATGCAGAGTTATAGTGACATGAGAGCAGTGGAGTTGGGTGAAGAGCTGGAACAGATTGTAGCCATACTGGTTAATCGTCTATTTCTGTCTCTTCATCCACATTAAGTTTATCTGACTTTTAAAATATAAACTAACTTTAGTAAATGAAACATATGGTGCTAGATAAACTGTTTCTGATTTCATCTCCTTAGCTATTTCACCTGCTGATGTCAATTACGGTGAAACTTTAAGTACACTTCGCTATGCAAATAGAGCCAAAAACATCATCAACAAGCCTACTATTAATGAGGATCCCAACGTCAAACTGATCCGTGAGCTGAGAGCTGAAATAGCCCGATTAAAAGCCCTGCTTGCTCAGGGGAATCAGGTTAGCTTTACTTGGAATTTCTGTGTAATTTTCCTTGAGTTATAACATCTATTTCTAGAATGTAATGAGATAATTATCTTTCATTATATTGATTTGAGTAAACAAGCTCTATGAGGCTATGAATGAATATTATTTTCCTGATTGAATCAGTTTCCATATGGCCAGCAGATTACTNGGGGGGGGGGGGGGGAAATTGTCATCCCAAGGCTTTTAGGTTTCTCTTAATAAAATCAGAGCTTGATTGCAGTGTACTGTAGAACAGGTAGTCACCACAGCATAAGGAAAACTGAGCTGGGACATATTTCCTGGATCTAACTTGATGGACTGAAGAAGTACTTTATGTAGTATCTTAAAAGAAATAGAAGGCTTAAAGTATTTAAGATGCATAAATATAAAAATGTGGGAGTATGAATGAGTTTGAACAATATATTTTATTTGTGTTTGGTTATAGAGTCCATTAGAAGGCACATAACATGCTAAATATGTAAAAATAGTGTAAGAAAACAAATCCTTCTATGCTTTCCTTTTGCCTGATTATCTTTCTTGCTCTGTCAGTATGAGCTGTATAAACATTTGTTGCACAAGCTCAATTCGGTTTAGTTTTTCCCTGTGTTCCCAGGGTGGTGAAACTAAGGTAACAATAAAGAATATGCAGTTGGCTCAGGAGAGTTGTCTCTTCTACATAATGTCACTCAGGACTGCCAGATTTCATACTTGAGCAAATACAATTTGGAAGTATCTGAAATTCAGATTTATTTCTAGAACTATCTAATTCCATTTTAGAGGGCTGTGCAATGTGAAATGTCAGTTCAACATGGACTTTTTTTAATAAAGGCTAATGCCTCAGCTGGATTTCGTGCTATAGAACATTTGCTGAAGGAGAGGATGGGACCACAGTTGGAAGCAGAAATAGGTATTGCAGATGATTGAAGCAGAGAGCTCTGCTATGTTATAAACAATTAGAAAATTCTTCATGGAGTTGAATTACTTGATTATACTTGTGTTTCTCCAATATTTTTAGGAGAGGAAAGTTAATTTATTTTCAAATTATGGTTTGATTTAGAGTTAGCAAAGTAGATGTGACTTGGACCCCTTTGAAGATCCAATGCATTGACCTAGTTTCAAGCTGTAAAACAGTAGATATCACAAAATAAATCTGGTTCAGTGGTAGAATGTGATAGATGGCTGCGTGGGAGAAAACAGAGAACTTGTTTAACTTAATTGAATTTGTGATGGTTGGTAAAACAGCAGGTGGTGTGTTATGTATGCAGAGTAGAATATAAATTTCTGTATAATTTCTTTTGTGGTTTTCCTTTGTGTTCCCAGACTACTGTATTGCTAATGCTTCTGTAGATCTGAAGATACTGATTACCAAAATATAGTGCTGGATTCAGTGTAGAAGGTCATGTCACAACGAGTACTGCTTCTGTGTGTGTGTGCTCTAGAGTAATTTTCCCTTTTTTAAGTCCAGTTACCTTAATATGTAGTTGCTAAAGATAAGGAATATACAAATGTATCACAGCAAAATGGTTATCTATTCATGCATAATACATTTTCATGTTTAACAGAAATATAAAGAAAGGTGTATCAGGAGTTACCTGCTATAAACATTTGTCTGGTTTCGGTGGCTGCATGTGTGTGACCATGTGTGCACACAGCAAGTGAAAGCAGTACTCTCAAACCAATTTGTGTTTGAAATATCTGCTTTGATAACATTTTCTTTATTCTGTTTGCAGCATTTTAAGGTAAAATGAAGTATATTAAAATTTAAAAGGCTTTATGCTAAAGAATCGAAGAAGTTGAACAATTGCATTTCCCTTGATTCCACCAGAAATTATTTTTCTTTCTTTTTGACTTGTTTATTTTTTACAATTTTAGATTGCACTCTTGGATTCCCCGACAGCTTTAAGTATGGAAGAAAAGCTTCAGCAGAATGAAGCAAGGGTGAGTTATAATTTCATAAACCAGCTTTTAAACAACAAAAAAAAAGGAAAGGCTGGCAGTCTGGATGCAGGAGTATTGGTAATTCTCAGCTTTTTTTTGGTATTCATGATTAAATTTTGTCCTACCAAATAGCATTGCCGTGATGCTTTAAAAAATAAAAAGTGTGTGAACTTGTAATTTTGTTATCCTACTAATACAAGATAACATTAGGGCTAAGAACAAAGTATATATTTTATGTTTATATATTGGTTCTATTTATGGAAAAGATTTGTTCCCAGGCCAGCTTGTCTTACTAAACAAGTATGTTTGTAAATAGACTAGAGAGGGAAAAGCCACTAAATAACAGTAATAAGTAGTAAGTAATCGCAGTAACAAAATATTCAGTGGGCAGAAAAACTAGTAAAAGATTTGTGGGGAAAACAGTCAACTCTTCTGTGCTTTCAAATAATTAATAATTTGTCTTGTGGGGTAGCTTTTTGAAAAAATTAATATTGTTCAGACTTTGGAAGAGACAAGAGGGAGATATTTGGAATTATTCAGCTACATGGCAGCGGATAATTGTGAATATTGTCAACAAGATGCCAATCAAATGTAGATAAGATGCCTTTAAAAAATAGTGGCTTTTCAGCTGGTTTAAATGGTAGGGTTTACAGTGGTGCTGCTTGGACGTTTAGAATTAGAGAATGAATGCCTTGCCCTGGGAATCCTGTTTTATTTATTTCCTTAGTTTTATTTTTGAATACAAATCAAAAGCTTTTATCTAAGACTAGCTGAGTAATATAAACTGCTGACTATATGCTAATTAGAGTATGTTATTCATGCTCTGACAGTAATCACAGCTTGTCCTGCTCACAAGTGTTGGCCTCTCTGTGTGAGGAGTATATCGAGCATATTTTATTATCTTTTGTCAACCTCATTAAAAGGTTATGTGATTACTATTTGTGATAATTAGAATAGACATAATTACTGAAAATTCTTAGCAGATATTACAGTGGTTATAGCTTTTTATAATTGAATGAGTGCAATAATTAATTTGTTTATGCAGATCTAAAGACTTTATCACCACATTTAAGTTATCTGACAAGTATATGGTGGCTTTCTTTAATGAGTTGATTTTTGTTATACAAGAATAATTCCAAATTATTTAATTTAAAAATGTTTCATTTTTTTAATGAAGTAAAAAATTAAATATTTCTGAGCAACGCTAATTGTTCTGGTATGGTGAATAGAACTATGACAGACCTTCATGTTTTTCTTTAATCTTACCAAATTTATTTTGTTTTAACATTCTAATTAGCAGCACTAGGGATAATAGTACATTGAAATGTGTGCATACTTGTCCTTGCTGAAATCTTCAGATACAGGTAGAGATGAGTGAAGTTTCTGCAGTTCTCATGGATTAATTTGACCTGCAAAGACAGCAAGGAAAGTAGACAGGTGGCAGACGTGGAGATGTTTGGAGCAACTGCATTGAAGATTTCTTTTTGCTACAGTGGTTTTATATGGAAGTTAGCTTACCAGGTAGACAGCTGGATGAGTAGGGAAGGAAGGACTGATCCTAAGCACTCTGTCAGCCTGACTTCAGTTCTGGCGAAGGTCATGGAGCAGCTCATCTCGAGTGCCATCACTCAGCATGCACAGAACAACAGGGCAGTCAGGCCCAGGGAATTAGCAGGGTTTAGGAAAGGAGTTTCATCTCCTTTTATGACAGGGTGGCCTGCCTGGATGAGGGAAAAGGTGTGGATATGCTTTACCTGGACTTCAGTAAAGCCTTTGACACTGTCTTCCACAGCATTCTCCTGGAGGAACTGTCTGCTCAGGGCTTGGCTGGGTGCACAGTTTGCTGGATTGGCGGTGAATGGATTTAAATCCAGCTGGCAGCCGCTCACCAGTGGTGTTCCCGAGGGCTCAGTTTTGGGCACAGCCCTGTTTAGTATCTTTTTCAGTGACCTGGATGAGGGGTTTGAGTGCACCCTCAGCTTGCAGACTGCACTGAGTTGGGTGGGAGTGTTGATCTGCTGGAGGCTCTGCAGAGGGATCTGGACAGGCTGGATCTATGGGCCAAGATCAATGGCGTGAGGTTCAACAAGGCAAAGTGCCTGGTGGGTCCTGTACTTGGGTCACAGCAATCCCACACAGCACTACAGGCTGGGGGCAGAGTGGTTGGAAAGTGGCCCAGCGGGAAAGGACCTGGGGGTGGGCTGGTCAACAGTGGCTGAACGTGAGCCACAGCATGTGCCCAGGTGGCCCAGAAGGCCAATGACATCCTGGCCTGCATCAGGAATAGTGTGGCCAGCAGGACCAGGTCAGTGATTCGTCCCCTGTACTTGGCACTGGTGAGGCCACACCTCGAGTGCTGTGTCTGGTTCTGGGCCCCCCAAATCAGAAAGGACATTGAGGTGCTGGAGCAGGTCCAGAAAAGGGCAATGGGGCTGGTGAAGGGTCTGGAGCACAAGTGTGATAAGGAGCAGCTGAGGGAGCTGTGGGGGCTCAGCCTGGAGTAAAGGAGGCTCAGGGAGAAACACTGCTTACTACAGTTCCCTGCAAGGTGGTTCTAGGGAGCTGGGGGGTCAGTCTCTTCTTCCAGGTAACAAGTGATGGGACAAGAGGAAGTGGCCTCAAGTTGCACCAAAGGAGGTTTAGACTGGATATTAGGAAAAATTTCTTAATGGAAAGGGTTGTCAAGCATTGGAACAGGCTGCCCAGGGAAGTGATTGAGTCACCATCCCTATAGGTATTTAAAAGACGTGTAGATATGGCCCTAAGGAGAGACATAGTTTAGTGGTGGGCTTAGCAGTGGTGGGTTAACAGTTGGACTGGATGATCTTAAAGTCTTTTCTAACCTAAATGGCTCTGTGACTCTGTACCCAGAGCTCTCAATGTCTGTAATGCCTGTGCAAGCATCTTCTCACTTCTGTGCTGGTGTCAGTGAAGTGTGTGGTTTCTGAATTGCAGCAAACTTGGCTCTGGTTCTCTCCTGGAGGCTGCTGGTCTGTGTCTTCCTCTGCACACCATCTTCTGGAGGGGAGTTAAGCCTGAACATGTCTACCTGCACCATGGGAAAGGAGCTGTCCTCTTATAGCTAAGGGATCAATCTGATGGGCTTCATAGGACTGATGAAGCACTCTGTGGAATTACTCTATTTCTTTGAAAAGCCGTTATTTGACGTGGCCCTGCCTGTCCTTCATTTAATTTTATGCTGTAAATAAGAATTTGGTGTTCTGAGGGAGAGGTATGGTAGGTGTGACAACTTATTGCAGGAGCAACAATGTTCTTCTGAATGTTAAAGTATTAAACTTCTCAAAGAATTGCACCAATTTTTAGTACTTCTGTGAGAATGCATTAAAGACTTGAGATTTTTTTCAGTGTTTGTTTTCTTCCATAGGTACAAGAACTGACCAAAGAGTGGACGAACAAGTGGAATGAAACTCAAGATATTCTGAAAGTAAGGCAACTAAATAGATTTTCATCTTGGCATTTGAACTACTCTTAGTGTTTCTCCTTAAAAGAAAAGTAGATCTTGTTCAAAGTCATCTTCTTTGGCTCAACTCTTTTTGTTATTCATCATAGTTGACCCCACAGTGCAAAACAGCTTCTCTCTAAGAAATCTTTAAATTACTGAATGTTTTTATTGAGTTACAAATGAGGAAAACCTGAAGCAGGAACAAGTGGATCCCTCACGCCCTTGGTATTTGTGTAGTACCAACAAGACCTGTGAAGTCATTTTTTATCTTACATTGGGTATCTTGGTGGATGTGGTGCATAGTGGGTATCAGTTTTCCATTGTATTCATAATATCTTATATTGGTATTTAGATCATGATTAAACTGATAGTCTCAGATTGTATTTTATTGGGCCCCTTTATGATGTGATACACATGTAACAAGTACATGTGTGCATGCACACCTACACACACACACACACAATAATTCCCACAATTTCTTTTCCTTCATGTAAACTAATTTTTTTTGCCAAATGGTTTAACTGTTCTGTTAAATAAAAATTTTGAAAACAGAGCTTAAGCTTTCATGACTTACGGAACATAAACTTGTTTGTAGTGCAATTCAAGCAAGCATTTAGAAGGAATTTTTTAGTTCTCCTTATCACTGACGCAAAATTTGGGTTTTTTCCTATCATTTTCTGATTTCTTAAATTACTTTAAGTTCACCACTGTCTTTTATCTGACTTCCATGTAAGTTGAATGGCTTCATGCTTAAAAATAAAAATAAAGCACTAATAGCATAGTGAACAGAGCAGGGTTGGTAACTACTTAGCAGATGGTGTGACAGAATGGACTGTTTAATGTCTGTCTAGATCCTGAACTGGGAATTACCATTTGCATATTCATCAGAGATGTTTTGGGTCCAACTTTATGTTATTTCTGGGTTATTTTGTTATTTTGAAGCGTCTCTACATACATAAAACTGTGTTAGTTCTCTCTTTATTTGTGTCTGGATTGGGGAGGCCATTGTCATGTAGAGAATTTGTGAATTTTGGTCAATTGTGGAAGTGAACATTGTATCACATATGGGAAGTTTTTTAAGTGTATGTTGGAAATGCACTGATTCCTGCACAGAAATTACAGAATCAGAGGAGGTGTTAACTGAACAATACATCTAAACAAGGGAAAGCTGCATTTGTTAATAGCTGAGTGTAAAGGACTTAAACACAGAAGCTGTAATTTCTGCTTGTCTAGTACTGGGATTTTCTTAGCTTAATTCATACAGCTTTTGTAAGAATTGCATCATATGCTGGTATCTGAGTGTATGAACATAGCTTTTGTTTCACTTTGGGCTTAAAGGCAGTTGATACAACTTTCTTTGTCCCAAAGAGCTGGAAATCTGCAAAAGATTTCTTGGTTGTACTGTTTTATTTTGCACCATTTTACAGGAGGTATCCATATTTTTATTCACTTGTTTAACGATTCCTGAAATCGAGTGGGAAAAGGCTTTTTGGAAGTTTGCCAGTCTGAGTCACTGGAAAGCAGATTTTCAGCTATAGAGAACAGCGGTGTTTCTTGTAATGGATTCCCTATAAGTTCACTGGGGTTTTTGTTTTGTTATTGATGTGGCCCCCCCTTGCACACAGAGACTGTGCAGGTTGTTAATTTGTAAAAATAGACTACCTTGGCACTCTTTGCAAAGTGAAACTGTTTTTGTATGTCCACCTCGCTGCAGTCCACTTCCATCTTTGTCCATGCCATAATTCAGTAACTTTCAGGACATTCTTCACTAAGGTACTCAGGGCTTCATGTTTGTGTTATAATTAAAACCTTCTTTCCCTTGCCTCCCCCTGGGTTTGCCATCCTGAGGTATTGCTGCCTTCCAGTTCCTGCCCTGCATCAGGCTTGGAGAATTGAAAACTATTTGCTTTTCAGCTCCTAACACCTTTTGCTCCAAATCTTTTCAGCATATGCCTGCCAGATGCAAGTGCACTTGCTAGTAGCTGAATGGGATTTCCTACTCTATTATAGGTAATTATGCTTTTTTTGTACTAAGTTCTAAATACCAAAGTTCACATGGTTTTGAATTGTTCTCACAGGCTGATGGGAAAATCTGTTAGTGTTTAAATCCAAAATAATTGAAAGGATTTTGCATAAGCCTTGTAAAATACAGGAAGATTCACAGGGCATGCTGGTATTTTCTGCTAGATCAACAGATATTGCTGGAAAAAGTTACCTGGCTTTTACTGAATAAAGTGCTTTCATCAGGCAAAGATGCTTGGACAAAGAATAATGCATACTGTTTTTCAGGGAAAATGTTTCTCAAACTTGTTCACCCTTGCCAATTATTTTCAACATTGTTTTAAATTAGACCAGCAGCATCTAAATGCTGCCTTGAAAATAATTCATAGAGAATGGAAAATAATAACCAAGGAACAGAAAATACCGTGTGAAGGCAAGTTTTTGATAAAAAGTATTTGACAACTCAAACTTCAATTATTTTAGTCAGCATAGTGCCCTTTGTGCAACTGACATATACATCCCAGTTTTCTTCCTTATATCTGCTTGTAGCTTTTACCCCCTTTGACATTTATTTGTATGTTGTTCACCCCAAGTTATGGTTTGTCATCTTTAGACTAAGGATGTTGAACTGTCCTATCTGTAAATGTTGTCAGTTCTGGATTTGGGACAGGCTGCAGTGGTTGAAGGCCACTATCAGCTGTGAACATCTTGTTTAATCCTCCATACCTGCTGTTGGCAGATAGGACATGTCTCAGGCTGGTGATGGTACTATTGATAATGTTTTCCTTTTCGTTGATGCTTTTGGAAGAAGCCCTTTTGCTGGGTGATTCTCTGGATTCCTGTGAGTCTGAATTACTGGCCACTCCCACCTGAATCCCAGAATTTCCTTATGCCAAGATTAGAACACTGCACACATCAGGGTTTTAAGGTTGTGCTGATTGTGTGTGAAGGATTCTTCATTGCATAGCATGGCAGATTCTTGGCTTTGTTGATCTGCCTGAAGTGACAAGTGTTGTTTCCAGTGGTGATGTTTTGTTTTCATCCTTGACCTCCTCACTGTAATACAACATGACACTCCACCCATACTAATGTCGTATTGCAATCTGTCCCCCATACTTGTTTTTAATCAAAGAGAGGATATTTTAATGCTTGATAAATATGTGGAATAATGCTTCAGCATGGGTAAAATATTACATAAAATCCCAAAGTGATAGTGTTTAGTTTTAAGCCCCCAAGATTTGGGTTGTTTCCTCAGATGTTACTAAAGGATTGCACCTTGCAAACAGCACTGCTTTATGTTGCTTCTCTATCTTCAGGTGCCTTGCAACCTCAGCACTTAACTGCAGGATTCTGCTTTCATCTCAAGCTCACTGAATCTCTCTATGGATTTTTTTTGCCTTCTGTTAACGTTCTTCTGTACACATTCCCAAAAAGAAGAGGAGGAGGGGGCGGGAAACTGTTTGCTCTTTTCCTTAGTCTGGTCCTTTTTGTATTGTTCTGCTGAAGATCAATTCTGGGGTCTGTAATTTCTTTGGATGCTTTCTAAGATGTTAAGGTAACCTATCCAACTTTCGATTTTTCTCTTGCTTTGAGGCTTTAATTGGTACAAAACTTCTTTTGATGTGGCTGCTATATTTGACTGCATGTGTTGTCATTCTCCTAGAGGTCTTTTTTTCTTTTACTGCCACTTTATTTTTGTCATCTTTTGTGCATGTTTCAATTTCTTTCACTAACCTTTAGCAGCTTTTATATTAATCTTTTTAAAATGTGCACTCCTTTATATAATTCTCTGCTGGTTTTTCATCCAAACTTTCTTTTAAATTTCTTCTCCCCTTTTCTGTTTGTGTAGAAATTGGTTTGACTTTTAGCTTTTGCCTTTTTTATGTATGTCATTTGTAGCTAGCATAAAGGTATTTAAATGCTGTTTTTTATTTATTTTTAATTTGAAGTAGATTGAGAGTTCCCTTTTATTTCCTTATCCTGGTTTTCTGATTCTACTCATGTCATTAGCTTTGTGTGGCAGTGCTCAACTGATGTCAAAGGATGCAGAGAGATCTGTCTTCAGAGTCTATTAAAGGACAGGGTCTTTTTTGTGTGTATATGTCTAATTCTCATGATAATAGTTTAACTAGTCACTGCTTCAGCTGGCTTTGTCCTGTTGGATTTAGTGACACAGTCTCACTCGCATCAATAATACTAATTCTGCTGCAGCACTTTACCACATAGTGTGTAAATATGTTATTGAACAGTTTATTTGATCTTTTTGCGGGTTTGTGCCCTGTGGTTGGCTACTGCTTAGTAGTACATTTTTATACCTTAAGAAGGGTTGTCCCTACCCAGGGATGAAAACTGTTTATTTTCAAGCATTAACATCTATTGTTTATATCTTGCCTCTTTTGGGGGGACATGAAATACCCTTAACTCACCGAGATGCATAAATACAGACTAATACCAGTTATTTTGGTGGACATACTCATCTAAGCAGGGGGATTTTATTTCTTTAGGAATCTTGGCTATACCCAGCAAAAACTCTAGGAGACCAAAACTCAGAACAATTGTGTTGCTCTTTATGAGGTGTTGATTAGGGTGGCAGAAGTGAATAGATTTTGATTTTAAAAATTTCCTTTCCCTGATGGCTTGCATACTGTAGTGAACTCTGTCAAGAGCTGTTTATCCTGTTCTGTATAAATACTGCATTTGTCTACATTTATTTGCATTTTCAGATAATCTTCAAACGACGGTTGCTGAGTGGTATTTAAACACCATTATTTCGGTCCTTCTACTTGAAAGGCTGGGCATACATCACCATTTTCCTGTTTTATGCCTTTTTGTTACTACCTATTAACCGTGACTGGCTTGTCCCCTTTTCCTCTTCTCCCTTTTGATGTGTTCTACCGCAATATGTTGCCCTTCTGTGAGCATTTTTCTTCATTCTTTCATGTCTTTGTTTTAACAAGCTCAGTCCTTAAGGTGAGAAGTGCTCTCAATTAACACCTTCTGCTTTCACCTAAAATTCTTGTGTCTACTTCCACTTTAGGGAAGAGAAGTTGTGCAAGCTCTTGGGCTCCCAAAGAACAGACTGTAGAACTTGTAGCAGTGATGATAATAGTGCATTAACCATGGCATGAGATTATTGTCCAAAAAACTGTGCCTGTGACACGTCCCCATTCGATGTCTTTAGTAACCAGGAAAATATTTTGGGGTTTGTACCTATTCCATAGTAATGTTACTAGGACATTAGAACCCTAATGCATCATATAGTTGTCCCAGATCACTTATGAATGGCTGGTTTTTGTTTTGTCTTTTTTTTTATTTTAAATTCAGAAATACATAAACTATATGAACAAAAAAATACATCTTGACATTTGTAATTATTTGTGAGTAGCCTGGACTAGTGGAAGGTGACCTTGCCCATGGCAAGGGGATTGGAGAAGAGGAGCTTTGAGGCCTTTCCAATACCAATCATTTTATGATTTTACCATTGGGTAAATTGAGTATTAGACAATTACATATAATGAATTTTTGAGGAAAGATGCCAGTATAGGCTTTAATCCTGCCCTGTTTTAAAAACTTCTGGGCACATGCCTTTTGAGCACAGGTTCTAAAATGTTTCTATTTACAGGTCAAATGAAGAAAATGGAGTTACAGGAATGGTGTGCTTTTATATATAAAACAATGTATGCATGATACCGTATTTAAACTGTTCGCTTGCAGCTTTGGCATATGTGTTTATTTGTATGTTTGGCAGGAACAGCACTTGTTTCTAAGGTTTTTTCACATTTCAGTAAGTGGATCATTTTTGTAAACTTGTTGCTAGTTAGACATGTTGGTGTTGCATTTTGGTTAGAGTGTCTGTTGTTGGCTGGTTTTGAAGCATAGCTGTACTTCTAAAGGGAGAATTTCATCTGTACTTTGACTGGAACAAATCTGATTTGATATTTTATAACTTTGTTTGTCATCTGTATTAGACAGCTCTCATTGCATGCTTCCAGTTTTTGTTTCCTTTCGACAAGCTCTGTTTTCTGCTTGAATTTTTAAGAGGTTTAAAAATCACTGCAATATTAACATAGGATTGCACAGCTATGGAGCTGGCAGGAAGAATTTAAGTCAGATGTTGCTGCTGAATTTGTTTTCTTCTAGAAAAGCTGATAGAATAAATAGAGTAACAATTCTGTTCCTAGGGAGGTTTGCATTCTCAAGAATTGTTTGCCTTCCAACAATTATGTAATATATGTACATTTATCAAAATGGAGAAATGCACATTCACATGTGAGGAAGGCCATTGACATTGTCACAGGAGTCTCTTACTAACATATTGTGCTTACTGGGATTCTCTTCAGCTGGCTTGTGAGTGTTGTGCAGCAGACAGAACATAAAGAAAATTTTGAAAGGGCTGGTGTTTATTATTCTAGTTTATCTCAGTCAGAAACCACACAATAAATGAAAATAGATTCCCTTTCTCTAGGAGCCTGTTCAATGTGGTTTTGAGTTCTTGCACTAGATGTCACTACAGATACAAAAATCAGGTTCTTCTGCATGTTTAATTCAGATTTAATTCAGATATTTTAAGGAAAAATGATTTGCAGTATCTTGAATTTCATTGCTGTTCGCATCCACTAAAGCAAGTTTATGAGAATGCCGAAACATTGGTTTAGGAGCAAGTGCTGAAGAACCTGAGTAACTGTTTTGACAGACATGCCTCTGAACAACAATTCAGAAGTGGGATGCACACTAAAATGATTGTGTGCATTCAGAATTATTGCAATTATTTGTCAGTATATTTGTAAACTCTCTTTTTCAAATGACAGTGTATCTAGAGTATTTGACAATTTTAGCTTAAGCCTTTAAAACGTATTTATTTTCTTAACTTTGTTGTAGCTTTGACATTTTAGGGATATAAAAGAACAGTTTCTGAAAGAGGCAGTATCTATTATTTGACCAGGTAATATAGCTGAGAAAGCAAAATGGCTTCTGGACATAGAGCTCTTTAACCAGGCCACTTCTGCTATTTGCTTTTATTTTCAATGATCTTGCAGTTGAAAAGCCAGTGGCAATGATATGCAGCTTCTATTTATAACTGTTTCTTTTAACATTTTTCTCTTGATTAATCACTTCTGTAGATTTATAATTGAGTTTCAGTACATTAAAATTTAATAAGTTTGCTGGGTTTTTTCCATCTTTTTTTGAGAAAGCTGTCTGATAACAAGGGAGTGTTTATCGTTCTCAGTCCTGGTACAGTATTTACTCACGGCTTCTGCCTCCTGAGCCATGACAAGTAATATTAGGTTTAACTCTCAGTTTTATTAGGGTTTGTTTTCTTATACCTGGCCTTGTGCATTATGTATTTATTTCCCAAGTGTAGCAGGTACTGGCAGTGGTTGTAGTTTATAACATCATCTGTTCTGGTCAGAGGATTTCTCCTTTGAAAATTGAGTTTGGGCAGAGATCATCCAAACATGATTTGCTTTACTTTAAATAGACATTGCTTTTTCATACTATATCACTGAACAGATGCCATTATTAAGTGATGATTATTACTTTCCTTGATTATTCCCCTTGCTTTAGCGTGGTAAGTATGCCTAGATCAGTGCAAACTGAGAAGAAAAAAACACAATTGAGAGAATTTTCCATAAAAGCAAACAGACTGAAAATTTTTAAGGGGTTATATGGTTGTCCTGAGATACAAATTGCTTTTTTTCAGAGGAGCAGCTCTCACTGCTCTTCACTCACCAGTGGTTTTTTTCAGTGCTTTGTCGGCTCTCAGCCTTGGCTTGCTGTTGTCAGAGGACCAATAAAACTACTAAATTGGGAACTGGTGCTACTGATCTGCTGTAGCTCTTTTCCTAATAGAAACAGTATTGAAAGGGTCCCAGCCACCTGGGGAATGCTGAGTGCAGCAGTCAAAAGTAGATTTCAAAAGAAATAGTTGTCTGCTTTCAAGTCTTTCTGCCACCTGTGTTCACCTGATTAAGAAACCTCCTTTCTCTCCTGCAGACACTGCAGCTGCTTGTGATGCTTCTGTGGTGGGCTGACCACTTTTAACTTTCAGTTTCTGTAGAAAGTTGTGATCAAGAGATGCCTAATGCTGCTGATTGTTTTTTATTTCAGTTTTAAACCATTTTTCCCACTTGAAACCACCTGGGCCATCAAAGAAACACAGTTGGGGCTGCCATTTCTGAGCTCACCAACCACAGACTAAGCCAAGGGTTGAATAGTTTGGTTGATCCAGGCTCTCCAGTGTCTAGGAATAACCATACTCCCAAGTATTTCACTGCCATTCTCCTTACAACTGGGGCCCTGCATTTGCAGACTGTCCAGGCCGTGCTTAGCTTTAATCCATCCCTAGGGCTTGTAGGGAGTTTTCAAATAAGAGGGAGTCAGACAGAGTGAGTTGCTTTTGAAATCCTTTCTACAGCTCAGATGCCACTTGTTCAACAATTCCTCCTGGGCATTTAGTCTGCTTTTCTATTAATTTTCTTGTGGCAGGAAGGGGATCTAAATTGAAAGCAGTGGAAGCTCCAGATTTAACCTGTAGAAAAACGGAAGAAAAAAAAAGAAATATACTCTGAAAACTATTTCTTTTAAAGGATCAGCAGAGAAGTAGTGAGAAAGACAAAACGTCATTTTCTCTTTGGACTTGTCTATGGGAAGGCAAAAAAGCTTTTCACCTTCAGCAGTTTAGACTAATTTGGGTTTTATCTCATGTTCCTCACAAAGGAGCTGTTTCTACTGACAATGTGTATTGGCTATGAAATGCCAGGACCATTTGATTCTGCTGGTGTTTAAGGGTTTGTTGCTGCCCTATTCTGATAGCTTTGAGAGCATGGTACTGTTTTGCAGCTGACTTCATGTCTTAATTGACAACTGAGCACAGCCTTCATTCATACAGTCACACTGCTGTAGCGGCGCAGCTGGAGTCATGAGCTTGTTCTTTGTGCTTCCCAACTACAGGAATGATACTTTTGGTGAAATCCACTAAGAGGTGTCTTAAACACAGATGGCAGCACAAATCTGTGGCTGTTGCAACCAGGCTGTATTCCTGAACAAAGAAAAGGGCAGGTGTGGTTTCTGACTGCCATGTGTCAGATTCATTCACTGTGAGGGACAAGAATGTGCCAGTCACCAAGCCCAAGCATCTTCTTCTGCAAAAGTCTTGCTAGTCCTGAAGTCTTGTTTCAACTCCTTGGTGTTGTTGCTTGCTGGTATGCACCGTCCTACTCCTTCCTTCCATTTCTTTCAATAGCATGAGTTACATATTGGCCCTGAGGAAGAGACTCGTAGATTTAAAGCAATCTATTATTTTAGATTCATCTCCTCAGAAGTAGAGATGAATTGCTAGATAAATAATAAACAGAACTCTAGGTAAGTGAAAGGCTTCTTAATTCTCCCATCCCCCAAGGAACACACAAAACCCAAAATAGCTTTTAAAATGAATAAATGTATTAGCTATGAGACCAGGGTTTTTTTCCCTCTACAATTCCTTGACTCATTCATCATCCAGCTTTAGCAACAAATGAGGTAGGAGTCCTGTAGATAATAGTCCACTGCTTTCTCTTGATTCGTTCCCAGAGTACAGTCTGAGGAATGAATTATTCACAGGTCCTGTAGAAAATATGTGGTCATATAATTAAAGACTGTTTTGTAATGAATATGGAAGAAGAGGATGAATGAAAATAGCCTATTTCCTTGGTTTTCAGCCAGGCCCTTTCCCCTTTTTAGATACCAGTTGCTGTCTCTTAGCTGGAAGGTATAGAATTTCCTGCTAGGAGACATCAGTAATGGCAAGAAAAGTCTTGTTCTCTGCCCCACGTGTCAATGTTGCTATATGTAGACTTATTTGCCCCAGGAGACTGATGTATGCTCTGTGTGTTCACACATAGGAAGCTGTGAGGAGGTGAAGCCTCCGCCACTTGAAGCATAGCAAAATGCTCTGTGCACCTCACTTTTTGAAACAGAAGAATTGTTTTCTCTTAAACCCAAGCTAGTGGGGACAGAAACCAGCCTGCAGCAGATGTTCCAGCATGGAAAATGGCAGCTTTGATGGTTTAAGTTTTATAAGCCACTGGAAAATAGGATTTTACAGGCCAGTGTCCAGGAAGCCAAATAGGCACCTCTGCTTACAATTAGCCAAATCCTGCAGTTTTATTCAGGGCATTTTTCTCAGATGTCAGTAGTAGTTCTGTCCATACAAAATCTGAAGTGTCACGGAGCAGGCATTTCAACTTGTTAAGTTTGTCCTTGTAATTCCAGGAATGAAGGCCAAATTTCCTGAGAAATCACTTTGAATCTGCTGGTTTTTATACTGATATAAGAAGAATCTGATGGAAACCCATTGTAGCACATTAAAGATAGTGGTGCTTTGGGGTGCCACCACAATAATAGGATTTGTGTGTGTTAATAGCCAGCTGCATGTTAGCAGTGAGAGTGTGGCAATCAGTTCTGAGGGGGAAAGAGAAACAATGAAAAATGGAAAAGCTGAGCTGACCTTATGAAACTAAGAACTGCTCCTGTAATTCCCTTATTCTTTAAAGGAATAACATCATTAATTTTCCATCATTTTAGCTTCCCTATCTTAGCAGTTACTCATTTAAGCAGTTCTACCTTCTGCATCTGCCTTTTTAATTGACATTCATTGCAGAGAGCTATTGATGCCTGTGTGGGCTGTTGCAGGAGCACCTGCACCTTCACAGTGAGCTGCTCACGACAAAACTACAGTTTTGTGATCCTGGTTGTTGCAGACTCTTTAATGGCTTTTCTTGATTGATGAAGGTGCTGTGATCTAATGCTCTGGGAGACAGGGAAAATCTGATTAGGAAGTTTCTTCAGTTGTGATTTTCTTTGTGGTTTTGGATAGTATAAGTTGCTTCTCAGAAGACTGAAGTGTCTTAATTCTACTAAATTTTTTGTTTTAATTGCACTGAAACCAGTACAGCCAGCAGGATGGCATAAATTTTTTGTTCCATTAACTAGAAGGTGAAGAAATAGGAATTTGTGCCTTATCTAACATCTGTATGCACAAGGGAATCAATATCTCCTTTCATAATTGATGATTATGTAAATAATTAATTCATTGCCTATAAAGGAAGAGCATATTTTTAATTTTCTAAAGCATTTTATTGAAGTCCCAGCATAGTCCCAAATGTACCTTTAGCATGTGCACAGATTATAAAGGATGCAGCACCTCACTGATGGTGTGTTCCATATTTCCTTCTCTCTTTGAGTTGCCTCCCGAAGAGCACCTACTACTCTTGTGGCTAGTGATTCCAAATTTGTTATTTCAGAAACCATACCTCTGTCAAGCTAAGATAAAACATGGGCTAGGAATTTGATATTGTATATGCAGCTTTATAAGTAACAAAGGAAGCTTTTTAAACAGACATCCACTAAGAAGAGGAGCAGCCTCACTGATACAATACAGAGCAATACAGCTTTTCCTACTCTAATGTGTAAGCTGTCACTTAAATGGGAATCTCAAATATTTCAAAGTTGTTTTCTTGGAACAGAGTATTTTTTATTTCTTTTTGCCCTGGAATTGTCTTGTCAATCACAATTAGACACAATCGAATTTCTTTCAGCAGCTGCTCAGTATTTTGTCTTGGCTGATCTCTTTGTGATAAGTATTTGTAAGGCAGCCAGCCTGCAGGTCAAGATGTATCCATGTAACCTGTTCCCATCTGAAACACACCAAGCTAAACACCTCAGCTTTGCTTCTTCCGTCACTTTTTAAGGAACTATTACCAGTAAGCCCAAACCAGATTTCACAATCTTTTGAAATCTTTTTCTATGCCTCTCCTACCCCTTGTTCCTCTTATCCATACAGTCAATGTTTTCTCCTGTTTAGCAGTGGAAGTTCCTTGTTCCTCCTTTAGTTCTTTGAGTAATACCATGCATGGAAAAATCTTTTTCCATTCTAAACCTTTGTATCAATAACTTTCCTAATGCTGGTACTCCTAATGTTTCCTGACATCCATTTCCTGTATTTCCTAATGCTGGAAGGTTGACTATGTATATGCTAGTTGTCTGGAAAACTTGATGAAGTGTCTGTCTGTCTTCCAGGAGGCAACACAGCATTCAAAAGTAAGCAGCGAGTCTGTTCCATCTCTTCAGCCCATCAATGCAAGTATGAAAAGCTCTGAACACATCTGTGTTGTTTCCAAATCATTTTTCTGACACTGTTGTGGGTTTTTCCAGTTGGTCCGTAGCAAGACTGCTTTATTATGCAGAATGTTTTTGTCTGGTACATTTATAATTTCCCCTCTACGTATGAGGATGTTCCTGAGACATCGTATAGAGAATATTGAGCCCTGACAGTCTAATGTAACTTAATATCCTTCTCTTTCCACTACAGTCTTCCCAGAAGGAAATAAGAAAATCTTGTCAGCAGTGATTGACTCATCCAATAAGAGTCTTGTTAAAGAGAGTGCAGGTTCAGTTTTCTGTTTTACTTGTTGGAGGGTAATGTGCTAGTGTTTTCAGGTTATCCCTATTTTAGCTACTGAAATATCGGTTAGTGCTTGAAGGTATTTTAGGTGCCTAATTCCCATTTGTTTTGAGGTGGACTTGGCTGTATGAACACCTTAAAAACACAGGGTTTAGGCAGAATTCTTGTCTTCTTTTCCCCAGAACAACTTCCTTGTGTGTGAAAAGGCTCATTGTTTTAAAGGAACTTTTCAGCAAAAGACTTGAGATTTCAGGCAGCTTCTGACCTAGTTATAGTTTATCCACAAATACCAGCATTTCTACATCTGGAGTTTTTACCCTTATGTAAATACAGAAGACATCATTAAGACTAATTAATCCACAACAGACCAGTCAAGGACTTATTTGTCTTCAAATTGTCAATTGCTGTAGAAGTTTTTTTAAAATATTCATATTTCTTTTAAAAGTCTGTTTTGCAGGATGAGGGCAAACTGTTGCTGAAGGATTTGCTCTGAATGTGTTTCATTCAGTTCTTGAATTTTCTGTATGGAACATTTCTGTTAAAAAGTATCTTCCTGCATGAGCACTTCTCCAAACCTTTGATTGTCAAAGGTTGCAAGTTTATTTTTGTATTTTCAACTGTTTTTCATTGCCCCTTGTGTCCTCATTTAGTTGATGTGTTCACAGAGCATAGGGAAACTAATCTGAGATGGGTTAGATTTCAAAACATAAACATCAGCTTTTCAGCTCTCTAGAAATCCCCAGGTCCTCAGAGCTTTGATTATCTGAAGAAGCAGTTTGATGCTATCAAGAGTAAAACTGCTTTATTACCTACCCTTAGGAGGTTCTTACCATCCTCCTTCATTTGCATTCCCAGGCTTAGCCTGCAGTATCAGATTTGTCCTTTCAGTGGCATGATCAGCAGGAGTGTTAGACAAGGTAGTGGGTGGGGCTCTGAGCAACCCAGGCTAGTTGAAGATGTCCCTGCTCACTGCAGGAGGGTTGGACCCTGTAAGGGTCCCTTTCAACCCAAACCCTTCTGTGACTCTACAATAGTAGGCCAAGAAAAGTCTTGACGTGGCTCAAGAAAACAACGTCTCTGAGTCATTGGAAAAGCCATGACTTGGCTCTCATAGCCCTTTTCGTTTGAATGTGGAGATACTTCTTTTCAAGAATAATTTCTAGTCAGGGGAAGCAATTCAAAATTCTGTGTTGTTCCACTCATCATGTGAAGCATTATTGCTCTAAGGAACAAGATCAGCTGTCCAGAAACTTAAAAAAAAATCAGGATACCTGATTGTAGATTATGTTTTGCATGAAGGAATGGCATGTCCTTAGTTGTTTGGGGTTTTTTGTTTGTTTGCTGTTTGTTTGTTTTTTCAGTGGGATCCACCTGTCATTTGTGCTTCTGCATCCTCCGTGGTGACAGGTTTTCAATGAGAACTTAGAAAACCAGAGTTTGGAATATTGATATGGCAATTGCTCTGTAGTTTTCGTTTATTTACTAATTATTTGCTGCAGGGACAAAACTCTGAATTTTGGGGAAAACAGTAGATCCTATACTAAGGCAGACTGATTATCACATAATTATCTGTGTGAAAGAAGAGAAACATATAGTTTCAGTTTTTTGATGTTCATTTGAGTTGTTAATTGGCCCCAATAGGAAAGCACAGATCCGTTTGTCTTTTCAGTTACCTTTACCAACTTACTTAATGTTTGCAAGGAAAGCTTTTTCCATTGAGAAATGCAGCTGATAATGTGGCAAGTGGAAAGTCATGCTTTTGGGCAGCTGAAATGGAGATGTTTAAAATGCCCAGGTGATTTAGAGTAATCCCCCTGCCACTTGCCTCTGTTTACACAGTCTTTAATTACGTGAGCACATCGTTGTCTCTCATTATTTCTTTCCCTGGTTTCAGTCAAGGGAGAGAGGGCTGGAAAATCCAACAGAGCTGTGAGATGTGGAGAGAAGGAGGCCACAGTCTGATCGACCTTGATGGGTTTCAGACTTAAGGTCATATATAGGGAGCATAACAGGAAGGCAAAGGAGGATTTTAAGGTTAAAGATTCTATTAACCCAGGGAAATTGTATCTTACTGTATCCCCAAACCAGATAATTTTGAGAGGGTTTCCTCCCAAGGAATTTTCTTTTGGCCATTTTCCTTTAAAGTTGCCAATCTCTTAAGACCTAAATTGATTAGCTGAATTTAAGACACTCATTAATACTCTTAATTGAAATATGCCTGGGAGAGAATTTGGTTATATTTGGTTTTATGTTTAAATCTCTGTAGTTTTGTCCAAGGATAAGCTGCTTTCAATAGGAAATCTAAGTTTTCTCTATTAAAATAACTTGTTTAAAAGTTTAATGCCACAGATTGGTTTTGGTGAAGCAACATTAAAGTTTGTCCTGATCTCAACAAGTAGCTTTTGTTGACCTGTGATCTTTCTGGTCTTAATATACCTGTCAACTAGTTTTCTTTAAGAAAGGACATATTGTGCATGTTAAATTCAAGGTTACTTCAGTGTCACATTATCCTTGTTGGCAATGTTTTTAGAAGAGATTTTTAATGTGCTCCTGACAGTTTATAATAATGAAGCATTTCAATGAATATTTCAAACACCTAGTTTGCTTTTTGTTCAAGTGGTTAGATTTAGACCCATTATGAGGTCTTATTTAACTTCTGAAAATATGAAACTTAGTATCTTGGATGCCTCAAAGGCTTAGGATTGAAAGAGTGAATTTGCCCTCTGTCTGTTATGGTTAGTGATATTCACTTGCCGGTCATTATAAGTCGTTGAAAAGTGCTTTATTTTACTCCACATCAGGGCATTACTCCTTTATTTTGAGGTAGTTTCATCACAGTGGGATGAATTCCTTCCAGTAGATCTCTAATTTTGAGATGCAGTAGAACTTCTCAGGAGTTGCTTTGCACACTCATGTTTTCAAGTCTCAGTCAAGTTATAAAAATAACATCAAGCTTTGTCACTAGAAAAACCTGCCTCGTTTTAAGCGGTATGTAAATTAAAAAAAATCCCTCCTTTGGAGAACATGGCATTCTCTTTTATGATTTTGTATTAGCTGGCAAAAAGTAGCTCCCTGGAGGTTTTTCAGAGAATGCAAAAAAGGTGACAGCAATCCAAGTTAAGGTTCAAATCAATCAGCAAAATGCAAAGGTCAGTGATTGCTTCTTGTGCTTTGGGTAGATTGCTTTGTGTTTTCCCCCTAAAGATGCAACCGGTTTGTATCTTCAAAGGAAGTGTTATTTTCTCTTAGCAGCTGGCAAAGCTGTGCTTGTTTCCTCTCATTGACTAAATGGGCCATAAATTTTAAAAATACTCAAATATGGCAAATCTGCCAAGAATGCCATAATATACTGTAGTCCAGATTACACAGCACAGTGCAGGGGATTCCTCCCTTTGGAATTTTCCCATGGAATTTTTTGTTGAATGTACCAAAAAAAAGGTGATGGGAACTTTACCCTTTGGTCAATATTAGGAATGTCTGTCTTGGCAATGAAATATGATTTAAGTATTCTTGGTTTTTATTAGATATAATTCTTATGACTTTGGTATTAGGGACTGCTGCCCAGATTGTATATTTTTCTCAGTATAAGTTGCTTTTATTAAATTAATTTTTAAAGGACACTTCCCTTTGATTCAAATGGTACCTGTTTCCTGTGACTTTATTTGGGGATTTATACTCTTGTCATCTTGCCCTTCTCCCTTATTTTGTGTTTATTCTCTTTTTTTACCTGCTTTTTTAATGGGTGCTGTGATCTTGTTTGGCATCTATACATGTGGTTCATTATTGTTTCTAATTAAAATTGAGGTCCTTCTATTACAATTATAGCTGAAGCATTTGGCATCCCCTTGTGTTGTTCTTTAAAGCAGTTTAATTACGCTATTGGGCTGTTGCAGGTTACAATGACTTGTTTATTTTTATTTCATTGTTAAAATAGTGAAATAAACTTTAGTGATTAAAGGACATGGGTATTTCCTGTGTCTCCTCCTAGCTTTGAGGCATTGTACTGTAAGTGCTGCAATTTAGAGAATTCAAGTCAATTGACAGTATAGTATGTATGTATTTATATCGTTTATATATATATATTTCTATGTGAGCACGTATCTTGTATACTGTTAATGACAGGATTTGAGTTTAATTTTAGGTATTTTTATTTCACTGGAGTCTTTAAGGGAAGATGAGCATAGTTGCTAAGAAAAGTTCAGTTTTCCCCAGCTGAGTTTACCTGCTTTACAAAAGAATAATATCAACAATCCTGATCATTTTATGACGTACAACCAGCTGCTAATGCCATTTGTGCCAGCTTAAAGCAGCAATTATTTTATGCTTTGGGTACACAAAATCAAACAGATAGTTTTTAAAGGGCACCTTATCCTGTCTTTTTGTAGCATCCTCAAATGTTTGCCTCGAGATCAAATGGGATATATTTTTTGTGATTTCTGACCTTTTAATAGTCCTTTAATTTGCATTAAAAACGTCACATAAGTGACAACTTGTATTTGCTGTCACTGACCTTGTAAAAGCTTGCACGTTATTTCTAGGGAAGAAGGTAAGGTGATTATACCTTCATCAGTTACCAGAAAAGTCATTATAAACTCTATTCTCAAAATAAACTGAGTGAAAAATAGTCTGCTAAAATATTACCTAGTGGAACTAAGCATTTAAAGCTAAATGTAAATGTTAAATTCAGAACTGCTCCTCTGACCTACGATTGTTGTGCTGAAGTAAGTTGTGGAGGGACTCAAAACCTTGACTGATGCTGCCTTCTGAATGGCTTATATTTGCTGCACTAGTGAGGAAGCTCTAATTTTAAGGAATGCTTAAGACTTCTTTAAAATGGTATATTTATTTCTCTGTGTGTCTTTCAAAATCATAGTCCTAACTGACTTCTTCCCTGTAAGTCTCTTGAATTTTAAAGACCTATTTCCTATTTAATTAATATCATGTTGTCTTATAGTCTATGATTGCTTCTCGAGCCAGCTGATCCTGGTGGATGTTGGTGGAGGATTTGAACCTGGGACACAGAGGAAACTATTTCCTTATTTAGGTAGTGTGGAGAGTAGAATTTCAATACAATAAAAATGCTTATACAGAGTCTGTGATGGAAGCAGTGGTACTGGAAGAGGAGCGAAGTTTGTGGTAGTGCATTTTTTGAGAGGTGGTCTTGGAGCCCGTTTGTTTGGCTTAATCATGTTTAATGGTTTCTTTAGGTGTGTTAACTGGTGAAGTTTGCTGATATTAAAGCTAATTTGTCTAGCAGACATCTCCCAGAGCATGGAATGATTCTAAGGATTAGGGAATAACAGAAGGGTGATTGATGGTAAATAGTTTGCAGTGCACAAGCATCATGTGTAGCAAGGATTTAGCACACTGTGGAAGAGGAGGATGATGGTGTGAGACTTCATTGTCATGAGATAGTGTGCCCCCACAAATCTTGGAAGGGTCAGATAGAAGATTTGTGCAGTGAGTGGAAGAGAGGGATGTTTTGTAGGGCTTACTGGCAACTTTACTAAATTTTGACTGTGCTCACCTCTTAATACTGTGAGTGCAGCTTCAATAGTTGGATGTCATCTCTATAAATATAATAATTAGCATGCAATGCAGTTGAAAACTGAGTAGTCAATCTGTTTGTGCAGCACTTTCAGAAGAATTATATCCAGAACTATTCAGATAATTTATGTAAATAAAAACAGAAGTCTGTCTGCAGTGTATTCCTCTTATATCTTGCTATTTTTAATCCGTTCAAAACCTCACCAAACATTAGGACTGTACCATCGGAATGATGGGAATAAGCTCCATGGAGGTGAGATAGGGTTTATTCAGCAGTACTTATTTTTGGAATATAAAATAGAGCAAGGGGATAGCAATCCCTCCACAGAAAACTTCCCATGCTTTTCTGTGCCTGTGTCCAGAAGCACCCCTTTTCCTTTTTTCATCATTTCTCCAGTTCATTTCTTGCAGCCGTGTGAATGATTGGTGTCCACAGTGTCTTTCAGTTTAATAACAAGGAGTTGCTTTTTAGCTTTAAACTCTTGAGGAGTAATTTGCTTTTCTACTCCCTTCTATAGAAGCAGAAGGTGAGTCCTTCCTGTTTGGGAATTCCCCCACCTGGGTTTTGTACACATTAATCACAGTCCTGCCATGCACTTATGCCTCATTTTCTCTTTTTTTGAAAGGCTTGGCTCTGGGAAAACAAGCAGTGTAGTCTCCTCCAAGCACACATGCATGAGCTGAGTTTGAACTGGGTTTGCCTGGTGTTGGCACATCTTTGTTGTAATTCAGTGATAAGCCCTCAGCTTCTGGATTTGTTCAGAACCTCTGCAATGGAACTGTGACTTTAAGTCACGTAATCTTTTGCAGTTTTGGGATAGAGAATATCTGATTTGTGACTTCAGTGAGAGAACTTTGGGATTTTCACCCATCCTGATCATGGTGTGACCAGCTGGGGCTGCTTCTTCTGTATTTTCTCTGTTTATGTGACCTCTTTAATGCCATGTATGTGCTGGGTTTGGAGATCAGCTTTTTCAGGAGCCTTTGAATTCTGAGCCCTGTGGAATATTTTTTACTTTAGGTATGAAACATTTGTTTCCAGTGATTTAAAGGGAATGCAAAGTGTACTGAATACATAACTGGAGGAAGACCAATTAAGAATCAGGAACTTCCCTTGTGTGCAGTTTACATCTGTACATTTTATAGAGAGCTTAATGTTAGTGCCGGGCCGCTGAGCATTGTCAGACATTTTTGTGAACTCAGGATATAATAGCATATTTTCCATAAAATCAAATGCACCCAAAGTACCTGTTAGCCTAAGAATTTTCTCACATATAGTCTGGTTAAATATTAATGCAGAGACTTTTGCCATTTGCACGTTTTTACCCATAATTTCTTTAATTTGGTATTATGTGCTTTTTGCATAATTTAAATGTAGACATCTGAACATTATGCTGGCTAAGTAAATTGTCGTGTTTTACTGAAAGTGTCTGCACAGTGTATTCTCGGACCGTGTGCCAGCAGCTAACTGTTCAATATTTAAATAAAAGAATGGCATTTTTGCACTGGAAAGGGTGACAGACTCCTCCCAGAGGTTCTGTTCATTGAAAGGGCAGTGCACTAATTATTACATGGACTCTTTAACATGTCCTGGGCCAGTAGCAGCATAATGTTTCCCTCTACTGGTAGATTGGTCAGGAAATGTTAGAAATGTCTTTTGGACCTACTTTCTTTTCTAATTTAATGAAGTATTTTATTGGCGAGTAAATTTTTGTGGTTCCATTTTTGTGTGTGCATTTAAAGAAATCCTGTGTGTCACAGGGGTGGTCTTTATCATGGGTAGTTGTATATGATGACGATGAACTCTTTGGCTTAAGTAAGTACTTTACACAAAGATTTTGGTGTTAAACTACCAGATCACATCTTAGCTGCCAACTTAGAGGTGCCACTGCAGCAGTTAATACAGCAAACTTAATACAGCAGTGCAGAAGGGGTGAGGTTTCACGAAAGCTTTTATATCTCTCACAGAAATGTTAATGAATTAACTGTATCGGGATCTTTCTGTCTGCTGAGTCAGAGCTCAACTCAAAGAGACCAGGATTTAAACACACAGTATAATCCCCTTATTTTACCTTTGAGTCAAGGAAGTTATTTTGTGTCTCAGAATTATTTTCTGAGTTTCTGCTCTTCAAATGAGTCCATTTGATCTAAAAGCTTCCAAAGAAGAAAACCTTTTTCTGTTCCTCGCACAGTCGCCACTTACATCATCTGGAGTGCTCCTTTGTGGATAATACTTGGCTTGCTTTATTTTCCACAGGTTATGAACACATCTTAAATACTGAGGTTGTATGTGTATGTTTTTCTGTTCAAGGGTAATTCAAGCTAAGATGAATTTGGTACATTCAGCTTTCTTAAACTGTACCTTGAGATTTGAATGAATTTTCTGAATTAGTATTTTTTTAATAGGGACAGTGACCTTTCCTACTCCTGTCATTTGACTTATGGATTCACTGCTTCTTAAAACTGTGTTGTATAAATGAGAGTGAATCAAATAATGGATTAAACTTAATCTTTGCCTTATAATAGCCTACAGACCTTCAATTTATTTCAAAAGAGCTCTGTCCCTCTTCAGAAACATCCTATGCTGTTGAGGTTGAAAGAGATGCAGTTTGGCTATTCTCTGGCCGTTTTCTCCTTTCTCTCACAGTGACAGAACAGAGTAATAAATATCTGTTGTTGGTGACATTTCTGTGATTTCTTTTGGGGGCAAAAGTGCACAGTTTGGAGGCATCTTTGCAAAAGCTTTTCAATCTGGAATTAAATTTTCAGCCGAGTGATTCAAGTTTAGGAGTTACTCCACGTATCTGAATAAGATTCAGGGTTTTTAGTAAATTGTATCTGAAGACAAAAGCTAATTTTGAGCCTGTATTAAAGAAAAAAATATTATACTTAATCACAGCTACTGTCTGCTGCGTTTATTATAAAACTTCCATTAACAGGATGCATTCTCTGCCTGAATGCTAGTCATTTACAAAATAAGGCTTTAGAAACTCAATTAATTTGTGTTCTTTAATTTTAGATCTGAATAAATAAGCAGCCCATCTGTTTTAAATCACAATTATACATGATTAATTTCTGATTATAGGAAAAACTTGTTAAATATTAAAAGACTGGAAAATGAAGAATCATTTTGTTTCTTTATTCTTAATTATTTGTGAGCTATTTTTCTCACCCAGTGATAATTTCTTTGTCTCCTGGGATGCCTGTTTTTTCCTCAGTCAGGGATGTTGGCAAGTGCTTTGTTATGCTGGGGAAAAAAAGTTCAGCTTTTAATATTTTATCAATTCCATTGGGCTGAAGGTGCCAGAAGTTGTGTAACCAGTCACCAGTTCCCAGGGTCTTAAGTCTTCACCCTCGTCATATGGGAACATTATAAATTATGTATGACAGTAGATGCTACTCAATAAATATTTAATATGTGATAGGGATTTTTGACTTAAATTACTCAAACAATTAATTAAGCTGTATTTTTTGGCTTTATGATGTGACACTTTTATAATATCAGGGAATATGTGGGTGCAGTTTGAATGTCAGAGAGCTGCAGGGCAACATGAATCACAGCTTCTTTCTTTCTTCCTAAATGCTGGACAATTTTTTAATTTGTCCATGACCAGAGTAAGATTTCCCAGTTTTGTTTTGGAATGTCTTCTATACTGTGTCACTGTCTCCTTTTTCCCAGATGTATCCATACTTGGAATTTTTTAGGCAGTATCAATATTGACAGTATTTTGTATGTGCAGGGGAATGAGATCTTACATCTGTTTTCTTCCTTTAGACTTGCAAGTTGCTGTACTTGGGAAAAATACATTTAACAATCTATCTGTTGTTTTTTCTTACAAACAGTGTGGTGTCGTGGTTGGCTCTGGAGAAGGCATATTGATGGCTTGGAAAAGGAGTAGTCACGCAGCTGTCAGAAAACTTATTTTCCATGTTTACTAGCGCCAGGAGAAAAGCGTGCTCCTTATAATACACAGAAGCAATACTTGCTGACGTTGCCTCTCCTTCATGGCCTGTCAGGGCTTAGCTCTTTTATGTAGAAAAACACATTCATCTTGAAAGGCGGTGTGTGTGTACGCATTCAATGTCTCTGCTGCTGTTATATTGCAGGCCTAGAAGCCAATAGGATTTTATTTCAACTTGGGAAATAAACTTTATAAACATTAAAAGTTATTTCAAAGCTATGATAACTTTTTTTATTTATTTATTGCACGGACTGTTTGTTCTGTACTACATCATACAATACTTTATCCAAGGTTGAAGTCTCCCACTTGCAGTCCTGCTGAGTAGATGCTTCATCCTACTGATTGCTGTACAACGTGGCCCAAAGGAATTTTGAAGAGTTGAAATTATGTGCTGTGAATATTTCTTACATTTATTTAATATTGGCAATGCTTCCTTTCTGTTCAATAGTATTTTAACTGCTCTAGGTTTACCAAGTTTTCAGGTGTCTGGGGTTTTTATTGTGCAAGTTTTGGTTTATTTAAAGGACTGTCAGAGAGTTTTCAGTTTTCTCTTCTTTAGCTGTACTGAATTGTGAGGAGTTTTAAATTCTCCTTACCATTATGCAAGGTGGTACATAGCTTGCTTTTAGACAACGCTGCTTTGTTACACTCGTGATTGATCTTCCTTATCTGGTACAATTCAGCTGTTTGTCTGGTTTCTTTCAAATAACACCCTCACAAATTTCCTGAACAGCAAGCTTGGAATGCTTAATGGTAATAAAGAAGTCACATTTAAAATGTAAACCCAAAAAAAAAACCCCAAAAAACAAAAAAAAAAATCTGCTCCTTTTTTTTGGTGTGATATTGCACAGAAGTTATATTAAATGTGGTCTAGAAAGAGAAGGAAGAGAGGGGTATTTCTTATACATCCTAATAAACAGAATTTTTTCCTTTACAGGAACAAACCTTGGCTCTGAGGAAAGAAGGGATAGGTGTTGTGCTAGATTCTGAACTGCCTCATCTCATTGGCATTGATGATGATCTTCTCAGTACTGGTATCATCTTGTACCACCTGAAGGTAAATACACATCTGTGTTTTCAAAGCCTTTATATGCCTCGTGATTTTTTTTAGTAGAATAATTGTATTGATTTGCTGTCTAAATATAGTGTTCATTACATCACTATAGTAAGAAAAGCTCCTTATGTTTCTCTGCTGTAGTAAGAAAAGCTCTTAAGAGGTTGCAACTGATTAAATTAAAATATCTCTTAATTTAGTGTTTAGGTTTATCCCGAGGATCAACTGTAGGTGCTACATCTTTTGACCTGTGTATATTGTTTTGTCATTCATCTCATTATAAATCTTGACCTTGAAATCCAAATCTAGATGAATTGCATCAAAACTTCAAAGGTGGTTCTTCCCAGGACAGTTGAAACTTGAATTTGTTAATAATAGTCTATAATAATGACTGTGAAAGCATTCTAAAAATGCTACCTGATTATTATTTGCATGTATGTTTAAATATGTATTTCATTCAGGTTACTCTGAGAAAATTATATCCTTGTGGGGGAGAAAAGGAGATTTTAACTGAAAATATGTGTTCGTCTCTTAATTAGGAGGGCCAAACACACGTTGGCAGAGAAGATGCTGTGACAGAACAGGATATTGGTATGGAATTTGACATTTTTTATGTTCTTTCTTCAGTTGTTTTTCATTCTTCCAACTTCCCAATGTGTGAACTAAGCTTCCTATTTTTTTCCCTTTTTCACTTCGTTGTTGTGTGCTCTTGCATATTTTAATTTTTAGAAAATCTGAGAGCTGAATTACAGAGGATTTGCTTCAAAGAGCATGACTTCTTGAATGGCTTGTGGGCTTAAAATTTATTCATGTACTTCGAACTAATTTATTTCTGGCTTCTGAAATAGCATCCTGTAAAAATACCATCCTTTTTCATACAGCACCTTTCACAGTTACTGCAAACTTATTGTCTTAACCTTTGTATAATGACAGTATAATATAATAATGTAATATAATGTGTTATTATTCTTAAGACAGTCTGGAAATTGGAAAAAATCTACTGATTTTCTTATTCACTATTTGTGAAAGCAGCTAACTGCCAACCCTGGACTGTCCTGTCACATATCTTCCTTGAAGGCAGTTTTTTAAAATAAATTGTATCCTTTATTTCTTGGGTGAGAGACTGAGAGTCAAATAACTTTTTGTTATTTTGGTTTAAGTTTGATATATTTGGTATAAGTTTGGTGTATAGTATTTGGTGGGGTTTTGTGGGTCAAAAATTGTCTAGATTTAAAGTACTATAATAAATTCTGTCAAACTGCCAAACTTGAGTTGCTTTGGATTATTAAACAATACACACAGAGATAATCATACATTATTTGAAAGAAAAATGGAAAGTAATGGATTGAATGGCCTGAAAGTCACAGAACATAAGAAATTTACTTCAGCCATCCTTCTTGTCTACAATGGCATATCCTGTCTTTGAGACTTAAACATGGTTGCTTTAAGGTCAGGAAGCTTTCATTATTTCCTGGTGAAACTGGTCAAGTAAGCAAGTTATTATCAGCATGCTAATCTTATTAGTTGTGAAGAGACTAGTTACGTTTTTATTTCTTTGTGTTTAGTTCTTCATGGCCTTGATTTGGAAAGTGAGCATTGCATCTTTGAAAACCTCAATGGTACTGTGAACCTCATCCCCCTGAACAGAGCGCAGTGTTCTGTGAATGGTATTCAGATTACAGAGCCCACACACCTCAACCAAGGTATTAGCCAGCCTACTGTCATTTTCCAGACAGCCTCTTTGTTTCTTTTTGGCAACAGCACTGAAAAAATCTGCATGTATATAAAGAGGTTATTGTTTAATTAATTTTAATTTCATGTCTTCTCAACTACAGCTCAAAACCGTCAGGAAAGTCACGGAGTTTTTGTTCTGTCAAAGAGTTGCCATTGGTGAAAAGGGAATTCTTTCTTAATTTCAACTACTTCATAATCTTGAGTATGATTTGATAGCTACCCATGGATTTTGTTTGTTTTGACACAAAGTGAACTTCGTGCCATTTGCCTTGTGTTGTTGTTATATTAAGAAAAAAGAATATAGATCTCTATAGGACTGAAATAATGTCAGAGACACCCCTGCCCCCGCCAAAGCTTCAGGTTGGTCCTGCTTAATACTGTTGCCAAATCCTCTTGTACAGCAGGAGATTGAGCTGGAGTATCTGTTCCCTGCAGCTGGAGGGAAATGACAAAAAGGGGGAGGCTAACCCTTAGGGAGGAAGTTTAGAGAATTATAATTTTAATATAAAAGCTTTAAAATCTGGAAATGAAAAAGCAGCCAGGGCAGCTGGGAACAAAGGTGTATTGTGTTGGCCTGGAAAGGACTGACTGACAAGTAAGCTGGTGAGTGCTGCAGCAGAGGTTCAGGATGTTTTATCTTCCGGCAGCACCCAGAATATCTTCCTATTCAGAAATGAACTGAAAAAAGACCTGTTTAGGAGTGAGGCTGTGGCACAGCTCAGCTGCTGGAAAACAATCTCACTTTACATTCCTGGAGAGAAGCTTTCAGAGTAAGCTTAGCCTAACAAAGGAAGTATGTAGTGTTGGACAAGGGCAGTCTTGCATCTTTTGTGAGCGCTAACAAATGCTTCAAAAGGCTGCTTGCAGAAAGTGAGGACTTCTGGTGTAGAGAGGGGAGGTTGGTTTTGTCTGGGTTTATTTCAAAGTGCCAATTTCTTCATGCAAATCCTTGTTTCTATTATAAATATGTAAAAAAGACCCCAGTCCCCTTGGTCTTAGGTTTGGGTAAATCCCATGGATAAATTGCTAACAATAGAAACATTGACAATAATGGCAATTAAGACTGTAAACAATAAAAATTGGGTTTCAATCTCTCATCTTTATCCTACTGTATTTCAAAGGCACTAAAGGTTCCATGTACCCCAAAAAAAAGTAGGAGTTTGAATGTTATTTCTCTCTTTCAGACGCATATAGCAACTTGGTTTTTTACAGTGAAAAATGGAAACATGACTTTTTTCCCCCACAAATTTCTTTAAAGAGAAATTTGCAACTCCAAGAAAGGGGAAGGGGTTCCTTAGGATTACTAAGTAATGAAAAACAGATGAATAAGCTGACCTTTTGTGTGTGTAACCAGACTGAGTCTGAGGAGAAGGTGCCAAGTGTGACATTAGGTGTGTGAAACTGATGAAATCACTAGTTTAACAACTCTGCACAATCCCTGCATCCTGGCTGTGTTAGCATTTAGTCTCTCAGCATGAAGTGCCAGCCTCCTTAAATATCCGCTTTTAGGTAATGCTGATTAACTGCTGATATATTTAAATGTTTCCGTTCATCATTAATAGCTGTTCACTTGAAAATGTGGTAAATTTTTAGACTGTCATGGAGTTTCAAAAAAAATAAAAAATGTGGCATAGTAATTAATTATCGCTTCCTTCTACAGGTTATTTCCACCATTTGTGAATTCTGGCTAATGTGACTTTTTTTTTTTGTAAATGTAACCTAACTACATTTTTTTTTTTTTTGCTCTTAAGAACATATGGTAGGATTTCTACAGATAACCAAATTATTAGTCACAATTAGAGTTTGTCCTTTATCTTCACTATATTCTCACCTTACCACAAGTTTTTAGGCTTTTGGGCCAAACTCTCAGCCCTTCTGTAATTCAGAGAGAAACCTTGGAGTTATTCATGTGATCCATCGTCTGAGATTGACTCTCTTTGCTTGCTGTTAATTCTCTCTCTTCTGTTTTCTCTTAAATTTATGAAGTTAGAAACAAATATCTGTAACTATTCATTCTGAATTTTAATTACTTTTTTTAAGTTGCTTCCACCTAGGGAGGTTTACAATGTTTACAACTTGCAATTAATTATTTTAAGTTTCATTTGAAAGTAGCTGCAGGAATTGCATGCAGTTTTATGAAAGGTAATTATTTCTAAGATTAGACTGAGGTATATTGTTCATGTGTCCAGAACTGAGGTCTTGTGTAGACAGCAAGAAGTGGCCGTAGTGCTTTTTGCTGTTTATTTGTCAAGATTGGACAACCTGATTCGAGTTGATATTCTTAAGTAAGCTGATTTTAAGAGAAGCATTCCTTGCTAAGGACAGCATTGTATTTCATATGGTAAGGATTTGCTTGTAGTGCACAGTTTAAGTGTAGGGTTTTTTCATACTGTGAGTGTAATGGAGTCCTTTTTCTTTTTAAAAATGCCTCGTACTGACCGACAGATAAATGCTTGATTCTGTGGTGGTGACCTTGGAAGACTTCCTTGTTATGACAGTAGTGAGACATCACTGACAATGTACTTCTTAGTAGGGAAGTATCAATCTTGGTGCCATTGTCTTTAAAATATTACAAGAATTGCTCAGAATCTCATTATTTGTGACCTGTACCTTAACTGATTAAATACAGTATAGATATGCATTGAGCAATATGAGTTATTCAAGGTTCTTCCCTCAGAAAATAGCTAATGATCCTGTTTTGAGTGACAATAGACTTGAGTGTTCCACAGAGAGAAGAAAAATGTGAGAGTACAAATAATGGAGCTCTGGGGCTTTTAGTAGGTGAATTCAAACTGACAATGATCAGTAGTGGATGGGCAGGTTTGGTTTTGGTCACATTTCTGCATGTTCCCATTGGATCTGGTACCTCCTGAGAGCTTCCAAAGGAGCACTGTTAAACAGTGTATAGACCAATTTGAGGCAGCTGCTTCCTCTACCTATATTTATTCTTTAACTGAACTCCATGAACATGATTGACCTTTGTGTCAACCATATTCGTGCAGTGTGTGAACATGTGTGGGTTTTTACTTTTCTTTAAGTAGGAAGAGGAAGGAACACCCTGTATACATCAGTTAAGGTAGCTGTGACTATGCATGGATATACACTTGCATTGTCAAAACACCTTTTCATTTTGTTCTTGCTTAATAGAAGTCTTTGCTTACATATTGTGTGTCTGAAAAATTACGTGGTACTTTCAGAAACACAATGTGACCAGTGAGTGGTGTGTGTTTTTCCCATCAGGTGCTGTTATATTACTTGGAAGAACCAATATGTTTCGCTTTAACCATCCCAAAGAAGCTGCTAAGCTAAGGGAGAAAAGAAAGGTGGGATTAAATCAGTGTTTGGTAAATTTAAACCTTTTCACAATTGTCTTTCTAATATAGACATATCTTGGTTGCTGTATAATACCTTTTTTATTTGCTTCACATACTTTAGTTAATATTTCATCAAGTAAAGCACAGTAAAAGTTTGTAAGCACATCATTACTTATCTAATACATTTATTTTGTGATCTGTTGTTAGAGTGGACTGCTGTCTTCCCTCAGCTTGTCTATGACAGATCTTTCAAAATCTTGTGAGAACCTGTCAGCAGTTATGCTTTATAATCCAGGGTGAGTATGTTCTAAAATGCAGTTGTTTTAATTCCAACCATTCTTCATTTTAGCTGTTTGAAATGTTCCAAATGCATTATGACTGAAGCTGTTCAGCACAATAATGACATGGCAGATTTTATGTTTGTACTTTCTTCAGAATTACAAGTTAACTATTTTTCCTGAGAAAAATGCATTGTGAACCGAAAATTAAGATTTCCTGAGTTCATATAGTACCAATACAAGCATTAAAAGGCTGAGAAATGAATGTCTTGTGTTCTTCCCTCTGTACCTCTGAGTAAGTAACCAAGTTAGGATATGGAAAAAAGTTTTATTATACAGTTACAATGACATAGAATGCTTATTGTGGAGAAGCTGTTTTTAATGATTTTACCACTGTTTTTAAAGTGACTTACAGAGGATTGATGGTGTTTTGTTCTAATTTTTTTTCCATAGGTAGTGCCCTTATTTTGAATTGAGTGTGAGATGAGACACTTTAACCACCTATGTGCTTTTGAAAAATTGGCTGTAAATTGAATTATAGGCTTGGATAGAGCAGCTTTATTCCGGAGTTTGACTGTGGGGTTGCTCTTTATCCATTAGAATTTAGGAAGATTGGGCAGGTAATAATAACTTCAAGTTGAACGATGTCTAAATAACAGGCAGTATGTGTAATAACACTGCTTCAAATGTGACTGTTAGTCTTTTACTACTCAGCTACCTACAGAGATCTCAAGATTGTGAGCTGGTTGCTGATAAATTACATCTTATTTTTAGACAGAGATGGTAAAGGAGATCAAAAAAAGTATATGTATGTTCTTCTATTTCTTTAGCTCTTCAAATAGCTCAATCTGAAAACTTCCAGTGACACTTAACTGGCATGTTTTCCATGAGCTGGGGAAAGTTGCTGGCAGTTGTTTGTTACCTCTGGTAATTAGTCAGCTATCGTGGGCTTTTACCTGACTGATAATGTTATTCTGCTATAATATTGTTATGAATAATTGTATTCAACTGGATAGTACTGCCCTTGACTTTGCAGTCAGCACAGAGTAGGACAGATTGGTTCAGCACTGCCTCACTAGCCTTTCAGACTCGCAGCAAAATATAATGGCATGGGCAGGGCCCTGTTTAAGGTGTGCTTAAAAATGATTTCCCAGCCCAAGAAGTTGTATGTCTTCAGATAATGCTGCATCATGCCTTAGAGAGAGGATTTTTGGTTTTAGTTAACCTTATTAAAAAAAAGAGAAAAAGAAAATCTAGACAGTTACTTGATTGTGTCTGATGGAGTACATTGCAGCAAATCCTTCTTTTTCCTTCTTTTTCACATTCACTTTTGTGGAATATAGCTTTTTTCCTAATTAGTTCTCAAACATCTTGCTTTACTTTCCTGGAAATCAAACAGTATAGATAATACAGATAATTTTTTGATCATGTCATGAGTTTGTCCCAAAGAGGTAATTGTGCAGAAAGCATTACTTTAAGGGAAACAGGGGGCTGGGGTAAATGCAAGTTAAAGAAAAGAATATGTTTTGAATAAAGCAGACCTCGAGCTCTGTATTTCCAGCTAAAAATGCTGCTAAGCAAGTGCAGTGCTGCAGTGGTTATTCTTCTGAGTGGTGACTGTGTTCAGCCTGGATGAAACATTCAATAAATCCTCCCTCTGAGTATCAAAAGCAGGAGAGTTGTACCCAAGAATTTAGGTGGGGTTGAGCATTTTGCATTCTAGAGGAGTGCAGATGGAAAAGAATACCCTACACTAAATTTAGTTTGGGTTTTTTGGTTTTTAGTTTGTTTTTATTTATCAGGACCAATACTATGACCCTCTACTACTACAGACTGGAGTACCAGTTTCTCAGAACGTGATGAGAACCACCAGTGCAGGCTTGCATTTAGTAACTGGCCCTCTGGGTTTTCTCCTGTGCAATTTTAGTAGCTGAGTAGCATTCTGCCTATTGTTAATTTAGTGCTTTCAAGACCACTTTTTCTTCCAGTTTCAATATTGATAACCTACAGACTGGTAGCTAAATTTGCAATTTCTGTAGATTGCAATGAAAACTTGTAAGATCTGGCATCTTCAGCAATCAATGGCAAAAGAACCTGTGGGATTTTACCTTCAGTTTTTGTGAAAGCAGTGTGATGGATCTTGCTTCCTGTACTTGTGTCTTCTCCATGTGAAAATCAGCATTAATAGTATTTTCAGATGGTCTTTTGTTGTGTGGTGATTTTTTGTTTGCCTGTTGATTTCCCAAATGTGGAGACAGTTGCATAAAATGTAGCCTTAACAGGCAGAATTCCTTGTTCTGCTTCTTCCCAGTCTTTGTTTTCAATCTGGTGTCATGCAACACTGCTTCACATAATAAGCACTGAATATAATACAATTTTGCACATAGATTTATGCAGAAGATTTCATTTGTGGACTTTTTGTTAGCTGCATGATACTGTAACTGTAAAACTACTGATGAGAAACCTTGGTCTTTTCATGGATTTAGTGTGGGAGGCTTTGGTTTGGTTTTGTTTTTATTTTTTAAATTAATCTCATAAATTGGGCTACTGAACAGCATTGTAACATCTTTGTAGTCCTGCCAGTACTCAGTCTTTCCTAACAGATGTTGTACCAGATTGTACTTTTGTGCCGTGTAAATTAAACTACTGTAGTCCTGTGCTGGTAGAACCGACTTCCTCTCTCTGCAGCTTATCTACACTGCTCTTATCAATAGATATGACACATTTCCCAGGAAAATGGTGTCTATTTAATTCAACACTGATCAGATTAAGTTCCTTTGTGGTAGATCTACAAAAGAAGAAAGAGTGGGTCCTAGTCTTTAATATCTGTATGTTTCGTTTTAATTTCAAGCTTGTATGTTTTTTTGCTATTCACAATAGTGCTCACATTAATAAAGGGAGTAGAGGTTATGTGAAAAAGATTTTTATTAGGATAGACTAAAGTGGAAAACATCAGTCTTGCATCTGTACTTTGTAAAACTGGCACTGATTTGTTATAGCCAATGGTTTTGGTGGGGGTTTTAAGTGATGTTGAGATTTATTTTATTAACTTCTTAAAGAAAAAGGTCTCTGCTATCAGGCTTGTTCTGCCTCCTCAGTTTTTTCTCCTGTCCTGAACTAACTTTGAGCCCACAGAGATTTTGAAGCAAATATTCCAGAGATAATGGCCTCAAAAGTGGTGAACTCCTAAATATGTAAAGAAAATAGGCAGCCAGCTAAGGAAGACAGGCATCGTTCTTACCCCTGCAGAAGTCAGGGCTGCAGTGTGAGCACCTTAGAGAGCCTTCAGTGGAGCTCAGACTGTCTTAGGCACCACCAGGCAGTGACAACCCTTCATAGGAGTATTCACTGGTCTAAAATGCATCAAATATGCATTTTTAAAACACCTCCAAGTTTAGAGGCTGTGGACTAGGATGTTGAGGATGATCCATACCTGGCTTTGGGAAAGAGCCATTTTCACTGAAGAAAGAACCACCTCTGCATAATTCATTCCTTTTTCCTGAGCTGTGTTTTGAACACTCCCAGCTTCATTTCAGTGAAGTAAAACTGATTGTCATGACCCCTCTGTTGGAGGTATTAGGGTCAATTGCTCCAAGAGAAAATCAAGAGTTTTTAGCCACTGACTGTTTTTAGCCACCAGACTGATTGCTGTGATGGCTCATTTTCTTTGTATTAGATCTCAGTCAAAAGTTAGTTACCATTTTTATGCTTGTATAAAATATATCTGCCAAATTATGTGTTTTATAGGACAGTCAAAATACCAAAAGGTTTTTGCTCTGGGTTTTTCCACATTATGTTAGCTGATCTGAAACATTTTACTTCATTATGGCTTAACCAAGCATGGGAATACACTTAAATCATTCTTTGCCAACTGTCTGAGCAAAGATGGTCCATGTCTGACAGTGCCCAAAGGACACCTACATTTCCACAAACCAGAGCTATATTCCCCAGGGTCTGTATTATTTTGGACTGAAGTAATGTGGAATATAATGGCATTTGTTAGCCAAACCCTAGGTAAGAAGTGATAGCTAACAGCTTCGAATCCCAGGAAGTAGACCATAGCCAAAGAGGAGGACTTTTGAGGTATAGCTTAAAAGAAAAGGGGGAGGGAAAACCCAAAGCTCATGGTAAACCACTGAATTAAGGATTTGCTTTCTGAAGGCCCCCTAAAATTGCTGTTTGTTCTGGATTCTGCATAACTGCTGCAGGAGTTGTGATCAAATTAAAAATCCTGAGTTATCATCTCTCCCTGTGCTGGGAAGTGCCCATCTTGGTTTAATGCAAATGTGAGAAGACTTGATGAGACAGTTACATGAAAGCTCTGAGTTCCTGGACTTGTGTCTAAAAATCTACATTGGCTGTTCTCTTAGGGATTGTAGAAGGCATATTTTAAAATGACTTTGTGAGAGCTAGGGAAAAATGGAATTTGCTAAACTACTCATTCTCCAGTATTGCAGCCACTAGAAAGATGCCTCTTGAGCATGTAGGGGTCAAAGTTCACTAAAATAGCTGTATAAATGTTAGATTATTGCTGTACTTTTTGCATCTTTGCAAGGGCAATTTCTTTTTGCTGTATACATTTCTATGATGTTAGAGAGAAATATTAAGAATACCTCATTTGTAAAAGCCTGTCAGCGTAATTGTGGTCATGTGTCAAAAACTTGAAGTTAACTTGTGGTGCAGTCTTGCATTTTTCCCAGTATTTATGGCCTGTTTCACTAACTTTAAGTCATAATAAGCCTTAAAGAACTGAATATTTGTGTATTTGGTTGAATAATTGAGTCTATATGTATGTTCTCTCTGCCATTTTTAGTATTTATTATGAAAGCCTTCCTTAAATAAAAGATAAATCTTTCACAGAAAATTAAGAGAAATACTTCTGTACAACTTTAATCAACGATGTTATTAAAAATTACATTAAATGCTCTTCCATGATGATTCAGAACCTTATCAAACTAAATACATTAAAATCTCAAAAAATTCTAACTAAATGGACTTGAATTATGTTCTGCCCTTGATTGTTGCGCTTGGGGTTTTCAACCCCATTGATTTTGTCCTGGTAATATTTGTGATTTTTGTTTTCCTTGGAAGGAGAAGGAAGAACTACAAGCATCCCCTTGCAGTCTTGTAGCACTTTCCCTTCTCCAAAAGGGCCAAGTGAATAAACCACAGGATGATGATCATCATTTCAACTATCACTGGCACTTGAAAAATGTGTTTAGAAAGAATAATTATTTAAGTTTTACTTCTGAGCTGTAGTGTGGTGTATGTTCTAAGATGCTAACCAATTTAACCTCTAATGAAACAAACTGTTGTTGATTTTAAAGCATTCTGTACTGCTAATTTTTGTTCTATCAATTCCTTTCTCAATTGATTGCTCTGTTTCCCCTGCCTCCCATGGCAGTCTTTTCCCTGTAAAAGGACCCATCTGTCTAAGGTAGAGAAATTAAATTTCTATATATTGATTGCCATGTCTGCATGTAGTTAACTCGCAAAGGCTATGCTAATCATTTATACATCTCTTAACTTTCCCTTTTAAATATATTTTTTCCCCAGAAATTAATTTGTTTTTGTGTTTCTGCTCATGTCAAGACAGCATGATATCTAATTTGTAACCCTAATGAAGAAACTATTTTCTGTTCTTGTAGAAAGTAGTTTTATGAAACTTCATTTGTATCATTGTTATCATCTTCTAAACAGAGACTGAATGGCTTCATATATTCCTATTTTTGTGATATTGAGGAAATAACCTTTTTACTGTGTTCTTTTTTTTTTAAATCAGGTTAGAATTTGAGAGACAACAACGGGAGGAGCTTGAAAAATTAGAAAGTAAAAGGTAATATTATTCTCTGTAGTATTTATATGTATCCCTATATACACATTATAAACTCATTTAAATCACTAATTTGGGATCACGACATTACTCAGCAAGCAGAGTATCCTGACTAGCTGAATTGTAGGTAACTGTGATTTTTATAAGCAAAGTCTGAACCACAAAGTTATGAGGAGGATAGATTCTACAAATCTAACATACTGCCTTTGCTCTTAATTTTTGTGGTGTTATTTTAAAAGATGGCAAACTACATTCTTTATTGAGATTTCTTTTTTATAGTTTAGCTGCCTTTGGATTGGTTTGTGGTAGGAAAAACTTGCATTTTGCGCTTTGCTTCTCTTACATAAAAGTGTGGTGTGGAATGGACATACCAACCACGCTTATCAGAATGCTATTTGGATATCAGTTTGAAGTACAGAAAAAAGCACTGTTGGCAGCTGGCAAACTGAGCTGACTATTCCGGCTCATCATACCTGCTGAGATTTGGGAAACGATAGCTCTTGCCTTGTTGCAGATCTCAGCGCTGATTAAATTCATACACTGGAAGCCTTTCTGCCATCTCAGCCTTAGATGGCTGCTTCCATTTTCAAAGAGCTCTTTATGTGGTTGGACTGTGTGAAGTAAACGCAGGAAAACTCTGAAGCACTAAAAGATGCTGTTCAGCAAATGATGCAACACAGGATCACTGATATTTATCCTTTCTGTTATGTTGAGGGGATTTGAATTCAGATTGCACGGAAGTTGATTTGCTTGTTTAATTCATTGGATTTAACTTCTCACAAAATAACCAACCAACTTGCAGGTTGTCTCTACTTGTATTATGGGGATAATGGTGACCTTCAGGTAATTCAGTTGGGGTCATCTGAAGAGAAGACATGGTTTTAATTTATCTGTTGGCTTAAATTTGGTGAGGCAAATTGCTAATCAAGTCCTTTTATCCAAGTTTGTGTGTATGAGAATGTATGTCTATATAAAAAAATCTATATTTATTCTTCACTATGTGCATGGATGTGCTTTATCAATACTTTTATTGGATTTGACAGAACTAATGCAGTCTTAATTTTCTACTAACAAAAGTGCTATATAACCTGTCTTCTTATAACTTTATATATCCACAATTTTTTAGAAATGAACTGATTATAAATCTCTTTTCCATTTGTTTCATGCATTGAGTCATTTTCAAGCAATGTAAGATCTTAACCTGTGGCAAAACAAAATGATTCAAGAAAGAAATGGTTATATAATACTGGAAAATACTTGTCCAAACCTTTTTAACTTCATGCAAATATTTTCCCGTAGGAAACAAATAGAAGAGATGGAAGAAAAGCAAAGATCTGACAAAGCAGAACTTGTAAGAATGCAGCAAGAAGTAGAGTCACAGCGAAAAGAGACAGAAATAGTTCAGCTGCAAATTCGAAAACAGGAGGAGAGCCTGAAACAGAGAAGTGTTCACATTGAGAGCAGGTTAAAGGATTTGCTGGCTGAAAAAGAAAAATTTGAAGAAGAGAGATTACGGGAACAACAGGAGATAGAGCTTCAAAAGAAAAAGCAGCAGGAAGAAATTTTTGCCCGGGTCAAAGAGGAGTTGCAGCGACTACAAGAGCTTAATCATAATGAAAAAGCAGAGAAAATGCAGATTTTTCGTGAACTGGAAAAACTCAAAAAGGAAAAAGATGAGCAGTATGTGAAGCTGGAGTCAGAAAAAAAGAGACTTGAAGACCAGGAAAGAGAGCAGGTGATGCTTGTGGCTCATCTAGAGGAACAGCTTCGAGAGAAGCAGGTCATGATAGAGCTCCTGAAGAGAGGGGATGTGCAAAGAGTTGAGGAAGAGAAAAGAGACCTTGAAGATATTAGAGAATCTCTATTGAAAGTCAAGGAAGCCCGCTCTGAAGGTGATGAAAACCATGAAGAATTAGAAAAAGCACAGCATGACTTTGTAGAGTTTAAAAGGAAGCAGCTGGAACAGTTGACTATTTTGGAAAAAGATTTAGTTCAGCAAATGGATCACCTAGAAAAGGAAATAGCAGATGAAAAGAGAACTCTGGAGCACTTAAAATTTGCACATGAAGAACATTTAAATCTCAAGAGAGACGATGAGAACTTTGTGGATGCCATACTCAAGGCTGAAGAAGTTGACAAGATAAAGCCAGCGGAGCACAGGCTTCAATCTAAAGCGCGCCAGCTTGAGTACCTGAAGAGTAATCATTTGCCAGCTCTGCTGGAAGAAAAACAAAGAGCTTCTGAAGTCCTTGACAGGGGCTTGTTAGGGTTAGATAATACTCTCTATCAAATAGAGAAAGAAATAGAGGAAAAAGAAGAGAAGCTTGCCCAGTACAGAGCTAGCACAAATCAGCTGCAGCAGCTTCAAGAAACCTTTGAATTCACAGCCAATGTAGCTCGTCAGGAAGAAAAGGTCCGGAAAAAGGAAAAAGAAATCCTTGAATCAAGGGAAAAGCAGCAGAGAGAGGCTCTGGAGCAAGCTGTTGCCAAGCTAGAGAGGAGGCATTCTGCTTTGCAGCGGCGTTCGACGCTCGACTTTGAAATCGAAGAGCAGAAGCAGAAGCTGGCCACCCTGAACAACAGCTGGAGCGAGCAGGCAGGGCTGCAGGCGAGTCTGGAAGCGCAGCAGAAAGCCCTGGAGCAAGACCGAGAGCGGTGAGTGCTGTGGTGGCTTCCATTGATTAGAACTGCCCAGAAAAGGTGTATCATTTTATACCTTCTTAGATGATGAGAGCATGACTTGGTCTGTGTACCCGGATTTGAGTTTCTCCATGAGTTTCAAGTAGTTTACCCAGAAGTGAAAGTCGGTGTTGCTTTTCCAAGGATGCTTGCTCATTAATTTCTGTTGTGTTCATAGTCTTACCCCTTCCTCAGCAGGATATTATTTGCCTTAGTCAGCATAGTACTTTAAATTGTTTTACCTGTTTGGAAAGCTCAGACAACCTTATGTTCTGCCCTTGCAAAAAAATGTGCCATCTAACAACTTTTCCCTCTTAAAATATATCTGTATAACATTTTGTTTCTTTATCAGTAACAAGTCAGGTGTTTGTTCAGGGTTTGGAAGCTGATAGTTATAGCAGACCTGCCAGCTGTCTCTCTCAACTGGTGATATACTCAACACTTCTGCTATTCAGAGTAAACAGGGGTGATAGTTAATTTTTTTGTTGCTGGTTTCAGGGCTAAATAAAAATAAACAGCCATATATCCATGTAAAATTTGATTATGCTCTTTAAGGTTATTGGAAAATACACAGAGGTTTTAATACTGCCCTGTGTGATGACAATCCCTTTTAGGTGCAGAAGCAGTTCATCAGTTGTACACATGATGTCTGGTAGCATGACATTGAACTCAAGTGTGGGAGGCTCAGAGAACAGTCATTCAGGTAGGGAAGGAGCTTTCTGTGTGGAAAAAGAAGAAGAAATCTTTTGTTTTATTTTTGGCCTGAGCAGCAATCCACTGGGCTTAATGCATTTATTCCCTGCAGTATAGAAAAAGAGCAGAACCACCATTTTTAAATGTATTATCTGATTTGCTAATACTGGAGCTTTAAAACCTGTGGATATTGGTGAAACAATGAAGTGGGTTTTTTCTTGAGGTAGCATTTGTCATTTGCTTTTGTAATATTTCACTAATTATCTGAATCCTCTTTCATAAGCCCTTCAAACAGATGCTTGATTAAAAAAACACCTATAAAACCAAACTTGCCTATGGCCATATTGAAGAGCTCTTCTGTATTCCTTTCCTTTTAAACCATTATCAGAAGAGAATAATTGCTTTATATACACTGTGTAGAGATGACTTTTTCACCATTTATAGCTACATTGTTTGCCTTTTAGTTAAGCATTTTCAATACTGATTTATCATTTTGTAATGGGTATTGCCATTATTTTCCATAATTGTCTTGAACATAAAATCTCATTTTCTACACTAAGCATCTCGCTCGGCTAAAGTGGGCTATAAACAACTGGAGGTTCCACAAAAATAGACAGCTTAGTTAGCCCTCAAGAGATTGCTGGGTTGTGTGATAAGTGAAAAAATATGTTGAAAGCTAGAAGTCTGAGGTTTGGAAAAGATACCAAAGAAGTGAAAAGGTATTTTTTTTCCCTTTTCTTTCTTTTTTCCTTGTTATTTTTCTTGTTTACTTTAAAGTCCTCTTGCACAAGCTAAATAAATCTTTGAAGTCTTTCAGTAAATAGCCCGTGGGTCTGAATAATTCAATTCAGAATGTTTTTGTGAATGTTGAGGCAGATGAAAAACCTGAAATAAAATCCGTGATAGTATGTTAAACATTTCAGCTTGCTCATTGCTCTTGTGTTTGAGTTTACATTTCACAGCCCATGATGCCACAGTAAGCATATGAATTATATATGTTTCTTATTGTTTATCCAGACCCCATTGTGTGATAATGTGCTCTGGTTCACATCAGTGTTAACTCTTTGAAAATGTTTAAGTGCAGTATCCATTTGATACACTGTAAGACTGTAAGTCCATCATACCTGGATAAAATGGGTTTTTTCCAGTTTGAATCATAGGTAATCTCAAATTTTTTCACCTACAGGGATGGCCTCCAAAAAGATAATTTGAAGTTAACTTATACTGGGATACTGCATACACGTTCTGTCTTTACTGACAGAGGTTTGGGGCACTAGAGTGAAAATAAAGCAACTTTAGAGTAATTTTTGAGGCAATGGGATGCATCACTCAGAAATTGCAAGGTGCAGTTTACTGTTCTTACTGGTGGATGCATCCCAAGGCTGACTGAGTTCATAGCTCTAAAAAGTGGTATCTTTTCACATTAGAATGTTTACAAACCAAGAGATCAGCTTTCTTCTTTTAATGTAATTCTGATTTTTTGGTTAAATTGATTTTCCATAGATGCAGACACTCTCCTATATCCATCAGCCATCTCCCATCCACTTTCCCTCAGGATGCAAGATTGTTTTGCTGCTAATCAAAAGAAATAGATGGCTTCTGGCAGTGCTGCAAAAAGTACTCTAAAAATGAAGTAACAATTCAGCCTAAGCCTCAGCATTCGTAATCTCTTTAATTTTCTCTTTTAACCCCCAGGATGGAATAAAGTAGTTGTAGCATTGTACTTCAATTTAGAAATATACTATTGTAGGAGAACTGGCAGAATCCCAGCTTTGCAGTTTCCCCTGTTTTTGCAAGAACTTCTTTTTTTGTATTATTTGATTTTTAAGTAACCTCTAGAAAAACAATTATCTTTAGAGACAAAAATTGTAATGAAAATGGGGAAGATTATTACTGTGCTGCTAATCTAATCTTAACTACATTACAAGTGAAAAGGGTGTTCTGCAGATTACTTTGTTGTAACATAGTTTAATTTGACTAACTGATAAATATTGCAAGAGGTGTTTTTTATTTCATACAAAATGCCTCAGGCATTTTCAGTCAGAAAAAGGATAGTCAATTTTGCATATTGTATTCTGTACATAAATCTGGCTGGAATGAAATTTATTTGTTAAAGAAGGCAGGGAAGTTTCAAAAGATGATTTATTAGGTGCATATGTAAAATAAGTACTAGATATTTTATTTTGTAAATGAATTTTCAAATATATTTGTACAGATGGAGTAACTGGAAAATAAGATTTATGTGTATAGTACATGATTTAAAGATTTTCTTATAGATATGTTTTGCCACATCAATGTTTTAGATTTTCCTTGGGTTTTTTGTATTAGTGCTTAGTATTTTGAGTTTTTAATTTTTTCCCCCCTTCATTCCTTCATATACTTCACATTAGAAGGTAATAACTGAGGTCATTGATAGAGTTCTATAGAGAGAAAAATTTATTCAAGTGATTGTAATAGATGGGTAAGGTCTTATAATATTTAATGTGCTGAGTTAGATACCTTTTGCCTTGTTTTATTCAACTTGATGCCGCTGTTGGAACATGTTTTTGAGCTGTCTCTTTTCCTATCTCAATATGCTTAAAGAACAATTATGATTTTTAAACCTTCATAAATGTTAATATCTACAGTCTTATATATGTGTATGGTGTAAGTATATGGGAATCAACTCTAAATCAACCAAAGCAAATTACATCTGAAGATCTCTTTATAGCCTGGACCAGGAAATTCAGCAGCTGAAGCAAAAAATATATGAGGGTGATGGTGCTCAGAAAGGAAACCATGGAACATTAGAAGAGAGACTGTCCCATAGCACTTCTCCTGCCAGCCCAACAAAGCCACAGCCACCCTCTGCTCCTCTAGTTGATGACAGGTAAGTTTGGGGTGTTTTGGTAAGAATGAAGACAAAAGCTTTAGAAAAGGAATATTTTGAAAGACCATTCTGCTAGGGCTGGATTTTATTTCAATACTGTAATTGTACTGAAAGACTAGTCTGGGAATATAATTTATGTCCTGTATTCTGCTTTAAATAGCAGCAGCCTAACCTGTTGCTCCTGTGCAGTTTGTTTTAGAACAGAGGATTGGAAAACTGTAGGCTAAAATGTATTTAAATCAGTTTTGTGTTTATAGTTACTTGTCTGTATAGTTTTGCTTTATATACACTTAAGGCAGCAAAGTAAATTAAATTGTCTTAAACCTTTTGTAATAGGGCAGCTGCCTGGTATCACTAAAATCTGGTTCATCTGTTCTTGTTGCACTGACACATGCAGTGGTTGGAACATTCCTTCTGTTGGAAAAGCAACCCTTTGTTAGCCCAAGTTGCTGATATCACAGCAGTGATAAATGCAAACTGAAATTACTGCAGATGCATCTTCATCCCTCTTAGTCTCACTGCCACTTGTATGTAGAACTGCACACATAGCAGTGGCTTAACCTGTGCTCCATTAATTTGTCTAATTGTGATAACTAATTGTTAACCTTTGCCTGTTAGATGAACACTCGCTCAAAAGTCCGTGTTCCTTAAGCAGGGATAAAGCTGGTCTCACATTAAGCCTGCCAATTAAGAGTTTTAGTTTTAAAAGCATTTTAAAGAGCTCTGTCTTCATTGAAGAGTCTGTCTTAATTTTTATGTAAAAATACGCTTTTTTTTACACACATACTCTTCTGTATCTTGAAGGATAAATGCTTTTATTGAACAAGAAGTGCAGAGAAGGCTCCAGAATATTCATCATAAAGCGGAGGATAACAATGTTAGTGTGGCGTGGTCGACAGAAAGTTTAAAGGTGAGCAGAGATGGGTGGGAAATCCTGACCTTTAATGAACCATGTGAAACCACTGGTTTAATTTGGTTGTTCAATAGATATCATGTTTTCCTGTTTACTTAGTTTTAATTTAAAAAAAAAGTAAGCAGTAAATTAGGCATATCAGTTTTTAGATTTCAACCGTCATCTTATTTCCAGTGGCTGTTTTATGTTGCATTCTGTGGGGATTTTTGGCAGACAAGTGTGTGTAAATGGCAATAGGAAGTTTGCAGCTAGAACAAAAATCTTCATTCTATGTCAGAAAAAATATGCTGATAAAAATGAACATTGTTCTGGATGGAATTTTATACTTGCAAACAAATGCCTCTTCGAAAACTGGTGATCTATTTGATCCAAAGACCGGGGTGATTGACTTTTAAGCCAATGGTTTAATAAATATCGAAAAGAAAATTGTTATTTTTGTCTATTAAAAAGAATGTCTCTTCCTCTGAATACTTTTAAATGAACTTATACAAGAAAGGCACTCTTTTTAATGATCACCTGTACCTTTTTTGTGCTTAGGATAATGAGAGGCTTAATAACGGCACCATTCAACGCAAGCTGAAGTACGAGGTAGGTCATAATTTGTCAGAATGAAATGGTTGTCTTAAATTATGGCATGCCCTGTAATTAAAATTCTTAATGTTTAGCTGCATAATTAGAATTTTGAATTCACAGCAAGATTAATGGCTAACAGAGATGGCAGTGTATTTTTCCAGCTGGAATTAAAGTGGGGTTTTTTTCAGATTGGACCTGGCTTTTTCCTTACTTGAAACGTGTGGGGTTATTGCAGATCTTTCTGCCTTGTTTTGCCATGATTCTTAATTTGGAACAGTATCCCTTTCCTTATTTTTAGAGGAGGAAAACATTTAATGAGGAGAGATTGTCTGAATACAGCATACACTTGACATTTTTGACTCACAGTGAACTGCTTTAAGGGTGTCTATAATATCAGCAAGAAGAACCAGGCAAGTTTGCCTGAACCCCGTCATGAAGGATTCCTATATGTATCGATGTGTTTTTAAACTGAGCCTTAGACCCCTCCCACCATATTTGGTTATCTAACTGTTGCTTGAGGCACAGTTATTTACTTGTTTTGATGAATAAATCCTAAATACCTTTATTATGGATTTAAACCTTAACAGTAGGAGGGCTGCAGCACCTCAGATTTGGACTTTTTTGGACTTTTACACTGTCATTTTTAGGCTGTGTCAGACTTTTTGTGCCTTTTTGTGCTTTGCACTTTTTTGTGCATGTGTGGGAAAACACTAAAAGGGCTTCTAAGTTTCTGCATCACCCTTTGACTGTCCTGTGGTTTTTATGGAGAGCAAATATAAACCAAGTGAAATGGATACTGTACAAAGAAAATGCAGTGTTGGGCTGGGAATATCAACCATTCCTGAATCAGATCTCAATCACTTCTGTTGGATTTTCTCTCTCTCATTTTGAGAGATCGTACCAATTTTGAATGATTGTACAAACCTAATCAAAATCAATCCTCAGTTTAAGAAATGTTCAGATCAGAAGATTTTACAAAGACGTTTCTGTTTTCTTCTTTTGAAATTTTTAACAGAAAAGTCAACAGTGGCAGCCACACTATGGCTTTCCATTTCTGTCTAAAGATGGCAATTGTGCTTCTGAGTTGTGTGGAGAAAACACAGGAGCAAGAGACCATAAGAGACAGAAGGCACATGCAGAGATGTTGGATTTGTTTTCCAGTTCTGGAAGAATCTCCTCCCCTTTTACATCAGACAAGCCATTTCAGAATGAAAGGAGTAATTCGGAACAGGAGAGCTTTGCTTGTCATTGTGACATTAAAAGTAGTTTAATTCACTCTGAAAGTACTAATACTTTAAAGAGTAAGAATGTTCCCTATCAGAATGTTTTATCTACTTCTTTACAAAGTCCTGACTTTAATAATGTGGCTTACTCACTCTGCAAGGTTGAAAATTTCAATCATTTTGACGATAAAATAATTGCTTCTCCAGATTGTGACAGCTCAAGAACTGAATCTGATTGTTCCCACTTGAAACAGCTGTCTCCTGTAGGATCCTTAATGGGTGCTAATGAGCAGACTGGCTTTAACAGCCTATCCTGCCTTCGCTTTTCTCAGTCTAATGTGCATTCTCAGACAGAAACTTATCAAGAAAACAGCCCATTTAATGCCGTGCCCCCGACAATCGAAGACCAGTCTAGCAGTTCTCAGCTTCCAACACACAAAGCCTCTGATTTGATCCCTTTTAAGTTGATAGCTTCTCATTTTAATGTGAGACCAGAACTCGCTTCCAGTTTGGGATCTCTTGTCAGTAAGCTTTCCTACCTTTACAAAGATACCACTAGTCAGCTGCTCAACAGTGCTGTGGTTTCCAAACAAATCAAGGAGTTGGGAAGTTTGTGTGACAGAAGCGAGAGATGCACACAAGTGGTATCGTTAATAAAAAATCTCCCACTCATAAGAAACTTGCAAGTCAATGTATTCCTCAAGTCAGGTATGAGTCAAGACATATCCCACACCATTGATGATGCCAAAGCTCATGCTGGAAATGTTCAGCCCGAGTCTCCTGTGCAAGAGGCTGTCACAGTGAGTGTAAGCACAGAGATTCCTGGTGCCTGTGCAAGAAAGCCTCCTGAAGGATTTGCGTGCCTTCATAAAAATGAAGAGCTGGAAAACACTTTTGTGCTAAGACAGAACTTCGTGCATTTTCCTGATGTCTTTTTGAAGCTTCAGGTCTGTTCTCTGGAAACAGTACTGGAATTTTTGACCTCTGCTTTACCTCAGATTTCTGTTAGGATGGAGGAATTGAAAGGTATCTATTGGCTCGCTATTGGCAGTTGCAAAAAACCTGAGCCAAAACCTGCTTGCTTGCTTTTGTTCAGCTCCATTATGTATGTTGTTGTTTCATCAGCTGAACAGGACACCTGCCAGAGTTCCTTGGCACTGTTTCGTGAGGTTCCTGTCGACACCATAAAGGAGATTCAAGTTGGCTTTGCTGGACAGTATATTAGTCTTCTGTGTTCTGCTGGAGAGGGTTTCCTCACAGTATTTACCTATAACAAACACTTCACTCAAAGAATTTGCCATGACATAATAAGCATTTTGATTTCTGCAGTGGATGATGATACTTGTTTAAATCACCAGCTCTTGAGAGGTGATTTGATGCAGATTTCACTAAACTGGACTTCAGATGTAAATGACTTGGTTTTTTCAAACGGAGTACGATTGTTCTGTAAATTTCAAACTGAGTTAGCTGATCTGGTTTATTTACTCCATGAAAATATGGGAAGTGTTAAACCTTCATTAGGTGACATTCACATACTGCTGTATACCTCAGTGAAAGTAGACTGTGCTAAACAGACTGTGTATAGAACTCTTGTTCTTACAACTACTCACATAGGTCTCTTAAAAGAAAATAATGTCTTTTATCCTGCACCTAACATTCTGGATTCTTCCTGCCAGCCATCACAATGTGACACCCTTCAGCTGCACAATTTGAATGATATCCGATGTGCAGTTTTGCCAGACAAAGAGAATGGCACAAAAATTGAGCTTGTGTTTTCTAGAAGGAGCAAGGTTGGATCTGATTCAGGAATTGGTTTTTCTAAATACTGTGAAAAAGAAATAAATACTCAACTGACAGTCATCCCATCAATTCTTCAAAGCAGTTTGCATATCCCTTTGGAAATCTGGAAATTAACATTCAGTTCAAGTGAAGAAGCCATTTGGCTAATTATGCATCTGACTAGGTGTTGAAATCCAAATACGTTTAGATACATCCAAAATGAGAGGGTAATGAATATTGATAAAATTCTTTTTTGTTTCCTGTTTTTTTTAATCAATAGACAAAAGGGACCTTTGAGCCTCTAAGGGAATGCCGTAGACTGTGTACACACATCCAAGCAATAATAATTATTACTTGAGTGCTCGCTTTTTGTGGGTCTCTGATATGCTGTACATACATTTCCTTTGGAAAGTAAGGAAATTAAATGTTTCTGTGTTATGTGGTAGGTGGATGAAAACTATAATTACAGCTCTGTTTTCTGATTTCCATTTTGGCTGTATTTTCTGGCTCCTTCCTATCTACTATCTGTCTTCATTAATGTCTTCTCCATTCCTCCTCGATTGCCTTTTCCTTAATTTCTCTGAGTATCTTTGTTTTTTGTGTTCCTTATTTATTTCATGCTCTTGATCTCAACCAATATTTCAAAATATCTGATTTTTTTTTATTCTTATGTTCAATGTATGCTCTTAATACTACAGATATTTATACCTTTTATACATGCAATTTTGAGAAGAATAGCACTGACAATTTTCTCCCGCTTTAGTTTTGCATTTAAGGTTTATTGCACTTTCTCATCAAAGTTTGTCGCAAGTGCCATAGGGAGCTGTGTTTTAAATAGCATTTCAACCTTTGGTCATGCTACTCTACCTGTGGCAAGACAAATGTTTTGGGGTCTACCATCTGTGTACACATTTCTCATGCTGGAACTGGCTAGTTAACAACTGGGGATACAGCCTGACAGCTGGAGGGAGTTTAACTCCAGAGTTCTGTCCCTGTAATGTGCTTGGCCTTACTTTCACCTCTTTCTGCTTGCTTACTGATAGGGTTGTTGATGCTGTGAGATTGCATCTCTTACAGTCTTTTTAATACTGCACTTTAAGAAAGAATGGAACTATTGGACATTAGTAAAAGATTTCCATGAGTCGAGGCTTAGTACAAGGTTATTTTTTACCTGTTACCCCTGTCAGATATTCAAATGATAAATAAACTGTGTTGTCACCCATCTTTTGTTTCTTCCCTTGTAAAGGGAGCTGAATACCTTTTGAATCCTGTTGCTTGAATGTGCCATCTGCCTTGTTTGAGGAAGATGGTTCTTGGCAGAAAAAACAGTGGTATCTAATCTGAAATTCTAAATTCTGTAAGCATATTGCCAGCAGAGGTGCAATCTTCCACTAGACAGAGTTAGACTTCGGTCTCTCTGCTGGTATAAGAACATTTCCCATTTGTTTTAACCATATGTTAAGACACGGTAACGTAACTCACATGGGATTTAAAAACGAAATAGCTTGGATTGAATGAGGAAGTTATGTCTGGAGGGATGAACGCTGGTTTGGGTAGAGAATTATGGCGGGTTTTAACATTATAAAACTCTCCACTTCCTTAAGGAAGTCCAGACATGAGCAAAATGTGTCACATTAGTTTGAGGTGCAGTGAGGGGGGGATAACAAAGGAAGTGTACACAAATATCTCACAGAACCTGGAGCAGACAGAGCAGTAACCTCATGTCAGTGCTGTTCAGGACTGGCTCCCTCATTGACATCACCGAGGTGTTTCTTCTGGCCCTTGCCTAAATCAACACTGAGTGGCACTGTCTGGGATGACTGTCTTGATCAAGGTTGTTAAAGGAAAACAATATCTGCAACCAATTTCTTTTCAGATTATATCCCAAAGTTAAATGTTTTTGAATGTTGTGTTTCCCAGTAATCTGTTTTTCCTCTTTTGTGCTCGTATTTAAGTCTCAGTGAATATTCTGCACTTTTATGAAAAAGAACAACTTCACAGCAATATCTTTTATTCTACTGTAAACATAACATAATGATCATTGTTTATGAATATCAAAAGCATTATTTAATGCATTAGGGCGAATTTTTCAGAACATTTTGTGTTTGAAATTGTTTTCCTTTCTGACTATTATTAGCTGTTTGTAATAGTTCTCTGGAAATTACTCCCAATAAATTATGTGTTGACAGAGGTGGCTTTAAGAGTGACTTTATGGTTTTATTGTTGTTTTAAAACAGATTACATTGTTGTCAGGGCAATGAACTCCTCTTTTCTCCCAAGGAAAGAATTACTTACATTCCCCTTCAGAAATGGGTTTCAGCTGAAAAACCAGTAATGTGGGGAGTAAGCAAAGAAGGGCAAAATGGACAGGAGAAAATATTTGTTGTGAAAACAAAGGTCCACTAAAAATATTTTTCCATTCAAACAAACTTTTTTTATGTTTTCTTCAAAAAGAACAAAAGAAGCTTATGTGAAATACCCCAAGATAAAGTCAGTGGAACAAAAACTCACTTTCTTTGTATTTTCTTTTTCACTATTTTTGATGTTAATGTTCAGGGAAATGATGTTGTCATTTATAATTGACTGGTAATGAAATAGCAGCCTCCCTTTGTGGAGAGCTGTGAGGGTGCTGAAAGGCTCCCTGTAATGTGCAGAAGTGTTTATGGAGTGCCTTCAAACTTTTCTCCAGCTCCTACACAGTATCATTGCAAATGCTGATGATACTTTTGGACACTGTCACTTTCTAGTTGCAAAAAAGTTTTATTTTTGAAATAACTTCAGAGTTAGAGATTCCATCTGGCTGTTGGTCAGAGGAGTGGACCCTCGTTACAAATACCTTCTCAGATTGTTTTGTCCAGACTGTGCAAATTTATCATAGCTGTTTTCAGATAATTAGATAGGATTTAAAGAGAAGAGTAGGAAACTGTTCTGACAGTGGATTGCTTTTTTAATTATGAGTTTGGATTTTTAATGTCTCAGAGCATTCTGAATTGCCTAGACCCCTGCAGCTTTCCATGATACTGTAAACATGTTTGTTATATAAAGACATACAAAAATTGGGGTTAACTGTGAAGGCTTGATTCATATTTTTTTCAAAAGAGAGTTAATACAAAGTCTTCTGCTTTTTCTTGGTTTTGATATCTAAGCTGAAAATGCCTTTCAAAGAAAGGAATATTTTTGAATACAGTTTTTTATGCATTAAAAAAATTATTAGGGCTTACTTATAAAGCAAGATCCACTTTGTTTTCAAACAATTACTTCATTTTAGAAATAATTTCTGCCTCCTCCATGCTCTCTTTTCCTGCTCTTCTGGCCAAGAACACTTTCTCATTTTTAGTGAAGTTCTTTTCTTTTTTTCCTTATGTAGTGATTTTGGTTTTCCTTTGTTCCCCCTATTTGGTATGCACATGAAAGCGGATGGTCTGTCGTTCACTGGGAGCAAATCCAGATGACCTAAAGGACCCAATTAAAATTAGTATTCCACGATATGTCCTGTGTGGGCAGGGAAAGGATGAGCACTATGAGTTTGAAATAAAGGTAAGTGCTTTTCAGTTGCTTTTCTTTAATGTTTTTGTTCCACCAAGTGCAACTTTTGGTTCTCTTTCTGTAATGAAAGTGTCCTCAATACTTTTAAATAAGAGAGGTTGTGAGAAGACATGAGCAGAACAGGACACTATAAAGACAGGTATTTTCTGAGTGGATTGATGGTACAGAGGAGTCTGGTGACCAAACTTGAGGTGAGCAGTTCCAGAATCAATGTCAATTCAGTTCAAAGTGCTGCAGAGATGAAGATTAAATGCATATTGGTTATTGAGTTGCAAGTGTCAGTTATAGAAAAAGTTCAGACTTGAAATATTTACTTGAAATAATTAAAGGATAATTGAATTATTTTGCACATATGCACAACAAAAGCTTGTTTCCTTCCAGGCTCTGCTGTTCTGATTCTTCCCACCCCGCATTTCCAAGGTGTCACTTTTCCACAGTATTATCTGCTTCCGCTCCATTCTAGTGGCTCTCTCAGTTATCTTCTGTGCAGAAATGCTGGGGGGGGAGATGGGGGGAAAGCTTATTCATTTGGTTTCCTCTGGTACTCAGCCAGTGTTTTTTCAAAGCAAGATGTGAAGTCTAATTGGAAATGTGCTCTCAGTGCATGTGGACATGTAGCATAACTGATGTACATGGCATCAGAGACAGAGCTGGCAGCCTCCTTCCCTGAATGTGCTGCCAGATGCTTCGTTAGCTGGTGTGAGGGGGAGCAGTGACCTCCCTCACAGCGTGAAGGACCATTTGTGAACTGTGCTCATATTCTCTTTTACAAAGGTTTTTATGAAGATGGCCTACCTTAGCTCTGTTTGTTCTAATTAAATTTTCATTTTGTGTGTGGAATACTTCCTTTTGCCTGTTGAACTTTGATTTTCCTGAGGCCAGCAAAAGCCCAGAGCCAGAATGATGCTGAGAGATGAGTAAGTGCATGTGAAACTTCCCTAAGGACTGTTCTCACCAACTGTTTTCAGCACACAGGCTTTACTAGACTAGCTGATGGTTAGTGAAGATAACAGATAAAGGTAGCTTCTCTTCTTAAAAAGTCAGTGGATTTCTTTTCCAGGTATTCTCCCTTCATCCCTAAAACCCACGTAAGCATCTGCAATGAAGGAACAGTTGAAAGAGTATGTGCAGTTTGGGAGTGTTTGGCAGTTTTGGGGCTGTTTCTTGCAGTCATTCCCTTACATGAATCGATCAACTGTTAATGCTTTTTCCTTTCCCTCCAGGTCTCCATGTCACAGCGGACTGCTTTTGCTGTGGTCAGGATTTAGCTCCATGCTACAATCCACAGACCTGCCTCAAACTCTTTTATTTTAAACCTTTTCCCTGCAGAGCTCTCAGCTCTACTCTGATCTATATTAATCTTCAGATGCTCCCAGAGTTATTCTACAGAAAATCAGAATATATGGAATAGTGATATTTTTTTCTTTTTGCCTTAAAAGTCAGGAAAGTAGGAAAACATGACAGAGAGGAGAGAACACATGTACCTGTTTATTTTACTTCTTCCTGATGGATCAGAATACTTTGTCAGCTGTTGAAATAATTCTCAAGTTCAGCCTTGCTTGAACTAAGTAAAGTTTATTCTCAAATGATGTCATATGAAATAAATGTCAGTGTTTTGAAAGGGCTTCATTTCCCAAGCTTTCTTCAGCAAGGTTCCTCTTGCTCTTGGAAAAATGGGTAGCTGACCTATTTGCATGTAATAGCACTTTGTATTCTGACAAAGGGACAAGGGGTGTTGAGTTAATTTTAAGACAGTCCCCAAACCTGTGAATCCTGAGTATCTCAGAGATATTTTCTTCAGCAGATGTTTCTAGTCATTGTGTTTGTAGCTAAATCCTGCATGTTGCTCTGTAGAGGAGCGAATATAATGAATTTCTGTATATAATAAATATATACATTTCTTCTTGTGGCATGCAATAGTAAAGATTATTTTATTTAGATACCAAAAGAGAATGAGTTTCACTTTTCTCAGCAGCATCACAGTCAGATCATAAGTCTTTCAACCCTAACATACCATCCAACAATATTTTCTTTTAGTGCAAGTTTAGCATCTTTTCCACCTGGACATGTAGGGGAACAGGCCAGCAAGATTGTGCAGTTAGGTTCTTTCACTGGGTACAGGTCCTGCTTTAGGATGTTGAGTGAGTCTCACAAGAACCGGTTGGAGAGAATTCAAAAAGGAAACAAACCCATTCTTCATTAGAGCTCAGATAGCACCTTCTTTTGCAGCAGGATATGTCACAGAGCTGTTTGTGCTGCTCTGCTATTAAGTATTCTGTATGAATTGATGCATTTCCAAAAAAACTTCCATTTGAGTGACAGTTTTATATGTTATCTTTAAAGTCATGATGAAACAGTAATAACTTAATCAGGTCTAAACATATTTATGTTAGAGCTAAGTTAGAATGCCAGCGAACTATTCTTGTATTCTCTCCTTCCTTTCATGTTGTTGTGATATGCAGAATATTCAGACGAGGCTGTGCTACAAACAGTGTGTGGGAAGAGCTTTTGCATCAATAAAACGTTGGCATCTGTTACAGACAGAGCCTGTGCTTGCAGGCAGTACCTGTGGATGGCAGAAGGAGCAGTAAGGCAGCAGGGAAGGTGGAACTCCAGCTCACATAAAGGCACGCAAGGTCTCCTGAGAGCAGGTGATGGAAACAAAGCTGGGTATCAAGCACAGCCCTGCAGGGATCCTCTAACAAGAGGGAAACTCGTAGACAAGCCTTCTCATTCTTATTCAGCTTTCCCTCATTGTTCTGAGTTCTCTCCTTTTATTTATCCTGTTTGATATTTGTTCAAAACCGGCTTTTTTTATCCTTGTGTTTCAAAGCCTTTCAGTCATGTCTGACAAGTTGTCTATGGGAGAAGATTCCAGGCACATGCACCCCAAAGCAGTACTTTGCTCCAGCCAGAGGCTGTGGTGGAGCTGCTCAAAAAGTCCACGTTTCTAGTCTTTCTTTCTGAGTTTAGTGAATTGTGGAATGGGAGGAAAGCAGCAGCAGTTCTCATTGATACTTAGTTCTTAAAAAAAATTCTGTCTGCACCATAACTACCTAAGTTATAAAAAAGAAAATGCTCAGTATTGCCTCAACTCTATGAGATTAATACCCTTGATAAAAAAATACAAAGAAGGTTATAAGGAATTTTTAGGAAACTTTCAACTTCTCAGATGCTGCTTTCATAGTCAGTGTGAGGAACAGGTGCATCTGGAGAAACGAGTTTTCACAATGACTTTAGACAATTTAACCAGCTGAGACAAGCAGGGTGGGCATTTTCTGTTCTTTCTAGCTACTTTCAGAATCAGGTGGAATATTTCTTTTTCTCTCCCCCTCTTGGTTTTACTTCTGTTGCTATGGGGCAGAAAGAGAACAAACTCTGTGATGTGTTTTACAGTGGGATGAATTGAAAATGTCTGTTGGATTATTTTCTGTCAGTCACCATGAAAAGGAAAGATAAGGAGACTGGACTCTCATATCTCCATTCAGATTTATAGGTTTTACATAGGAAATGATGTGTTTGAATAAAAAATTCAAAACAACCCACTATTCTGAGGGAAGTCTTAGATCACAGCAGTGATTCAAAAATCACTCTTACAGATTTACTCAACCATATGGGATTCGTTATTAAGAAAACATTTTTAACTGTATTAGTAAATCATGAAAAAAGGCTCATACCTGCAGAGTGTATAGTCTGTCATATAGCTTTCTTAAATGGGGGAAAAGAATCCCAGCCCAAACTGGTTGGATCAGTTGTAGGAGTAAAAAGCTCTGTCCTAGAAGTGCTACTTAAATTCCAGGTGCACTATAATTCTCTTTATACAAGAAGAGTTTGATTCTGTCTGTCCTAATAACATTATTGCTGTGCTTTGGGGACCAGTTAGGAGTTTGTTTAGCTTTGAAATTCATTTTTCGATAATACTAGTTGTATCAACAATAAAATGATGTAATTATCTGTTAGTCTCATTACAAGAATTGGAAAAACAAACAGAGGAAAGTAAACAAAGAGGAAGATAGGGACCAAGTCAGGTCAAATCAAGCCACCAGAGAAGACTCAAGGGAAACTCCTTTATTTCTTAGGCAACACAGATACATGGCTGTGCCTGTTTGCCTTCCTATCCATCTCTAAGAAGTTGTTTTTTGAACATCATAGAAAAAAGTAATAAATAATTGGCTTCAGGCAGTTTGATTTGGGTAAGTTTGGTGCCGCCCCATCACCTAGACAGCTGACAGATGCACAACCAGGCTGTGTGGCTGGAAGAGTCCTGGATTAGCTTTGTGGTAGGTTGCACCTCCTTCTGTGGAAACCCCAGGGAAAAAAGAGTTACTTTTGAATAAAGATCATATGAATGAAATTATCACAGCAAAATTTCACAACTCTAAAATATTAAAAGCCAGAATTAAGTCAAAATGAAGGCAGTGATGAGTAACATCTTTATTTTATAATTATCCATTACACATCGAACACTGAATTCACACAGCCCTTTACTTCAAAGTAATTATTCATCAAAATGGTTAATTGGTTAATTGAGATCAGTGTAACCTGCATGTTCCTGAGTAGTTATTTGTTTTAGTTAAACCTGTCTATGCTTGTTAAATCCATTCACTTGGGCTGTAAAGTTTGAGGCAGTGTTACCAATATACTGAAGGAATGTAATCCATCCTGCAGGTGTCCTGGAGACGTGGAATTTTTAAGGTTGGAATAAACCTTTAAGATCATCAAGTCCAACTGTCTACCTACCACGACCACCACCTTTCTCACCACTGAACCATGCCCTCAAGTGCCATATCCACATGTTTTTTGAACACTGCCAGGGCTGGTGACTTCTAGTAGCCGTCAAGCTTATTGGTGACATGAAATAGGATTTTTTTTTTTTCAGAAATACTCAGATTTCATTGTGGAGACCTGCTAGAAGAACCTATGTTCCAATGTTTGTGAAACGCTTTGAGAAGGCCAGTTTTGTTTCCTTACATCTTTTAGTTAAAAGTTGAGGTAAAAGTAGGCAAAACCCCACCCCAAACCTAGTTCCTCTTGTCATGTGACACAATAATTTCTGGTTTCCTAAACACTTCCCCTGCTCTATATACAGCAGCAAAGGCAGCAGGGATGGAGAAGGGTGGACGAGATGTGAGTTTGTTGCAGTTGTTGGCATCAGTGCTTGGACATTCTCTGCTTTGTTGCCCTGATTTCTTTTTCTCACATTCAGTTACCAAGCTCCATTGCAGCTCTCTTTACCTCCATAACCTTTTGATATGCTCAGTAGTGAGGGAAACTTTAAGAGTCGTTAACTTTAGGAGTCACTTTAAGATTAAAAAGCCAGTGCTTTTGTGAAACGTGTTTTATGAAAATGCCTTTTTTTATCTTCATGCATAAAATCATAGCTAGACAGAGGCAATATTACATATTAGGCCTGTTAGATTAAAAAAGCATCAGTTTTAAGCAGTGTCAGTTGGCTTTCTCCAGCTGTGCTAGTCTGTGTGGAACAATTCTTACTCTCCTTGCAGCTTGACTTCTTGGTAGCCTTAGGTCACCACAGCTGCAGAACGACTTGACTGTAAAATCAAAGGCTCTAGTCACAGCATTTTTTGACCCACTTGAAAATATCTTTCATTTCACCTAATTTCAAACAGTAGGGTTTTTTTTCCTGGAAGTTTTGTTGGTATCTCAGTTCCAGTGAGGATTTGTGAATAACTGGTGGTGAGGTTGGTTTGCCCTCTCCCTTTGCTCCTGTTGTTAGGCACTTTATTCACAGGAATAATTGCATTGATTTTAATAAAACTTCCTATATAAATCGGGTTTTCATCACTATATTGATGACACAGACCAAGAGTATTTTAAAGGACTATGTTCTCCTGAAAGCTGGCATGTGTAATATTTTACCCTACAAATTGGAATCCCATTCTGTGTGGAAATGAGCTCTGTGTTTGAGAAATGCTTATTTATTAATTGTGCGTATCTATGTATATGAGGATATACTTTTCTGTGAATATGTGGAGGGGCTGCATTGCACTTGAGATGGATGTTATTCATTCATTAATGGATTGCACTGATTGTAATGCTGAGAGCTGCATAGCTGCACCAAGAAATGATTGGGGATTGGGGATATTTTAATGTGTTTACAGCCTTGTCAAACCACTCTGGAATTAGGAATATATACATTCATTTTTTGGGAGAGGATTTTTCTTTGCAATTAGTGCTCCTTATTAAATACAGTTCTGTCACTGTAATGAAAGAAAAATTAAGCAAACTTAGGAAAGCTTATAGATTTAAGGCAACTAAGAATTGCCTCTTTTAATCGTAAAACCTTGCATATTGGATGGTTTTTAGTGTTGTGTGAGTTTACTCCTGTTTCTTCTTTTTCTGGTCTAGATAACGGTCCTGGATGAGACATGGACAGTGTTCCGGAGGTACAGTCGCTTTCGAGAGATGCATAAAACTTTAAAACTGAAGTACCCAGAGGTAGGTTTTGGTAAAAGATTCTTTTACAGAAAAGGGTGGAGACTTGAAAAAAAGTGCTTTGAAATATGTTTACTCAAAAAGAGAGGTGATTTGAGATTTCCAGCATGGCTCCACCAAGGCAATTCCTGCCTGACCAACCTAGTGACCTTCTATGATGGAGTGACTATATCAGTGGACAAGAGAAGAGATTATGGATGGGTGTCATCTCTTTTGATCTGTAAGGCCTTTGACATGGTCCGCACAACATCCTTGTCTCTAAATTGGAGAGGGATGGATTTGATGGGTGAATTGTTTTGTGGATGAGCAGTTGCTTGGATGGTCACATCCAGAGGGTGGTGGTCAATGGCTCAGCATCTGATGGAGATCGGTGACAAATGATGACCCTCAGGTATTGGGACTCATGCTGTTAAACATCTGCTGGCGCACCTCTGCTCTGGAGGGAGGCTGAGGGAGTTGGGATTCTTCAGCCTGGAGAAGAGAAGGCTTAGGGGAGACGTAATAACAGTCTTTCAGTACTTGAATGGGGCTCCTGATAAAAGATGGGGCCACACTTTGCAGCAGGGCTGTTGCAACGTTTTTAAACCGAAGAAGGTAGATTGAGAGTAGATATAAGGAAGAAATCCTTTGCAAAGAGGGTGGTGAAACACTGGCACAAGTCACCCACAGAGGTGGTGGATGATCTGTGCCTGGGAAGCGTTCAAGGTCAAGCTGGATTGGACTCTGAACAACCTGGTCAAGTCAAAGATATCCCTGTCACTGTAGGGGGAGTTGGACTAGATGGCCCTTAAAAGTCCCTTCCAACCTAAACCATTCAGTGATTCTATGATTCCTCTCAGACTTAATGCTTCCAGTAAGACTGACAAGCCCTTCAGCAGTTTCAAGCTCCAAGGCTGCTCAATACAGGATGGATGTTGCAGTGAAACTGTGACTCCGAGTGTTGCCTCTGGCCATTAATTCCCTTTACTGCTGACTGGCGTCGTTCCCTGGAGGTTGCTGTTTTGTTCATTGCAAGGTACTTGCAGTCAGATCATGTCATCCTGACAACTTCTCATTTAAAAGAAGAGCATGGCTCCACAGATACCCTTTTGTAATAGTGGCTTCCAGGTTTCTGCAAAATGAAAAATTGATCTTTCTGACCACCTCGGAGACTCTGGGCATTCAGGATGAAGAGCTGTGCCTGACAGAGCTTTAGTTCACTCGAGTGAGCATTTGTAGAATTACAGTTCTCAGTTTCCACATCTAACTTTTAATTATTAACATTTTGCTTCCTTTCTACTTGTTCCCTTGGATATTAGAAGAAATAAATCATTCAAGCAGTGAAAGTGATCCTGATTTGAGAGTTAGCACAAGTAAAGAAGCTTGGGCCATATATGCATGGGCAGTATATTAAAAACCATGAATATGTTGAAGAAAGAGAGACATACAATAGTGTTCAAATGCCTTCTTGGTCTTCATTAACATATGCTTTAAGCTAAAAATGAATTGAGGATGGAACGATATTGAGTCTGAGTCTTAACATTATTTCCATTCCAAAACAGTATGAGAACCAGACATGGGAACTACTGTGCACCACATATCTAAGGAAAGTAGTTTTGGGGTTTTTTTTCTTGACAAAGAAAAAAGAGACAGAAAAGAAAAGGGGCATTAGGTCATCTTTTTTGACTGACAGAAAATTTTTAAGGTAAAATTGAATTTTGAATGGGAAATTGAAATATTCTCTTTCCACAAATGCTTTTGAAAATATTACTTGTGAACATCAGTATCGTATTTTTTATTTGAATGAATTGCCATTTCCTCTTGGATGTTGGAGTTATAGTCTGTCAACAGGAATATCCTAATTGCATCTAACTCGAGCAAACAGCCAGGCAGGCATCCAGTTGACATGGAAAAAGGCCATTTGAATCCCTCTGCAGCCTGGTTTTCCCCATTTAGGAAAGTGTGTTTGAGTAGTCTCCTTCAGAGTCTGTTATCAGTCCTCACAATACAATGAAGAACAATTAAATTTGGCTTTTACAGTTGTGTCAGAGGGAGATCAGGTTCTTCCTTGTGTGTAGTAATTGGATTCAGGAGGAATCTGCTTTTCTTAAAGCCACTATTAAAATGTCCCACATGCTGCACCTTTTTTAACCAAGCATTTGTGACTGGCAGTACAAATTTGGGCTTTTTTTAGTGTTACAGGAGGGAGTGGTTAGGCTTTTTTTTTTAGTATTTATTTGTTTGCTTTGAAGAACCATGGGAACATGAGTGGTCTTATTAGGTCAAAATGATGAAGTCCAGCATCCAAGAGTGTACAACTGAGAAAGTAATCCCAGCCTAGAGCACAGGTACATAGTCTTCCTCATCTTGGAGTCTTCCCAGCTGAAGTTGTTTTTCTTGTCATTAATAGCTCAGAGTTAATATTTTTCCTGTGGATTTTATTTATATATTCCATCCTCTATACCTCTCACTTTATAGGTATCTTATAGAGGCAATTTTCTGCCTTTTTTATCCTTTTCTCTCTGTGGTTTTGCTTGCAAGGTCAATATATTCACTAATTTAATGTACCACTTTGTTCCTTATTGACACTTCTGTGTTGCCATAAGTCTGTCTTAGGTAAACTTACTGAGGTTCGCATCTAGTATGTTAAAGGAATTAGTGGTTTAGTTATGCCCATAATCAATGTCTAACTTCCATGTAGGAAATACATTCTGGTATGTTTTATTAAACTATCTATTTCCTTCTCAACAATTTTTGTAAGTCAGGGCAAATACCAAGTCTTACAAGATTGGCAATATTATCTTTTTCCAGCCTTGATTGAGCCTCCACTTCACAAAACCTTCATTAAATTATCAGAGAGGTTCAAGTGTCTTATCTTTGCTGAGTACCCAGAATGCTAAAGATCAGGAGAAGCAAGATAAGCATCTGATCATGTCAGCTACTGCTTTTAGATAGGTACTGTTGCTTCAGTCCCTGTTTTGAAAACCCTTCCAGCACTGATGATGTCTTCTGTGTTTGACATGGTACAGACTGTTGTGTTGTGTCCGCTCCTGCTTTGAGGCTTAGGGCACCACAAGGGAATGAATGGCAGCTTTGTGGGCAGAAGTAAACTAGATAATATGCAGAGAGTTTCTTCTACTCATCAGCATTTCTACAAATTATGACGTCCTTGTTTATCAGAGGGGAAGAGCATGTTGTGATGGATGAAACATGTGATAGCGTGTGCTGCAGTGAAGATCTGGCATTTGTTTTCTTTGAAGGAATTTCATTATCCATGTTACATATGTGAATGATGGATGGCTTTTCATATTTTTACCTTTATTTAAAATAGCCTTAATTTATGGTAATTTTGGATTAGTTTTGCAATGTGAGTAGGAGTTCAGTTTGTTTGGTAAATGGAAACTCATCTCTCTGCTCCTGCTCATCTGTCATTGACCTAATTTGGGATTCATCATGATGCTAAAATGTATTTTAATACCAAACTTGGCAGAGTTGTGTCTTTAGTTACTCTGTGTTACTCCAAAGCAACTTGATCCTTAAAAGGATGTTTTCAGAATCCATCAGAGATGAGTTTTATTTTGCACAGTTCACCTTCCCACTCTAAATTAATATTTATAATGAACAGCAAAAATACTGTGGACGTGTTTAATGTATGAGTGTCCTGCTTTTAGAAGTGAACTTTACAGCTCATTAGTTGCTCAGCTCTGAGTTACTACATCAGTATTTTAATAATTTGCTGATCTTGCATTTCGTGTTGCTGCCACTAAATTCCCAAAGGGATGTATTGGCAAACTGATTTATTAGGAAGTTTGAAAAAAAAAGTATCTCTTTCAAAAGCAGAAACTACCTAATGTCTTCCAGTCTTACTACAGCCCATATATATTATATACCTATGCATTTCTTCTAATGTAATTAAGTGGCTGCTGACAACTGCATATCTAACTAACGTGTGTCATATGCAAATTTTGCAAGACTGAAGAAGCTGCAGAAGGGTGAGATTGTACCAGTAGCAGATAAGGATCAAGCATTTAACAGTGCCTTGGTTTTTTTAGGTCTGCATAATTGTCATTTGCCCAGCTTTCTTAAGCTGCTAGGTTGTTAATGACACTTCTATTATTTTGGGAATTTTAAATAAGCCCATACTTGGCTTTCAGTTGCAGTAATCTCTCTAATGAATATACTTGTTGTTTGTTAATAGTTAGAAATGGGAGAAAATGGGCTCTTTTTAATACAGAAGTGAGAATTTCCGTAGTAAGATTCTCCTATTTTTCCCTGCTCTTTCATCTTTTCTTATGGTTCTTCTTATAATTTTTCTGAATGGTTTTGAAATACTACCAGAGTGTTGGTTTCGGCAGAAAACCTTCCCTTCCTGATCCACATCTTGCTGTGAGGGAAAAGTCACTCTCCTAACACTTTCTTGTCTATTCCCTCTTTCAAAGGAGAGCAGAGAATCAGTTTCTATTTGTCTTTCCCTACCCAAATCCAAAGGTTTTTGAAGACCCTCCTTCACGTGGAAGCCCTTAATTCCCACTTGTATCTGGATGTCTAAGCCAGGTTTTGTGAGGCTTTCACTGTAGGCTCTGCTTATGGAGTTTCCTGTCAGTCTTCTTGAAACCTCTTTCCGTGTGCTTAAAAATCTCTATGTGGTGTTAAGGAAAGCACCTACTGTTGAGGCATTTTTATTACTAATAGTGATTCTTGACTTAAAATACTAGAAAATCCTTGGAGAGCTGCCAGGGAGGAGCTATTGCAGTTATAGATTAATTCCTGGAGATAAGAACATAGGTGTGTAGATTTCAGGAGTGCCAAAGCTATTGACTTTTAACTTGTTTAACAGAATGTAGTAATTTGTGTGTCTGTATTTGATGTATGGAGGTCTGTATATATTTGTGTCTTTCACAGTCTAAGGCACAAAAGGACTGTTTATAATTTTCAAAGAATTTTGGGTCATAACTGAGCCAGCTTCTTTCGCTGGGCTGGTTTTTGTCACCTTATATAACTGACTGGATGCACAATATCCATATCTGAAACAGCAGGAATGTCTCTGGAAACCTGAGCAGTGAAGCTGAGGTTATGTCACAATCTACCTCTGTCCCCACCTGGTATTCCCACCATGGGAAGAGTGTGCAGGATTATTGCAGTAACACAGGAATATTGTGACTCTTGGTGTTCTTTGGGTACATTAAATATTAGACAGTAAAAATTGTATTTTAGAACTGTTAGGAAAAAATGCTGTCTAGTTTTCTTTTTTTGGTGTACTATTTTGGAGAAGAGGCTCTCAACAGTAGCATCCATGAGAATTACATATATTCCTTTTTTTATTATTATTTCTGAGAAGAATATTCACTGCTTATCAGAGGTCTCTCTATTTGACAGAGGATCATTCGGTTGTAATGAACTCGAGGCTTTTGTCAGCTGGAAGAGTTAACAGGCTGCTCTTTGCTTTGCATACCTGTAAGAATTGTGTGAAACTCAAAGAGCAGAAAATACATTTCAGGTTTGGCAGAAATAGGAAGTGAATGTTTTCAAAAATATATGGAAATCAAAACATTTGTTGCAAGCTTGCTTTAAAAATATTTTGAATTTTCCAGGACTCAAAAGTAGTCTGTCCATTTTTTATTTGAAGCATTTTTGCATCTCTATGAAAAAAAGATGAGAAATGTTTGGGATCTCAGTGTAGCCTGTTCCTGTTTCAGGCATCCATCCTGCCCACAACCACCCAAAACATAACATGCATGTTGCTATTAAAATAGAGAGGACACCAATTTTGTAATCCTTTCTTAAGTTTTTTTTTAGACTCTTTTTTTATTGCTACGTAACGTTTGGGGGTAATTCAGCTCTGTAATGATGAATGAAAAGTGCTGGCTCAGATAATGATGAGGGGATGAATTTGAGGTAAAGTCATTAATTTTAGGATCACTGACAGAGAAAGGACATGGCTGGTGGGAGTTTGGAGATTTTTAATCTTCCCCCCTCTGATAGTCTCAATTGGACAATTCCTGTTTATTTGTGTAATTATTAAATTATTTTTTTTAAGCCTTACCAGAGACGCAGAGTTCTCCCTCCCAATGAAGACTACAAACAGAAATCAAAGCAGGGGCAGAGCAGTCAGGCAGCAGACTTGTGCAGAGCACTTGGGGCAGTGTTTGGGCTGGGATTGGGATGCTGGCAGTCTGACTGCTCCCATTCTGGTTTGGAACTCTGCAGCTGTAGAGTTTCATTAAATATAAAATTTATGTTAATCTCCTGGGAATGCTTTGAAAGGAAAAAGAGTGAGGAAGCAATAATGCTGAGGTACTTGGCTCACAGGGCTGGCGAGCCAGTTGCCACGTAACTAGTGAGCTCCTGGAGCTTAGGAGGTAATTTGGCAGCAGAAATCAGCAACTTGTTGCATCAGAGCTGGCTGGCCCAAAGCTCTGCTGGTTTTACCCTTGGATTTTTTCATTTACTGGCATTAGTAACTGTATTTAACCAGAAGATAAGATTTAGGTAGTAGACTCTTATTGATTGCAAAATTCTGGATGTGTGTATGCATCTAGTGGGCAGTTGTAAAAAGCATAAAGAACTAGAGCTGTAACTAACTAAACATTGGTAAGACAATATTTAAAATTGTTTTGTTCTGAAACCTGCAGCGGCTATGCCAAGGCTTTGATCTTGCAGCGACTGAAGCCCAAATCTGTTCACAAATTTATTTCTTGTTGCTATTGTTGTTTAGAAACCCTTGTGATGAAGAAGCAGTTTAAAATCGTGGGTTACATGTGCTGGAGAGAGCAGGGTGTATCATATCATGACGAACGTGATGGTACAAATCTTCCTACAAAGTATGTTATTTTAGACAGTTTAGGTTTGTTTGCATATGGATTCTCAATTCAGATTATTTCAAGGGACCCCATGACCCCCTATATTGTCTATAATAATATTTTAAGGTTTGTTTCTTTCTTTGAAAATTTTATCCAGTGAATTAGTAAAATTGCTGATGTGTTCTGGCTGAACTGGAATGATGTTTCTGGATATGAACTAGGAAATTTGGATTATTTTTTTCCCAATAATCAAGACTATGTACTGTAGTTGTGGTTTTATACAATGGAAAAATGTAATAGGAGTCACAAATTTAATATTACAACCGTAGGACAAACAAGAAGAATGTATAAACAGTCTGAAAGCCTTTTTTCTTTTTTCCTGGAAACTGTGTATTAGGGCACAGGCGAAAATGAAAATTATTCATGACACTGATGTGCTTGTAAATAGCAAAATCCATGCTGTGTATTAAAATAACTCTGGCAGAATTATATAGAAAAGTGTTTAGAAAATAGTTTTTGAAATATGAATCCTAAACTAATGGCTGACCTTAATTTTTACTTTCTAGTTTTTTTCTACTTTGCTAGCTGGGTAATGCATCTTCCCATAAATATTGAGGGAAAAATAAAGTAGTAAGTTTTAGAACACCTATCTGTGTGTAAACCTTATCATGCCATTATACAAGCATGTGATTATAGCCTTCAGCTTTATTCAGTACAAATTACAGTGATTATGGTGTAGTTAATTTTAACATTCATATTCTTGTCACCTATAACAGCCAGGAAATGCATACACAGGAAGCGTGTTCTGTCACACACACATTCCCAGCTCCTGTTCCTAATTATGTTATGTTCAGAACATTCCAAAAGCCTGCAGGTTTATATATGTAATACTTCCATATCCGCTCTAGTTTGCCACAGATGGGATTTAAGTGGTGGATCCTTAAATGCTTTATGTGGCCTTTCTTTTTGCAGTGTGAGACTGCTGAAATTTTGGAAAGAAATTTTAGGATTTTGCTCGGTACATCAGTCTACAACTGAGCAGGAGGATTCGTTCCCATAAGGAAAGTGTAGAAAACATCACTGCTAATCATATCATGTAGTTCAGTGAAAGTTTGATTAGAGGAAAATGTACGTATTCCATGAGGTCCCTCTGAATTCAGAGTTGCTAACCAGGCCTGGAGCATCTGAGACACAGCAACCCCCCCCAGCATATTTGCTTCCAGCATAATATGCAATTCCCAGTCTGTTTCTAGGGGGGAAATGAATTCAGGGTGTGAATTTCGTGTCACAAAACTGAATCTGAATGTGGAAGTGCCTTGGGAAAGGCTGGCTTTGGGATTAATTTGTGATTGTTGTTGCTTTGGGCGCTAGATTTGGGCAGCAAAGTTTTCTTGGCTTGGCATGGGTGATTCTGCAGAAATACAGCTTCTCTATCTCTCCTCCTTTCCTGCCTCCTGGGTTTGGGTTGTTGATGAGACCTGCTCTCTTTTGGTCTGTCCTGGGCAGCTCATGAAACCTGTGAGTTTCCGGAGAGTTCTCTGGGAGAATGCCAGTAGCTTTATAGTTCTTCTGATAGATTCAGAATGAGACAAGATTAACCATTGGCAGGCTGGTATCAAGTGCCAGGTTTCATTGCTTGTGCTGTGCAAAAGTCTTGTGTATTAGTAACATAGAAATGGAAAAAAAAAGCATTTGGAGGGGGATGAGTCCTTCATCTCATAATTTACAAACCGTTTGACAGAATAATTGCTTTGATTATTGGATAATTTGATTTTCAAGGCTCTGCTCAATTATCTAGTGAATTTGCATGATATCAAAATATTCACGTTGTTTTATCAGTAAAACAGTTTCGGGTGGGTAACTGCTATCTGTGAGAGAGGAATGCCTCTGAGAAGAACAATTACTTGACAAAGTAGCTGGAGGTTTAGGTGTGTTCAGTCATTTCTTAGCTCCTCCTGTCTGTCATCTTGGGGAATGCCTTAGACTGCAACCCCGTGTCTCTTATTTTCTTCCTGCTTAGTGAAAAGCAGAGGGGAGGATTGGAGCTTTTTCTGTCTCCTTTTTTTTAAAGATTGCCCTCCTTCAGAGAACTTTGACACACGTTCCATTAATCATTAGCTATTATTTGGCAGTCTCACCATCTTCCAAGGGTTTGGGGAAGAACAACCTGTTCTTCCTGTGTGCTGGTCAGGAATATGCTGCTAGATTAAGTACTATTGTCAAGTAGAATCCTTTCATTTCAGTTGATTTAGGATATGGTGACCCAGCTCTAACACTATTTTTTTGTGAAAATGCCCAGGTAAATTTTGAACAAAAGCCTTAGATGGTAGAAAAACCTGTCTGGCTCCAACTGTGCTGCCTGTTGTGTTTTTTCCTGACACACTTAGATGGTATTACTGACAAAACTGCACATCTGAATTTGCCCAAGCAGGGGTTGGAACAAGACAGTCTTTAAAGTCCATTCCAACCCAACCCATTCTATGATTCTAAAAGCAACTTTATGGTTTGCATTGTTATCATCTACAAGAGATATTTTTTGTCTAAGGGTCTTTTATAAATGTTAGTTTATCATGTTCCAGCTAATGCTATTTCAGACCTGATATGGTGCAAATAGTATAGGGTTTCTTAATGAAAAATAAGTTGACTTCAGAAGAGAGAAAGAAAACAAATTTCTCAGGCCTGTGCAGCTGATGGTCCAGTTTCTAAATGAGTTTCTAAAAGCAGCTTTGTATTTACAATGAGATCTTCTTGTAAGGCTCTCAGGATATTTTCTTGACTGCTGCAATGTCAGTATGTTTTTAAAAATATTGTGGAAAGGTCTTTTACCATCTCTCTCTGCAACATACAACATAAGGAAGGCTCCATCTTACAAGAGAGAATTGTCTATCCCTCTAAAGAGCCTAAAGCAAGAAAGGCCAAGCCATAAAATTTATTATCCCTGCATGACAAAAATCAATAAAATACAATCTCTTGTGGTTTAATATGAAAATAAACGTAAAGAAGCAGTGGTTCTCAGGAAAAATATTGAGCTGCAGGTGTAGGACTGAAGACATCAAGAGAAGACTGAAAGCAGAGGATGTTGTCCCATTTACTGTAGCACATATTTCAGAACCAAAGCCAGGAATAATAGTTTTGGAGGGCAAGCTGTCTGGCCATGTCTGAAAATCAAAATTCGATATGGGAGTGTTGGTGGTGAGAGTGAGATGAAAAAGCACATTTCTCATGAGTGCCAAACTTTGGGGCACTATGTTAGAGCATCCAATTAATTCATGGTTATCTATAAGTGGTTAAAATGCTGTGAATAATACAAAGAATTAAATAATAAAAAGAATAAAAAGAAAGGTACAGTTTTATTTGGCCAATTTCCTCTCTATTGAATACATTATATTTTCTGTTGTACTTAGCTCTAGGTACTGCAGGATATTAATGGTGTTTCATGGTTTGTGTCGTGCAGTGCAGGCCCTCTGAGGCTGTTTTGAGTGTACACTCTGTATTTTCCATGAAATACTTCGAATTTCTTTCAAACTCCTGAGCACTGCATGTCCTATTCTTGTTATGTCCTTTATGGGGAAAAATTGCATTAGAGCTTTAGCAGTATTTTAAAGCCTTAAATTACTCATTGTACATTCAAATCTAACTCCGATTTTATTTTTAAATTGGGGAATAGATAAGGATACCTTTACTTTTAAGGTCAGTTCAGTTTTTTGGTAGTACCACTATTGTAAAGTATTGCAAATTACTGTATTGCAGGGTTTTATTCACATAGGTAGAGTAGCATAATTTCCATTCTGATTGTACCTGAAGAATCCTATGTGATATAACTCACTGTAAACATGCTCTAAAAAAAATAATAATATGGTCTTTTAGCTTTTTTCTGCTTTCCTGAGTTTCTAAAACTTGGTGTAGGTGGAGCAGCATCACTTGTACACAGACTTAGTGAAGTAGTGCTTGTTGGGGACAGACATTATAACCTTCTGGAAGGCATCTGATAGACAGGAATGGTGACATTACTGACATGTAGTCCAAACCCAAATACTTGCAATGGTTAAACACATTCCTGTTCTCTCCCCTGGCCTCAGTAATGACGTTGACTGCAATACCATGACATTTTCATGGAGTGTGTCTTCAAGATTTCTGTGTGTATGTGGTATATTCACAAGGCTTCCTTTTGAAGTGTTTATCTTCAAGTGCTTGATCAAGAAATTTTATTGTACTTGGAAACAAATACCTATTCTCACCCACCACCCTGACTCTGGGATCTCAAGAGCAGTACTAAATAGAGTATTGCTCATGGAGCTGATAGGAACAGTGATATTTCTGTCCCCGTAGTTGCTTTTTCTGCCCTAAACATTCAAAATCCTTTGCCAAGCAAGCTCCTGAAAATGCATCTTTTAGTGTTTATTACATCTAATTAGTTATCTGTCGTTTTAAGCTTTACTGACAACAGTAATTGTGGAAGGAAAATCCCAGATTTGTATAAAGCTTACAGATAATTTTTAATTCTGAGATAAAACAGCTTGTTCTAAAGTCTCTTAAGACTAGACATAAGTGAAAATTTATGTATAACCTGTGTGACTATCAATTACTTTTGGAGAGGGGACTAAGTAGTTCTTTTTAAGCTTCCCACTGCCTTTTCTCTGGTTTTATCATTTTAAATGACACAAAAAGCTTCCTAACTTCTCCTTGTAATCAGTCCAGTTTGTTGCGAGAGTTGCCACTTTATATCTTATAACAAATCACACGTAGAGGCATCCTGCATGTTTGTTTGCAGGTGTATTTCTCTGTGGCAGCTGTTCTTTAAGACCCTGAGATGTGCCATTAATTTTGAGTACTCAGAGAGGCATCCGTCTAGTCAGCAGTAGAAATTATTGCTGCTCGTTGATGAGTTTTCATTATTAGCATTTCTCAAAGGCAAGGGTGACTGAAATTTATGGCATCGGTCAGCCACACAAGACGGAGCTGTTTCAGAAACGCTGCCAGATGGCACCGAGATGAGCTCGTGTGCAACAAGCACATCTTTTTAGGAAGAGCTGTTAAAACTGCTGTGGTGAATCCTCCTCTCTGAACCTGTTTCTGTTGCTTAAGTCAAATAGTATTGTGATTTCTCAGCTACAGCCAAGTGGCCCCCGAGCCACTGCAGCATCGACAGGAGCGGCACAAGGCAGCCACAGCAAAGCCACCTTGGGCTGTTGCAGGGACTGCCTTGACCTTGCTAGAAATCCCAGCAGGAAGATAATGAATCAAATCCCAAATCATTTTTGAAAGGCAAGTAAACCCTGTAGAGCGCTCCAGAAAATGGCTTTTCTTACCTTCTTTTTGAGAAGTGGGGTTTGATGAAGATTGATTAACGTGTTGAGCTTTGAAGACATGACCTTGCAAACCCAGCAGTTGTTGCCATTTCTTTAAAGAACTATCCAAGCACCATGACCTGAGACTACATGAAAGAAAAAATTAATGTTTAGGTGGCAAAATCATGACCTAAAAATGCAGACAGTATGTGTTAAACTTGTCCATAGACCCTCTAGGTCAGCACATAGCCTTGTCTTAGACCATGGTCTGCCATGCAATGCTGATGATTTTCCACACGACAATTCTGTCCTGAGGCAAGGGATGGATGAACAAGGGAGCAAAATCAAGATTGCAAGGACATGGCATGTTAAAATTTTTTCATGCTTTTTTTCCAAGCACATCTACAAGTCATATTTAATTATTTTTCTTTGCTTTTGACTGGTTTACGTCTGAGGTAATTATATCCTTTGGTTGGTGTATACTGTTTCTGCACCATCTTATTCTGCCTTTCTACAGCCCACATAGGAAACTTAAAATATTTTCTTTGCCATTTGGGCCAGTTTTTATATCTCTTTCCTTGGCTGATAACCATGGAACTATGCAGGTAGCAATTTCTATGTAGAAAGATGCCTTGGCTATATTAGTTCCTGATTTTTATAAAAGAGATGAAAATCCCCAAAGTGCATAATTTTAGAGAAATGTGCAAGGTTTGCGTGAACTTTGTCACATCCTATTGCTCATTTTTATAGTTACTCTGTATTTAAATGCTATTGGACTGCTTATAATGGAAAAAACCAATGAAGTAATTTGTCAGATATTATACTGACTATTGTTTATGGCACTATTTTGTTATGCTATTTTTCTGAGTAGTCTAGAAATTGCTGTAAGGAAAAGAAAAACGCTCCTGTAATGTAAGGTAACCTTTTTGGCTGCAGTTAATATGATTTTTCTCAGTATCAGGAGGCAGACTAAATGGACTTAAAATGACACAATAAACCCCAGCTTTCACATTTCACCATAGCTCCAAAAATGCAGATTAAGTCTAGGTCAGCTTGCTGATTTAAAGGAGGGATTTGGATATAAGAACTCTCAAGCCTTTTTGATTATTACAGGTGATTGTTTGGTGGCAGGTGGGCACTATTCAAGGACAGTAAGAAATATTGGTGTCTAATCCTTTTTGGCCATTTTGCATCTTCAGAGGGAGGTTTCAGGGTGGTTCAGAGGAGCTGAATTTCTTCTTTTGTGTTTTTGTCCCTCTGCAGAGACAGATGGAGTCAAGATGTTCTTTGGAGAAGCAATTATACCTGTCATAAGGCAAAAGATCTTAAAAGTTCAAAGAGAATTTACCCAAAATTTGAGACAGCAGAGCTGTGAGAGCTTGTGCATCCTGAGAAGATGCTCATTTGTTGGTGAATACAGAGATGATGGTGTGTGGGGGTTAGTCACAGCATCCTGCCTTGGAGAGGCCTTGCAACAGAACTGCACGTGTTTATTTATGGGAGGAAATGTAAGTTCTTGGCATGTCTTAGCGCCCATATTGCAGGGGAATGATATAGAGAAGGTCCCTATGTATTTATGAGTGATGTTGCAGAGAGATAAGTAGGAAAAAGGCAAGGAATGGTAGCCAGTCTGAGTACGGTGACAGTGGGGAAGTTGCAGAATTGCTTGCCTGGCAGGTTAACCCCAGATAGGTCTCCAGTCAGTGCACTCAGCCCTCAATGGGATGTGTTGTAGACCTGGCTTACCAGGCTGCTGGCACAAAGGGCCAGGCAAAAAGCAATGTGCAAATCAGGAGTTGCCCCTGCCAGCCAGAAATGCAAAAGTTAAACCAGTTCTGTGGTCCGGTGAATCTTCAGCACAGAGCAGAAAGGATAGACTGCAGGAGGTTATGCACATGGGGCAAAACAGATTCCTCTTAGAGAAAGAGCTCTGCTGTAAAGGGACTGGAAACCAAGCTATGGTGTAATTTGTATTCAGGAAATACCAGGGGGGAAAAAAAATCCAAAAACCCTCAAAGAAACAAAACTCCTGTACACCAGTGCAATATGGTCTCTCTTGCGTTTGCCAGAAGGGAGATATTTGCTGACTGATTTATTTAGGAATTTTTTCAGAGTAGATTCCCATAAGGAGGGTGGGAGATGCTCGTTCCCCTGTGCATGTTTGAGTGAGATCCAGGCACTGGTGCCTGTTGAAGCAGCAAGGAGAGACAACTATAAGCCTGCAGCTCCAATGGAGGAGCTGGGAGACAGCAGGGATGAGCCTAGAGCAGCTCCTCAGGTCTCCAAAACACTGCAAAGACCTTGGGAGCAGAGTTTGCTTTCCTCAAAGACACTGAAGGACTGGCCGTGTTGGGCTGGTCTCACACACCCCCTCTGCAGGGACCCTGAGTGTGGCAGGAAGGTTGCTTACATCCTTTTTCCCGTTCTGTTCCTTGGTCACTTGAGTTTTCCTTGGTTTTAGGAGGTTAATTATCGTTGTTTGTTTTTTATAATAAATTGTGACTTCTGTTGCTGCTTAAAAGCTGTTCAGCCTTCTCCAGAGAGCTCACTCCATTAGAAGGCTGACATGGGTCCACCTAGGAGCTTTGCCTGATCCTTGGTTGCTTGGATAAGTTGACTCTGAGAATATAAAATCCCTTTCCCCTTCTGGCAGATAGTAGGGAGAATGGCAAATGGCCCAGTGGAGTAAGAAAAAGAATTAGGTAGGTCATGTGGGAATGGGGGGAAGCACAACATTAAAATAGGGACAAGTTGGGAAGCTGGAAAGTGTGGGAAGAACATGTTGGAAGAGATGGAAAAAGTAAGGAGAGAATATTTGAAATGGAAGAAGAAAGTAGGTGACAAACTGAATATCCAGAAAATAATCCCCTGGATATTCCCTGTCCTTGATTAGTTGATAATGGAAAATTGTGGCTTTAATCTTTCTGTCCTCTGAGGGCATCACTTACCTATAGCATACATTTGGGGGGGAGCATGTGATAGAGGACTGTGTTACTATTTTTTTTTTAAAGGAGAATAAGTTTAGAGTTTTCCTCACTCAACTTTAAATAGTTTGAGCTGCATCAACTGAAAATATGACTTAAGTGTTTTTCTAAGTTATTTTGTTGGTTTCTTTTTTGGTGGGTAGTATATGTTCAAATTACTTATCTGTGATCCTCATTTGATTTTTTCTTTCAGAATTTGTAAAGTATCCTTTAATCTGTTAGTTAAGTTTTAACCTTTTACCTTTGCTTAATGCTCTCTTAGGAAATTTTGTGGGAAAGGTGGTTTATTTCAGCCAAAATACAGGTAAAAATATACAGGTAAAGCTTTTCTTTTTTTTTTTTTTTACCTTGTCAAATCCCTAAATGTTTAGCGCAAGTTCCTGATTAAGCATACAGCTTTGGTCCAATTCTTTAGACTCTGGGAGTCTTAGTACGTCTTGAGAAGTTGAGGCTTAAGTTACTTTGTTTAAACTTCAAAAACTAAAAGTAGGACAGTTTTTTCTTTCATTACTCCCTGCAAAATCGAGTCAGGTGCAGCCACACTGGCTGCAAAACCGTGCCACATTCTTCTCTTTGATTTTTCTCATCTGTGACAGAGATTTCTGGTACAAAAGATCAAAAGTCATACATACTCTTTGAAAAATGAGAAAATTCAGAATTTAAAAGTAACATGAGAGTTAAAGAAGGCTGACTTTTTTAATTTAATAGTTAGCATTTCCTTAATTTTCTCTTTTTCCCCTTTTTCCCCCCATTTAAATATATCAAAACATTGAAGTACAAAGAGAATTTGGGATGAAAGATTAAAGATGACTCAGCCTCCATCAATGTCTGCCCTGTTTTTCTTCTTTAAAAAAAAAATCTTTTACCATATTGTAGGCACTAAAACATAGACTATACTGGCCAGAAATAATGAGATGTTTCAATCCTGTAGATTTTTGCTTGATGTCAGAAAATGGCACTTTTTTAATGTTTAGGGAGCATAACACTTGGAACAATTTCATGCTTCAGAAGTGACAAGCCTACATGACTGTATTATGTGGTATTTTACTTTGGTCGACTATATATTGAAATATCATCTGCAAAGTACTGTACAAGACTTTTTATTAACATGTTCTGTTCCACTGTACCATAAAACCCCTGAAGTGAATTAAATCCAGCAGGTCCCCAAGCAGATGTAATGTCAGTGAGGAGTCTCCAACTGAATACAATGGAAATTAAAGGACACCCTTCAAATGCTGATGGCTTTGTGTTTTTCTAAAGGTCCTGAAATAAGTGCACCCCATCCCAGGCAGAGCCTTTCGTGGCATTGGAGCCTTCATTTGCACTCTCTTGGTTTCCAAAAGGCCAGTCTCCAAATTTGCATCTCTCCCTGGGGCTCTGTAGTTGAAGGCTGTGAAGTATGGTTTCACTTTAAAAGGGTATGCTCCCATATAGGTGTTGTTAGGTGTATGCTGTTTCCAGAATCTTAAGGGCAAAGAGTTGTATGTAAGATAAAATAGGTGACTAAAAAAAGGGCTCACTTGCTGTTCTGCCATCTGCTCTTAGCAATATTAAATGCCTGCTGAAAACCTTGTTCAAACCAGTATCCTGGCTGGAATGAGGGAGAGGTGGAGGAATCCATTCAGCTGTTAACACTTACTGGGTATGAAGCACCTTCCCCTTGAGGACTGGACCCCCGGCACTGTCTAAACTTAACTGTACTAACTCACAAATAGTCCATCATGGCAATAAGATTGCTGAGACACCGACAAATAACATACCCCCAAGTAATACAAGACCCAGAAATAAAGCACAGCCTTTATTTATTATAAAGAAATTAGGGAGTAAATTGCAAATGACTGTTTGCCTCTCCCTAAGACTGCTACTGCCTAGCAACAATTGCCAGATAGGATAAACATCATTAACCGTAAAGTTTAATGTCTAAAAGACATTAGGCATGCTGACATGCAGTCTTGAAAGTGTCCCTGTACTATTTTAAAATATATCATCTGGCTTTACCTTTTGGGTCCCAGAGCAGTCCCAGCCTTGCCCATGGTATGTGAGTATGCATGTGCACACTCCTATGGATATAATGGAATTTGAATTGCAGCGATGCTTTAATTAAGTGTAGTAGGAAAATGCTTCTGCAGCCAAAATAAAAATTAGAAATCTTGCACGCTACCTACAGAAGCTTCTCAGGAAATCGTTCAAGCCCTCTCTTCCTGTCAGGCTGGGGAATATGCCTCTTAATTTCCCCTGACAGAAAACACATCACCTCATCAGCAGCCTTAGAAAACGACAAAACGTCCCTGCTGAAAAAGACTGCGTGCCAAACGCTTCCATTGCCACTGCAGCAAGGGGGACTGGGAGGGGAGGGGTGTGCTTCAGAAATTTCAGGGAAGGAGAATAATTTATCTTGCTACCTGTAGAGTCCCACTGTTATCCCTTGCATTGCTGCAAAACGTTCATGTCATAGTCAAGGTGTGACCCTTGAAGAATTAATTTGAGCCAGAGGGTACATGACCATTTAATTCTAAGAGAATAATTTATACTCCTGAACCTGGATGGTGTGAAATTCTCTTCCAGTGTTTGAGCCAAGGCAAACGTCTCCGTGCAAAATCCACACCTGCAGATCTCTTACATATTTCAGTGCCAGAACAAACGCAGCTCAGTCACATACTGTGCTGTGTGAATTAACCTGTGGCAGTGGTTATCTCATCTGAACTTACTGTGCAGTTTCTTAAAGGTGCTGTAGCACTACTAATAACAGAAATTGCATTTATTGAAGTATTTGCTACTGCACTTCGGCTTAAGAGAGTAAGGTATTTTAAATAAACCTCAAAATTCTATTGAGTCATTGCTTTTCTGAATCTCACACAGTTGCATTCTGAGTCTGTCAAATAATACATCAGGACAGAGAATTTTTATAGACAATTATCATAACATTTATCATGACTTCAGTATATTTGTATTGCTGGACTTTTTTCCATTTCTTTTTTTATAAACCAAAATTATGATGAGAAGGTTTTATCATCACTCTGTATTTTGTGGGACTCTTGCACCAGCATATTTTTCCACACATTATAGTAATAACTTTATAAGTCAGTGACAGACATCTGTGTTGTGTGTGTATATATATATGTATATATAAGCACACTACCTTTGGTAAATATGGTAATAGTGTATTTTTATATAAAGATAATACAATGGACCAGCTTTCTTTTACAGTGATGTTTGAGCCACATAGAGGACTGCATAATGCACATTGCTGCAAGGATACTTCCAGTTCTCATGTTGCAAAGGTAATTTCCAAGCTGAGAAGTAGGTGGGAACTGGTGCTGTCATGTCTGCATTTAGTGTTTGGAAAGCCTGAAACTCAAGCCTGCAGCGTTTTGAATGTCTCTTTTTTCATTTTGGTAGGGATTATACTCTTGGCATGTGGTGGAGTAGAACCCGTTGGGATAACTGAGTTGCTGAAGTGATGATGAAATGTATGGCTGGAGGATTTTCTGTCGTATAGCTGAGTGGTCATCTGTTGTAGGGCAACCATGGTCTCCCTATTTTATTTGTGAGATGGCCATCTGCCAGTCATTTGGTTAAAAGAGGAGCCAGGGGACCCTTGGCAAAGTGTGGGACACATAAATGTTCCAGCAGTCCCAAGGTTATGCACCTTCTGCATCTGGCCCTGTAGAGATACTATACTGACTGAAGTAGATCATCAGTCGTTTGTAACATATGCTGCGGGATAAAAAATCCTTCCAGGTGACATATATATAGGTAAAGGTATATTCTGTATACACACAGGTATATTACAAACGTAAAGAACTTAGATATGTCTGTCAAGAATAGTTCAACACATTGTTGCTGTGATCTGGATGGTGGCTTTTATTATGTACAAAGATTTCAGATCCCCAGGTCTTGACTAGCAGTGACTTCGAACATTTCAGAGGCAAGTTTACTGGCTGAGGCCCTTCTCTTGCATAATAAATTTGTGCATAGTGGTGATTTGGGAGTTTGGAAGTGTTAAAACCAAGTTTGAAAGAGTATAGCAAAACTTACTGGCCTTAGAAAATACAACTGGTTTTCTTCTAAGGTATATCCAGAAAGCTAAGAGATTAGGAAAATAATTTACCCAGCCTAAAGTTGTGTGGAATCAGTCCCAAAAATCCTGTTAAGGTGAAACTTGATTTAGATAAAGAAATCATTCCTGATTTTAGCTGCAAGACCTTGCTTTGACTCCAAAAAGTATGTCTGAGGATGTTGTAGCAGTAGGTTCATCATGCAAATTGTTTTTTAACAGATGCTATTTTAAAATTCTATAATGAAAGTATTTATTAGCAAATAAATAGAAAAACAATCTCCCTAGGGCCAGGAGAGGATAGGGGTGGTAATTCTTTTACCTTGCTTGTTTCTGGTAGTGACATGATGCAGTACTATTTAATAAAATACAGTTTCTGCAGGGATGCGATTTTGAAGTCCTTGAAAATATTAGCACTTATAATCCTGTATAGGTGAAGGAGTGAGTAATGCCGTGAAAATAAGTCCCGAGGACATAATTATAGGAGACTCTTTGTGTTCTGCTTGTCCTGCCAACATGAAGAAGCAGGCACACTGAGAAGAATATGGCTGGAGAAATTTGAGGAATATAATTGGGACATGCTGGCAAGATTGATGCAGAGCAGACATCTCTTCATTTCCTCTGATGCCCCACATCACTTTCAATCACTCATTTGAAGCTGTCTAGACATTTCTTTAATATTATCCAAGTTGGAGTTGAACCAGAGAATGGGAATAAATTATTTGTAATGCAGAATTCCTCTGTATTTTAAAGATGCTTACATTCAATGTTAATAATAGAGCTCCTCATTTAATTCAGTATATTGCTGCTCCTTGTAACCAGCCATAAATTCTCTACAGTCCTGTATGTGCTGATAGACTAGAAAATGATGCATCTTTTTTATTAGTTCAATATCCTCAAATAGCCAGGGGAATTCATGCAGGAGGCATTTTTACACGGGGCTTTTGCCAGCAAAACAATGGGAGGTTGCATATTTCTCTCTCATACAGTGAGGGCTGGGAAAATATTGGGTTTGATGTGCCTTAAGTGCAAACACAAACTACGAGGAGAGGACTTGCTTTCTCATGTGTTCTTCTCAGCAGCAATGGCTTAGCAGACCAAGTTCACTGATACCTGTTACAGTTCTTTGGTGTGTTTTCCAGATATAGCTGGCTGGATTTAGTTCAAGCCTTTTATTTGTTGGTCTGCAAGAAGGGCAGACAGTCCCCTCTCTCTCCCTCACATACCACTTCCTACAGGATGGAAAAAGAAATGAGGAGATAGATTTGGACGCCTCTGTGGAATAACTCCTAAAAGGACAGATCTGAATAGTTGTTTTTAGCAGTTGTGCCGCTGAACGCTTTGTTTTCATTTTCAGTGTGATAAATGGGATTTTGCTCACTTGTGTGGATTCTCTTCAGAAATTAAAGCTATCAGCTTCCAGTGTGGATGCACATTTGAATGGGATTGAGCTCCAGTTGAGTTGCAGCTCAACAAGTCCCATTTCCCATCGTTGTAGCTGCCAAGACAGTTGTGGGTGCCTGGTCTCAGCCTGTCCTCACTGTGGAGAAGGAACGGGGAGTTTAAGGCACAGTGAAAGGTTCAGGTCTGATGTCAGCTGGAGTCCAGCAATGCCATTTTCCAGAGCATGATCCAGTGATAGTCCTTGTATCCAATTATCTTACACTGATGGTAGAACAGAAGAAAAACCAAACAACTTACACAACAGCACAGCGGGAGGCGACAATTTTTAGGAGACTGAATGTAGCCTTTTAAGATACACAGAGTTTCTACAGAGAACTTTCTTACTCATATTTGGTGCTATCACATCACATTCAGATTGCTAATTTTTAATATTTAGGTGGGCAAACAGTGGCAGTCTGATTCCAAAATATTCTTTCAGTTGCTCACTGATGACAATACGTGTTGTTATCTTAGCAGAACTACAGACCAGATCGTGCTAACACCAATAGAAATGTGAACTGTGATATTTACCAGTGGCACATAGCATAACTTAGGAATATTTGGTGTTTTCTTCTTCCCAGTTGCATTGTAGTTTGAAGAGGATTTTCTCATTTGAGCTTGTCACTTCTGATGCCGATTCATTCCTTTAATGTCTTCCAGCTTGCCAGTTTAGAATTCCCCCCAAAGAAGCTCTTTGGAAACAAGGATGAACGAGTGATTGCAGAACGGCGGAGTCACTTAGAGGTAATGCCAAGTTTTTAACAGGTTTCTGCAGTGAATTGAGGTGGAATACGCTCTGCTTGACCAACAGAAACCATTCCCATATGGTCAACATTAAATAGCCTGCTTGGAAGTATCAACTTACTTGCTGCCTCGTTTAACACAGGAGATGGCAGCAGTAGATTGCAAAGTAATGAAACATCTCTTAAAAAAGAAATTACTCCTAGTCTAGGGGAAATAAAAGCAACTCTTTACAGATATTCATAGGAGGTACATTTATTTAAGGGGGAAAGGTGGTGGGTGAGGTAAGTGTTCACTGTAGACAGATGGTCTCTGTGCAAGACAAGATTAAAAAAATATATTGCTACTTTAAATGCAATTTGTTAGCTGAAGATTTACTTATTTTATCATAGTTACTCTATCCAAATATCTCGTGACAGAAGGAAAGCGATATTTAGGCATCTCAGAGTTTTATTTTGTAACCCAGCTTTCTGAATGTATTCTTTTTCTTTCAATTAATTTTAAAAAATTGATTCTATTGTGGGCAAGGTTATTGGGTTGGAGGCTTTGAGTTATTTTGCTGGTTCTGCAGTGCCGTGTGGATGGCATAATTTTGAAGTCCTATCACACATTAGGTCTTTATATTTCTGTGTTAATGCATGTTTTATTGCAGCCCAGGGGCAGGAGGTGGAGTTTTGGGGAAGAAGAAGAGGCGTGATCAAAGACTAAACTATACACCCTGCAACTATAATGTAGCCACATGGGGATTACTTGATCGTGCAAGTCATTAAGAATTATATTCTTTGTAGAACTAAAATAGCATTAAGTAGAGCTTTAGAGAAATTAATATAAAAGTAGATTGCTTACAACTGGAATCTTTCCTTCCATGTTTTGAGTTTTTTTCTACATACTTCACCTTTTCTTTGATCTACCAACGAAACATCCTCCCACTGACTTTTGATGTGAGGCTGTCTTACATGGAGTGCAAAATGTAATTTTTTTCTCTTTCACATCCTCAATAGACAGCATAAAGGCACGGCCATATCCCAGTCTGGTACTCAATTTGCATATTTTTGTACCAGAAATTTAATCCCTTAATCTTTCTGACCTTTCATCCATTTAATAACAGATTTTACTGTAATGTTTCTAACATTAAAACTGCTGTGCATAGTGATGCTTTGATCATGCTCTCTATATAGCCCGGTTTTAACTTAAATTGTATCTATTTTCACTAAATTAAGTCATTAAAACTTTATTACTTATATATTTTACAAGCATAATAATATATGACCATTGTTCACATGAATATGTTTTGCCATATACCACTTGGCCATGCTGCTCAATAGTCCTGACAAATCACTCAGTGTTGGGAAACTGAAGATCCCCTGTGGCTAAGGGAAAGTTAAATGAAGAGGACAAGGAGCCAAGCAAATGTTACCAACCTTGCCGTGAGGAATTCGATGCAACAAGCTCATCAAACCCCCCTTATGTCTAGATCTCTAATCAGGGTATTTTCTTTTCAATACATATTTTGCAGTGGTTTGCTCTGGAGAGTTTCAGCTCATGCAGCTGCAGCCTCCTTGATGAAGAGACAGAGAAACCACCTAAATAGTGGTGGTTTCCAAAGTCACATAATGCTCTGAAGGCTCAAAGAACATCTTGACTTGTGCCATGAAAGTGGAATTTACACTGGGATAGTGAAAGGTGGCATTTTTAAAACGCTGGCTGTTCCTGCTTTGTGGCTTTCAGTCCAGTTTGAGCCTTGAGCACACGTCAGTGGAGTAACTGGAAAGTACTAAATGGATGGATTGCCTCTGTGAGGGACATGGTTTCTTGGCCTTTTGGCCTTTGGACCACAGCACGTTTCTCATTTGGGAATTTGAGCAGGTAGAAGGTGAGGGCATTAGACCTTGGTATCAAGCAGAAACATGGCTCATGCTCAGCTGGCTTTCATACCTGATCCTGTACCTTGATTTGCTGAAAACCCTTTGCAATCTCTTTCAGACCTCACAGATGATGTGTTGGTATAGCTGTAGTAGGGTATAAAAGCTTGTTTGGTTGTTCCACTTGGTTAGGCAAGAGCGGATGGCTAAAACAGCAGTTTTAGAAAAGGCAAAGTGCAGCTTCCAGACCAGCACAAATAGTCTTATTCAACATCTGAGCAGACTTTACGGCCCAAAAATAAATGACAGCTTGACAAATACCAGTCCGATAAGTGTTCTGAACAAATATTCTGGATTGCAAGATCATTAGTAAAGCTGTTATCTCGCTGATGGATGATAAAGAAATTACTCTGCTCTTCCAGTTTTTACATTAGGTATTTATACATCTTGACTAGGCTGGGACTTCATGTCATTTTTCCTGAATTTCTTGGATTGAAGTAGCTTTGGCTGGTCCAGTGCTTCCTACAGGTCATCTCTGAGCAACTGCAGTTTTCCTTGCTCCTAATTAGATTTGCTCAAAGCATCTTTTGAGGGACACTTTAGGAAGAGTTTAGTTTTTCTTGCACATCACCTCTCTGATTCTTTCACAGAAGTGCTGAGAACAGCAGTGGGGTTTGTGGGACATTTCAAGGCAGCTGTAATCTGCTGTAGGGTTTGCGTTGGTTTAAGACTGAGATGTAGAGTTGCCATATTTCAGCCTGACATTAGGAGTGGGCTTATTATGTGATAATTACTTTGAGTAAAAGACTCCAGAGAGCCCCAAATTATGCGGATTGCAATTTTTAAATCACAGTAAGTGCAAAGTTTATGTAAAACATTAAATTCTTTTGCTTATCCTAGCCGGTACAAATGCTTGCTAACCAAAAGCTTCACAATACCTTGTTTGTAGGAAAGCACATTACGTGAGCTATTTTTGTGTGAGATGAACCTGAGAAGTCTTGTCTTTGATCTCCAGCATGAGATGTAGTTGCAATGTAAACACTTTTGCTTTGGTGTTTGTTGGTGTAATATCAAGTCTTGTGAGCCATATCTTACGTTATTATAGAGGTTTGGAAAAATAACATGCCACTTTACACAAAGGTTTTTGCCTATATATCTTAAGAGAAAACACCTAAATTTTACTTAAAATTACCTACCCAAAATACCCTATTGCAATCTATTAAATTAGTCTTTCATCAGGGACCTGTTGCAGGGCAAAATTCTAAATTAATTGTTCCGCAGTTTAAAGACAGTAATTTCACTTCAGAGCCAACCTTGCTTGATTAAATCTGCCTTAAATGAAACTGCCAAGAATTCTTTTGATTAAAGTTAATGAACAGAAGTTAGTGTGTATCTATCCTTTCATGCAATTAGAAATCAGTAGATAAGGGTATAGTATCCTTTCTTTACATGAATGCAGATGATGTATATTCTTTTTTTCTTATTTTTAAAGCAAAAGCTTTGTAAAGGCAGCACTTGTCATAAGAAATACATCAGTGAATGTATCTGTTCCTGGTTTTAACTGCAAAGTATCTTTTATTCCTTGGTGAGCTGCTAGATCTGTGAATGACAGTAAAAAGAAGTTTTCCTGAAATCCCAGCTAGTTTGGATACTGCATTTCTGTATCATATCATTCACCTGACTATTTTTTTTTCTTCTTCTCTTGGACACATACTTTGTTGTAGTAAAGAACATTATTATTAGCCCCATTTTCCCACTGTGCAGCCAGAAAATCTGGGCGGGAGCCAAGGCTGACACAGCATTCCTTGGTCACAAGCCTTGCAGTCATGGACCCACTGGACCTTCTTTCCTGCCTTTGCTGTCACCAGTGTGCTTAGGAGGAAACAATTGCTATGCCGACAAAATCCCAACAGGTGACTGCTTAAAGGAAAACAGAAACTCTTCCCAGTCTCAGCCTGTCTCTTTGTTTCTGTTCCGTGTTTCTCTCTCCCTATTCCCAGGGCTGCATTTCCTCTGGTTGGTTTGCAGACAGCAAAGGGGAACAAGCAGAATCCCCAATGAGCTTTTCAGGGATGCATTTCAACAGTCAGTAAGTCATGTGTTGCTTTTCGCTGCCACTTAGAGATCTCGGGGAATGAAAGTCAACGTGTAACAGTTCTGTAGGAGCACGTACATCCTCCTGGCATTGCATTTGCTCTTCATTTTCTCATAGTACTTTGAACCTCTTTAAAAGATAGACACGCTCAATTTATTTAAAATTAATAATATGATTGTCCTTAACCTCCTCACTTCCTAGCATGTGCTGATGAGGATTTCAATGATAGGTGTTAATGCAAAAGGCAGAAATAAATCTTGAATGAGTTGCATAATTCAATTTTGCTGTCCAATCTGTAGAACGTGCTTGGGGAAAGTAGTATAGACACTGAACTGACTGAAATAGTGCTTTAACCTACAGTCAGAATTAACCTTCCAGATTAACTTAGAAGCCAAATAATTTGTTTGGTTTTCAGTTTGTACTTTTGAGTTCCTTTGGAGGTGAAGATTTCTAGGATATTTTCAGTATAGCGCTCTAAAGCTAGCCATGCCATCCTTCCTTTTAAAAGTGACAGTCTGCTGGTCTTTAATAGCTCTAGGAATCTGGTTCTTAAGGAAAACATGAAATAATGGAAATAGCACCTTTTCTTGAACTTGAATTAATTCTTATTCTTTAAATGTCTTACTAGTTTCAAATTAACACCTCAGTGGTAATGAGCAAAAGAAACATCTAAGGACAAAAGAAACTCTCAAAATACTTGTCAACAAATTTGAGCAAACAGAATGTTCAAGTCTGCCAGAGACCTCATTTCTTGAGGTTTTCCGTGCAGTCATGAGGACAGAAACATTTAAATGAGATTTTAAGTGATTCATCATCTGAATATTCAGTATGAACTTCATTAGTACATCCCACCGGCCTTTATTTCACAGCCCCATCCCATAATATGTTTAACTGAGACAACCTGCTTCATTCTAATTACACATGAAGTGATGTTTCTATTCCAAAAACCCTGTCAAGTGGGGTTGGAGTTACCATTTCTGTTTGATTTTTTTTCCCCCCTGACTGATGCCAGTCACAAAGACCTTTCCAAGCTGCCATATAAGTGTTTGTTCAAAGTGATTATTGAAAGGAAATTATTAGACTCGGGTATCAGCTTACAACAGCATCCCTAACACCAAAGCTTTTTAAAAGGAGCTTTAAAGGCAGCTGCTCGCCAGCCTGGCTTTTGCAGATTGAATGCTTGCCTCTGACAGACCAGTTTTAAATACTGTTCTTAGCAGCATCTAAGTGAGATGGACTTCAGAATGCATTCAGAATACATTTGGTAACCATTGGCAGATAAAAGGAAGCTCTTCTCTTTTTTTAACAGACATGAATGCACACCAGAAATGACTGCCAATGCAAGAGCAAACTGCTGCAAATGCTGATGTTTGATAATCCTGGAGAGGCTTGTTTCATGCCCATAGGCTGAACTACAGAATGCAATAACTAGGAATGATGGTTTTAATTTCCCTCTAGAGGAATAGGGATGCAGTGGGAACAGGGAAGGAAAGTGCATCCACAAAGACTAGAGCGTGTGTGGTTGGGCCATATTGTGAATACCAGTTATATGAAAGCCATGCCATGGATCATTTTCTAGGTTAGGTACAGTTGGTCTGCACCCAGTGCCTTCCATAACCTCTAGTAACCACTGAAAAATTTAAGAACAAAAAACGTGCTTTTCAGCAATGACACTGAAGTCTTGCCTTGCCTTGCCTGCAGACAGTGAGACTTTGCCTTTAATGATCTGAGAGCAATTTCACATGTTGGGTTCCCATCCGTCAATGCATCATCAGGGCTGCCCAAAGCACGTGGCCTTTCTGTTTTTGAAGCATCAGCCCTCAAAGAAGTTGCAGGAGCTCTCAGCACTGAAGCATTTAATCTTTTTTGGGGTGGTTCTGCTCCTTGTGTAAGACCCTGTTGGCTTCAGAAAGGGAATGAATAAAATTAGTTTTACTTATTGATCACAGTCGCTAGATACAAAGAAGCAGAAATTAGGGCTCTGTGTAGGTCAGCAGTTGATCCCATAGCAATAAGATGTTACTTTGATTAAATACCAGAGACTTCAGCCGAGCCCACAGCAGTGCAAGACATTATTCTTATAACAGGAACAGAGGATAAAGGTGGTTGTTTCGAAGGAGCACAAGCCTGGGGTTTATATTCTGGATGAGTTCATTTTAAGGTCTGGTCCAAGAAGCTGCTGGATGCAAAAGGAATGGTGAGCATAAGCAGCCCCTTGGTCCCATTTGCTCAAACTCAGGACCTTATTCAAGATCAGGTTCAACATTCTGTTTTGCACAGTTTGCTATAGGAAACTTAGCATACTATATGTACCCCTTTAGGTGTATAATTTCAGATCCCTACCTTTTGTGGTCAAATGTTTCTCTCCATTGCAACCAAAGAATTAAATAGGATTTTCAATTTGGAGGCCTTTTGTTTTTTGCTTTTCCTTTTTAGATATTTCAGAGGATCAGAAGACAAGGTGGTACGTTTATCCTGATTTAGTAAGTTTAGAATATGTAGCAGCATATACTTTGAGCTCCAGTTTAAATCTACATCCTAATGTGTTTTGCTGTCAGGTCAAAATAAATTTCCCACCCTCCTCCTACAAATCAAGTTTTGAAGTTGTGTACCTTTATCTTGGCCTCCAGTAATGGCCCTCCACGTTCAGATGTGGGCAGATGAATAAAGGGAGCACTCAGCCAAGGACGCTGGGTTGAGCTCGGTGCTATCCCTTTTCAAAGTGAGCGTATCAGTCATCCTCCAGCATCTGATTTCACCAGAGGAAGCAGAGGGTGATGCATGTCGAGTGCTTTGGTAGCCGTTTGCCAAGGCCACTCCAGCAGCCGATGTGCTGTCGCTGCTGGCCCAGGGGTGCGTGGGAAATTCAATCCCATTGTTGTTCTTTCAAAATAAATTTTGACAGGACTTGTTTTCACTTGTGCTCCGAAGATTGGTTTCCTGCACTAGGCAGGTCTGTTTGGATCCTTTTCAATACGGCACTTCGCTTCCCAAAGAAGACTCACACTGATAGAGCACCTGTAAATCACAGCCCTTGCTGACTTTTTTTTAAAATTCCTTGCCAGCCTACAATTCAGTTTTCATTGGAGCTGCCTAAAGCGAATAAATATAAGCTTTTAGCATGTAGACATTGTAAGAAATATTAAGTCCTGTGGATTCCAAATGAATTTCAGGCAGAATAAGATTGTCATTTGGGATGTAGACTGACTTCAGAAGTTAATTCAATTGATGTGGCATAATAGTAATTCAGCATAATGTGCTCGTGCCATTAGACTTGCACAGAAAAATGCTCCAAATAGCTATAATGAATAGTTTGGATTTTGAAAACCTGGGAGAGCAATTTCACCTTGAGTCATAACTGGCATCTCTGAGAATGCATGTACATTAAGAAAATTCAAAAAGGTGTATGAATTCAAGTAAATTTCAGTGCCACCTTGGGTAGAATTAAATTTTAGTGGCACTCAAACACTTCTGGAGATGTAGTGGTAAAATCTGCTTTCACCTGTACAGCTATGGAGGAAACTAACCCTGATTCATGGAATCTGCTTTGTGCTGTGCATGAAAAACATGGACAAGGTTTCCCAAGGGGATAAAAATATAAGTCCTGTCTTCTTTTAAATGGAATTTAGCTGCTTAAAGAGCTTGATTCTTACCTGCTTAGCTCCAAAGTCATTTAGGTACCTCTAAACATGCCCAGAGGAGTGCTGCATATGGTATTGCTGCTTCTCTCTGTGCTTTGGGTTAAGTCCAGCCCCAACACAGACTGCTGCAATGTTAGTGCCACTGCAGAGACAAGAAGTCAAGTCTCCATTATTCAGTTTTGTAGCTCCAGCAAATGCAAAGGCAAAGCTCCTTGCTGTCAAAGTAAAATTTCTGTTTTATGGATCCAGCATTGACATTTTGGAGCTGTATAGGTAAATCTACTCCCTAACAAAAGGGCTACATTACATTTTTGGTAGAGCTTGCAGTCTCACCCCCTCCCATCTAGCTCTTTAGCAAACAAGTTCGGTCTAGCAAGTTAAGAACTTACATTTGTGTGTCACTGTCAAATCGGCAAGATATTTGCTAGTAAATCAAAAAACCCAACCTAGCATGATTTGCCATACTTGCATTATTTCTGTTAAGGGATGCTTATAATGTAGAATTTGCTTTGAATGGAAATTGGTGTGTGGGGTAGGGTTGTACGTGCAAACACAGGGTAAGGTGATACTGATTGGGATGTTCTCTGTCTATCTATTTATTTATTAATTCACTGACTGCTAGGCATTACCTGTAAACAGCCTTGCTTCTGATTAGGCCTAATCAAAATGAGCAGGAAGGGTTTGATTAAAACGAGCCAATCCTTTATTCTCAGCTTCTGTTAATCCAGTCATAAGCCTAATTAATGCCTGTCAGTCTGAAGCAAATAACCCCCCTCCCTTTAGTATGATGACTAACGTGGTGAGTTGTCATCTTTAAACATGTGAATCTTGTCTCTTCTCCTGAGAAGTCTCTTAGTCTTTATACAAGTCATGTGTGACTCGAGCAAGGTCTCTGGTACGTGGGACAGGCACATTCTAGAGGCATTTGTCACCTCTGGCTTCTCAAGGCAGCTTTGCACAGCTTTGACAGCATCTAATACTGCAGGTTTTTTGTAAGGACAACCCAGGCATTCTGGTCTTTCAGCAAAAGATAATTGGTCCAGGTGATCCTGTCATAATTTTAGAAGCTTTCTCTCCCAAGTTTTTCCACAGATATAAGATCCTTCAGGCACCAAGTAGTCTCCCAGGCAGTAAGTCTTTTTCTCATTGCTCTGAAATCACAGCTGCACAGAATGACCTGAGGGTGTGTGCAGGAGATAAATGTGTGCAGATCCAGAGGTGACATTAGGTTCTTCCTGAGGGGCCTGAAATATCACTTGAGATATTGAATATCACATGCTGTTCTGCTCACATACTTTACTCAAATCTGCTTTATGGTATCTTGCAATATATGTCAAGGTGTTGGGGAAAAGAATTGAAGCTTCATGTTTTCTTTATTAAAAAGAAAAAAGAAAAGAAAACCTCGCAGAAGGCCAAAATGTTTCTGAGCAAGTTATATCTGGTGAGTGAAGAATTGATACGAAGCTGGAGTTGGTGAAGGTGAAGATATTAGTTGTAGCCCATGTACGGACCCCCATCCTTTTGGACTGCTGTGCCACCTCATTTTCTATACTCTTGCTCTCTGCAAATTCTTTCCCTGCTTGCTCAAAATTAATAAATCCAGAAATGGATCTGAAGCTTCTTTGAGAGCTATTCTGGCAGTTACTCACTCCTAGTTAGCCAGTTTAGCCTTCAGGGGTCCCTGAGGGAAAGGCTTGAGTGGCAGAAATAAGGGAGAAGCTTAACTGTGGTACCCAACTTGTGACCTGAAGGGCTGAGCTATCCTTGTGGGCTGCAGGAGGAACCTGCTGGGATCACTGCCTGCACAAAACACCTCAGTTCAGACAGCTGGAATATGCCTTGGTGGGTAATGTCAGGGTATTTGGTGTGAGAGAACCTGCTCTCTTGGAACTCAGTTTGTAAAGGAACTTCTATCTATATTGTGGCTAATGGCTTTCCTTGTCCTCCACACCTGACCCAGATAATCCAGTCCTGTGTGGTGGTGGAGATGTGATGTGTGTCCTGGATAAGGCAGAGCTGGCTTAGTTTGCAGCCCTTTTCCTAAGGGTTCACATCTTCTGCTCTCCAATCCTAACTTACCTCCCTGTACAGTGTGTTAATTCCCTCTGGTTTTTGCCAGTAAGCAAAAAATAAAACACAAGGGAAAAAACAAACCACAAGGAAGTAGCAGATCCAATGAGAAGTTTGAATCCTATTTTTCTTGGTAAGTTATTTATTTTCTCATTGTGCATCTCTCTGGACAGGGCCCTTTGCCAGCCTGAAGTCTCTAAGGGACAGTATCACCTGTCAATGCCATTTCAGCCCAGCTTTATTCCTGTCAGTAGGCTGGAATTAGCAACAATAGCTGGCATTTCTGCAGCATTTGGTATTTGAAAAAACACCCTGGGAGTGATTTTTTTTTCTCTTCAGGACATCAATAGAAAGGTCTAAAATAGAGAAAGTTGGTTAATTTGGGGAAGAATCCCCAAATGTTCCTTTTCCTTTGCTGTGCCCAACAATTGCTTTCTAGGAGACCGAGGCAAGAGGAGATGCACTCCCATTCCTGCATTCCAGCAGCCTCCCTTTGCATGCCTTGTCTTCTAAACAGATCCTTTTTTTTGTGATCATGGATCGGAAGCGAAGCATGTGCCTGTCTGCTTGTTTTGAGGTAGAGTCTTCTTTGGGAAGGTCTGATTTTGCAAATACCTAATTACAACATAATGTGGTTTTTCACAGTCAGGGAATATGCTTCAATCTGTCTGGTTTGGGTTTGTTGGGGTGGTTTTTTTTGTAATCAGATTCCTATCCTATAGAAAATGGCTGTGATACCTGTGTATGCTTTGCTCTATGAATAATTCAAATCAAGCGCTGATTTAAAGCCTGCAGCATTTAACACTAGTCAACAGAATAATTATGTGATTGGTGCTGAATGGAACTAGCATCTACATTAAACGGAGAGAGGAGCCTATGCTAGAAGTTATATGAGCAAGTTAATTAGTTCTGCCTTGGCACCAGTGACCTTCTGTGACCTTGTGGTAAAGCTTTTGATAGTCACATAAATGTGCAGGTGTTGAAAACATGGTATTGTTGCAAAAAGTCCCCAAAGCCTTGCAAGGTTTATCTTAATAAAGTTTGTGATGCTTTCAGCCCTAGAATATATAAGCAGGTGGTATTTCTAATGCTAATTGTAAAATGTATCTTTTAAAAAAATTTAAACACTGACTTTTTCGAGGAAATTGCTAGAAATAGCAGTATGAAAGCAAAAGCTCAAAGTTTTTTTGCTTTCTGGAAGTACCGTAGTTGATGAGTTTTTAAACACACCAAATTTTAATGAAAAAATCCAATTCTTGCTAAGCTCTGCTATTGGTCTCTGAGGCTATTGCTGTTTGTAATGGATTAGGAGAACAATGTCACCGAACTGAATTCCTCTTTAATATGCCACAATTGAAAGGATGATAAGAAGACTTTCACATTTCAGAAAGCTTTTTGATTGTAATAACTTTAATAACTTTAAATTAAGTTATGGCTTTATATTAAAATGTATAAAATTATGAGGTCCCCATATCATGAAGTAGTGCAAAAATCATTAGAATGCCTTTGCTGTGCTGATGGATTGAGCACAAGATGAACACTGGCCTATTGCTAAAAAGGTGAACCCTATTAAAATGACTTTTAATAAGCTTTTAAAATGGCTAGCCATTTTGCTATTCGCATAATTAAAAGGGAGGGGAAACTACTCAGATTAGTAAGGAAAGAAAAACCTTTGGGCCTCATGACACTTTCTACAGTTTTGTTTCATTTGCAAGTATATAAATTTTAAATTAAAGGGCACAAAAGCTGTATTGCCTTCTGAGAGGCCAAACCCCATTGCTTTTCCTATTTTGGGTTATTTTTTTTAACCTGGCTTTCCATCTTTGTTTTGTACATGTGAAGAGTATTCCCATTCTCTAAACTGGTGCTCCTGAGTGTGTGTTTAGCCTGAACAACCAACACTCCTGATGTGTAGGTTGCCCATTTTACATCCCTGTTTGGTGCCAGCGTCCTGTGCCCTCACACTGAGACGTTTACAAACGTGCCATTAGGATATTTTCCAGCAGACCAGCAGCGTAGCAGGTTGAATGCTATTAGTGAAATGAAACTCCAAAGTGCTTTTGGAAGAACACTGATTACCAGGCTAAATAATCCAGAACAAATGGCCAGAGTTTTGAAAGGCTAACAAATGAAAATGAGTAATAAACCCAAGCTTTTAGGAATATTTTAGCAGTTAACTAGTGTTTTCTTTCCAAGATAATCATGCAAACCTAGTAGCTGTAACACAGTGCATAGGGACCATGATTCAGTTGCTATCAGTCGGAAGTCATAGCACTAATTTGCATAAAATTTGGACATGTTCCCATGAAGGCACCCTGAGCTTGCCAGTCTCTGCTAAGAATTTTTTATTTTTCAAGGAACACATCAAAAGATACCAGAGTGCTTCCCACCTTGTTTTAACTCAGCAAAATAACACTATTGTGCAAATAGAGAAAAATGGTATCTGCTGCTGGAAATGGATGTAATATGAACGCTTTGAAAAGAGCTTTCTTCCTGCCCATCGAGTCCCAACAGAGGGGATCCTTTCATCTAGCCTTGCTCCCAATCCTGCTGTTTGCAGTGGCCTCCTGGGATCCAGCGAAGTCCATGTTGAATCCCTTCTGGATCTCTAAGAAAGTTTTCTTTCCATCATTTCTGGTACATGGTGTTGCTGTGCTCTGCCCCTCACACAACTTGCTGTGTCCCTAATCCTTTCCTTGTCCCATCCCAATCTGGGAAGCGTCAGTAGGGAGCACTCATCCTTTTCTCCTGTCACTTCCTTCCACTTCATTGTCCACATTGCAGCCAACGGGGCAGAGCAACCTTGCCCTGTACTGCCCAGCCACGGCTCTTTGATCCAGGCATATGCTTGTGGTGTGAGCAAACACTTGTGCCATCAGTCACTGTTCCCCTCGCTACAGGACGTCACTCCCAGCCAGCATCTCTATGCAGAGCAGCCTGTATTTCAATGAAGCAACAGCTTCTTTGTGTCAAGGGCACACCAGCTCTGGGCTGTCTTAGCACATCAGCATTGCAAAAAAGGGCAAATGCAGATCTGGCTTTTATAAGGGGGCTTATTTGCTCAGAAGTGGTTGTAGAAGAGCACATAATGCCAAGCCATATGGCAGGAAACCTCCGTACGAAATTAATTCCATCATTATGTGGTAGGGTCTGCTTGTTGCCATTTTCCCAAGGATCTTTTTCGTGTTCAAAGAGTCTGTGATATTCATTGAGCAACTCTGGAGCACAGATTTGGGAAAAGAAGTGTGCCTGCTGTTCCTAGTGTTTTCTTGTCACATAAGTGTATGCTTAAAGCAGAGGGATTTTTTTTTTACTCTGCCATTAGAGCTGTTATGCCAAAACAATGAGTAATGGCTTTACAGGAAAGGCATGACAGTCAATTACCTGGCCATACATACCAAGGTGAATGCAGTAGGTCTTGTAATGTGTCCAGTGAGCTATTTTGCTACCTTTGAGCCTTTGGTAGCCATAAACTGGAATTAATGCAGTAACTTTTCAGCACAGTGCTAAAACTCTAACAGGAGGCAGTGTTTTACATTTGATTTTCTACCATATTCATCCTTCAGGCATTACTGGTTTGGGACTTTTTTTAAAGAACCCTACTTTGAGAACTAATTATGATAAATGTTGATATGACATCTGTTGCTCACTTTAAATTACCTCTTAGTCTATTGGAATTCATCTTGAAGGCATTTTTCTAATGATTTTTTTTTCATGAACATTAATACAACCTGTGGCAGATCTGAATAAAAAAGAAAATTCACCATTCCTGCCAAGAGAATATTTTATGTTCCAGCTGCTCTTTTTTTGTTTTCATGCTATGATATTAATACAGCTGGTTTCCAAGGTACCTAAATACATAACAGGTTGTTATAGTTTGGAGGAATTCTCCTTGAGAAACAAGTGAATAATTAGGACAGTTTCCTGAACAAACCACTTCCATGATCCCAAAGCTGCTGCATTCAGATTAACTAAACCTTGTGTTCTTCAGGGGACAATGTGCTTCTCTGTCTTGCAGATATAATTCCCACTGAATCCAAAATTAGTGAATAATTGCACGAGTTACCTCTTTCTGTGGTCAGTCTGTAGAAGAGCAAAGGAGTATTACCCCTCTGCTCCAGAGGAAATTTCCTTTACAGCTATTTGGGTGACGCTGAATACTGTTTTACCACCTGTCTGATCAAATGTTTTCTCTTCAGTGTTTCATTCAAACGTTAGACACATGACTCATAAAATCATGCTAAATGTGAAGGAAGCTTCATCAGGTTTGTGAAAACTCTGTGAATGTACATCTGCCACAGTTTCCATAGGTACAAGTGACTGTGAATTGCACTGTGGTTGGTGAATATTAACTTTTGGGAAGGGAAGGAAGCATTTTACACATACTTCTCATGTGTAAGACTTTAAAGAGCCATTTCAATGGCAGCTCAGTGAAAAGATGCTGGTAGGTTCTGAGATAATATGGAAGTCATGCAATCTTTCTGCAGATGGCCTTGATCAAAACAAATCGCTTTTGGGGATTGTGGAGGCTTCATGAGGGGAAGAGTTTTGAAGTCCTTTTGTATCCATATGTGGTGAAATTCCTGCAGAATGGATTTGAGGTTTGCACCTGCTATGGTGTTTGGTAATGCTAGACGACAGTATTAGCGAGTCGTGATTAGCAGAGAAAGCATTACATGACTGCAGAATGAACCAGAAAGCCTCATGCAAGCACAGAAGAGAAGGGTTGCTAAGCTGGGCAGAGGAAGAAGGTGGAAAATATTCCTTTTCTGCATTTCCTGAGCTCAACAGAGACATTTCAGTAGACCTGTTCTATGAATGGATTTAAATGCAGATGGTTATTAAAAGGACTGTTCACAGCCCATGGAGATCTTGTTTGGGGTTTTTTTTTGACCCTGCTGTTCATTTAACTCTTAAAAGTGATTGTAATCAATTTGACCAAGTAAACCTTATGACATTCTGCATTTCATTCCACAGAAATACCTCAGGAGCTTTTTCTCTGCCATGCTGAAATCTCCATCATCTCCCCTGCACATTGAGAAGGTGGGGCTAACGCTGTCCAAATACACGATCTGCGAGTTCTCACCCTTCTTCAGGAAAGGCGTTTTTGACTACAGCAGCCACGGGACCAGCTGACTTCTGGGCCAGGATCCTTCTGCTGGAGGAGTGCAGTCAGAGCGGTGCCTTCATTTCTGTGGTTTGAGAGGAATAAAGGGAAGGGAAAAAAAGGTGTTTCCCTCCATACCTGGAAAGCTGTATCCAAACAATGCCAGTTAGAGAGACAGCTATCTCGTGTCCGTTTCCAGCTCTCGTATTAGTGCCTGCGTTTTCCTGGCATGGGCTGTACAGACGTTTTGGTGTGAGTTGTTCTGTTAATACAGTACAAAGATTCTGACTCCCATGATGAGTTTGGATCCCCTCCTTGGCAGGAGTGCTTCCTTCCCATTTGCTCAGACAATTTGTTGTGGTAGTTCGAGAGCATCTCATGTTTACTGTGGCAGTGTGTCATGCTGACAGAGGGTTTCTGAGCAGCCTTTTGGGTTCTGTCCAAGCTGTTCCTTAAAGAACAGTTCCTCTTTTGTTTCTTTATAGCATTCTGTCATGTTTAAGGTAATGCTCTTACTCCAGTGTTGTTTCATTTTTTTTCCCCTTGCCAGATACACATTTTAACCATTTGACTGTATAATTGTATAGTTTTCCTGAGAAGAAATAAAGGGCCTGGGTAACTTGAATGTTTACAAAAATATATGCAGGAGAAAGAATATAATTTAAACCCTGTCGGTGTCTTCCACACTGGGTTGTTTTGAGGCAGAACGAATCACTCCCCATTAATGAAGAAGCAGAGGAAGCAATAGTTACTGATGAACATGGTCAGCATCTTTTCAGATTTCCTAATTACTCAGACTGTAAGTGGAAACTTTGCACTGTACAGAACTCATGGCTATGCATAAAGCTTATGCAAAGTGCTATATATATTTTTTTAAAAAAAAAGCTTCCTCACAATAGCTGTAAAACCTGAATTTTATTTGCATCAGTTAAAATTTACAGGATCTGACTAATAGTACTTTAAAATTACTCAGGATTCCTTCAGACTTGCACATGTATATATAGATAGAATTCATTTTCTATTGCTGCAGAATCAAAAATATCTATACACTGTGACTGGAATTGACTATGTGTACATGTTAATGTATAATTGGTTGTATAAAAATCAGAATTAAATGACTTCTAGCTATTAAAATGCATAATGAAAACTAAGTTTCATGTGCTGTTTGTTCAGAGGGTGAAGCGTTGTTTGTGTGCTGCCATCACTGACCACTGCTAGGTAATCAAATTATTTCATGTGATAGAAAATTATTATGAAAACCTAAAGTAACAGCAGCGGTGATATTTTTATTTCATGACCTAAATTATAGGAACAGTAATGTTTTTCATTTAATAAGCTACATCCACAGTCCTGAGGGAACTGGCCAAGGAAGTGGCTAAGCCGCTATCCATCATATTTGAGAAGTCATGGCAGTGGTGAAGTTCCCACTGACTGGAAAAGAGGAAACACTTTTTAAATGGGAAATGAAGAAGACCCAGGAAACTACAGGCCAGTCAGGGTCACCTCACTCAGTGCCTGGCAAGATCATGGAGCAGATCCTCTGAGGTGATTGGTGACAGCCAGTGGCTTCATGAAAGGTGAATCATGCCTGACAAACTTGGTAGCCTGAAGAAAAGAGGCTCTGAAGAGACCTAGAGCCCCTTCCAGTACCCACAGGGGGCCTACAGGAAGGCTAGAGTGGCAGGGACAAGGGGAATGTGATGAAACCGTTGCGGGGACAAGAAGAAGAGGCTCACTCCGAGTCGAGGACAAAGACAGAATGGCACATTTATGAAGATGGTGCCCGTTTATACACGGCAGAGCATGGAACATTCTGGAAGAGGGGCAGAACTTGGGAGGAGCAGGACAGGAAAGGAAGAACAGGGGAGGGCTACAATGATAAAAGGGAAAGGAGGATGCAGATAACCATGTAACTCCACTGTGGCAAAATCTAGCCAGTCAGGGAGCAGGGACAGCATGAGGGAGAAGGAGAAATGCCATTTTGAAAAATATTCAAATAAGGATTTTTAACTCTACAACTATAAACTCATAAACCAGAGAACCGATAACAACACGATACGCAATGATAAACTCTCTTCTCTGGCAAAAGAGCTCTTGATTGAAGTTCTCCTCCTTGACACCTGGTCTCGTCAAGTAGTCTCGTCATTTCTTTTCCATTCGGTGTAATTTTGTTCTCCTACAGGAATGGCCTTAAGCTGTTTTCATTTGATAACAGGAAGAAATTCTGCACTGTGAGGGTGCTGAGGCACCGGCACAGGTTGCCCAGAGAGGCTGTGAACGTCCCATCCCTGGAGGTGGTCAGGTCAGGGGTTCTGAGTAAGGTGGTAGTGGAAGTGGCCCATGGCAGGGGGTTGGAAGTACATGGTCCTTATGGTCCCTTCCAAACCAGGCCATTCTGTGATGATGTATAAAGATAACTGGATTCCATTACTACTAAGCATAGGCTGCAACAGTAAGCATCTCTAATAAAAAAAATAAAAATAGAATGGATCACTTAAATTTTGAGAGTATTTTTTATTTTGATTCATTTCGGGGAAAACAAAAAGGTAAAATTTCTAAACCACTCAAGCCAATTATCAGCGAGGTAGGCTTTAATGCCTTTGGGTATGTCTGACTTTGGCATCTTAATACCTTCAACGGGGAAGCCAAGCATTCCAATCAAACCTATTGATTCCCAAACTGTGTCCCAGCCATTCCTGGACTCACTCATGCCCTTCTGCACTGGAGCGCTGACTTTGCCTGCATTTCATCACTGACAGAGACCTTGCTATGCCCAGTGCTTGTGCTGCACCTCTCCGAGCTCTCCCAGGGCCCTTCTCTGCATTTAACACCCCCTGACCAGGAGGCTGTGCCTTCCCTTCCTTCTTCACCCCACCATTTGGCTTTGCTTGTGCTTCCCAAACCAGAAAGTGGAGGTTGGGTACTTGCTGGATTCCTATGGTGAGCTGAGTAACTGGAGTTTGGTGTTGCTGCACAGGTTAATGGGAGATGGGTAACTTCACGAGGCTGTATTTCTCTGATGCCCATATGAGTCCTTCAGGGGCAGAAATTGGAGGTTGTGTTGCTTTCCATATTTGACCCTAAGTCTCACTTCAAAACCAGTGACTCTCTTCTGTTTCTCCTCCTCTCCTACCTCATTGCAGTGCAGAATGATAAAGGGTTAATGCCTCAGAGTGTTTAGAAAAATGAATTCTACGTAACTTTAGAGCAATATTTCCTGTGTGCCACTTCTATGAAAGGACCTGGCAGGCCAAGGAATGACAAATTGCTTTATCTGCTGCACAAACCCAGGTCCTGCAGGTGTCCCACCTGAAAAGCCAACCAAATCTCCATCGTGCCACCTGGCAAACACTGGTCTGCAAGAGGGGCTGAACAAACATCTCCCAGAGTTAAGTCCTCTGCTTCGTGTCACTCTGGATTTGGAGGGCCTGTTTTAAGAGAAACACAACTGGACAGAGAGTTAAGTCAAGTGAAAAATATGAATATTCATTTTTTTCTCACTTTAATTTAAAGGAAGACCTGTATTCCCTTCCTGCCTACAGTACAAATTAATTCAGCGAGGACCAGATGCTGTGGTGGTGTAAACCTGCCAATAAGGTGGTTAATTTATGTTGGCTAGTTTATGTGGCCTGCAGCGTTAGCTGTGTACATTGCAAACACCAAAGTAAAGGCCGATTAATCACTCCATTTAAAGTGTCATCAAGTTAAAAGCTCCAGAATTGCCAGGGTAACCATGCAATTAGGACCACAACCCCAGGCTACCAGCTTTTCCCACCTTCTTATCTCTCCGTCACTGGCATCCAGAGTTTAATCAATGATGGCAAGCTCAGGCTAAGCTAAGAGGCATCTTTTAATAATTTCATCTGTATAAAATACGATGGCCCTTTCTAACCTACAGTCTCGAAATGCAGGCTTTCATCAGGAGTTTTCAATAGAAGCTCAAATGCGTGGTGAAATTATTAGCCATTTTCAAGATGTTCCAATTGCATTTCTCCGAAGATATCCTCAGGCTCTAAAATCCTCCATGAATTTTATTTTCAAAATATTGTCACTTTCAAAAACATTGTGGAAGTTATTTCCAGGCCTGGTACGGGTGGTTGGTTTTTGTTTTGTTTTGTTTCTTTTAAAATGCCTCTGAATCCTTAAAACTTTTAACTTCTCTATCAGTATTATATATATTTCAAGCAAACCATGTATTTAAGTACTTTACTAAATGAGGCCATCATTCTTACCCATGCAACTGAAGTTTTGCCTCCATTTAAGTCACTAAATCATATTGGCTCATACCCTTGCTGACCCTACAGCAATTTTTCATCAAGAGGGTTGCACAAAAAAAGGCCAAAAAGCGCAGTGGAGATGGTGATGGGCTTTTTTTCTCTGCATAAAAACATGATCAAAATGTAAAATATGTTTTAGCAGTGCCTTCTTGTTGTTCTTGACCCTCCAGTCCTCTAACTGGAAAGGCTTTTCTTAGAGGCAAGAGGTAGAACAGCCCTCGCTCCTGTAGGTGAGAATAAGAAATAGCTTTATATTAGACTGTGATAAAGTTAGAAACTTTATATGCTGCCAGCTCACCAAAGCCCCAAAATTGGAAAAAAACCCCAAAACTTCTAACTTAGATTCTTAAACCGACCCCTGCGATTGTTTTCTCTGCGTTTCATTATTTTCTGGGAATAAAAAATAAATTATAATGTTTGATAGGCTAAAGAGCAAAAACTTGTTGGTTTCCAAACTCATCATGGGAAATAGAAGATGATCCTTTGCAGGAGTCTTCGTGAGCAATTGAGATCTATGGAATTGTATAGGCCCTGGGATCCAGTTAAAGGTATGAAATATGCATATATTTTCTTGACAGACCCAAAAAGTGATTTTTTGACATAGTGGGTCCTGCCACTTTTATTTTTTTAAATTGTTTTATTATTTTAAGAGAGTGTTTTATTGTAATTGGTTGCAGACCAGAATGCTGTTGTAGATGCCCCTTTTTTTCCCCCAGTACAATGAAAACGAAACTGATTAGGGAAAAAAAAAATCATAAAATAGATCTTTACGTCCGACCGTTAACCTAGCAAATAAACTATGTCCCCAAGTGCCACATCCACATGTTTTGAATATTTCCAGGTATGGTGACTCCACCACTTCCCTGGGCAGCCTGTTCCAATGCCTGACCAGCCTTTCACTGAAGAAATGTTTTTTAATCTATATATAAACCTCTCCTGCTGCAAATTGAGAAACAAATGGGTAGGGAAAGGGAACTGTGACCTGAAAATGAAGTTTGTGGGAAATAGGCAAACTTCCACGATGCAGTCCTGTGTCCTTCAATTACATCTATAAAAGAGCTTGTCCAACTGGACAAAAATACCAGATCACCGGGAGATCCTGCTCTTTTGCTTTCTTGAGATTGAGTTTTAAAACACTTTTAAAGGGAGTATGTGGGGAAGGCTTATTGAGGGAACACATTAATGTTTGATAAAATGGAGTCAAGATTTTGGACCAGAACCTTTAGCCTCGTGCCTCCAGTGCATAACAAGCCTTAGCAGCAGAAATACTAGTGGCTGCAGGGGCTGGCCTGTGCCTATTTTCTTCTTTATGACTTTATTTTCTTTATAAATACTGACACTTTTCTCCAATGTCACGCTGACATTGGAGCCCCTAGAACAGCTTGTGCCTTCACAGAGTTTCAGCAGCATTTTTGCGGCTGTTTTTAAGAAAATGGTCTCAGGATAAAAAAAAAAAGGTCTAAGAAAAAGAAGTTTACAGACTTTTTCAGAGTCATTCTTGGTTTCTTTTGATAGCTTCTTCTATCTTCTCATAACAGTTTTGGCTGGGTGGCTTGTTCTCATTCTCTGTAAGTTTTTGATTATTTCCCTTCTGTTGTCTTGTTTTACAGATGGTTTAGAAGAATGTGCTGGGAAGAGCTGAAGGAAAAGCAAGCCCTTTATTATCTGAAAAATGGTAGTTGCCATCTTCTGATCTAGCAAAGTGCAACATGAGTTTTTGATCCTTTTACATATTTTGAACTTCTGAGCCTTCAAAGGTCTTGCATGCTACAGCTTTTTGGGTTGTTACTGTACTTTTTCACAATCACTCCTATATTCTTTTCCATTGTAATTAACATTTGACCTGAGCCTTTCTTCAAACAGTGATTTTGAGGAGAGAAAGCCTTCTACTTAGTGTTACCTCCTTGTTTAGGTCTTTGTGGGACTCTGCCTTTTATCACCATCCTTGCCCAACAGTGGATTTTCTCCACATTAACCTGTTTTAATGGTACCTTGAGACAGGGATTGCCTCTAGTAATCTGCTTTTGTGTTGCCTTACAGACATGGATCAAAGATTATCGATTGAAACCAGGTTTTAGTCATGTTCTGGAAAAATCAATGTTCTCGATTTTTTAAATTGTAAATTGCAACAGAAATCAGTATCTCCAAAATGAGGTGTGATGATGATGGTGATTATTGTTATTATTACTAACACTACTATTACTATTACAATACCCTAAAAATGTGTTGTTATTATTATTACAATACCTGGGAAAGTCCTGTGTTTTCGGGACTTCTGCATCGTGGTTGTCTTTTATTCCCAAATGTGGATGCCTAGGAGATGGTAGGGGTTGCAAATTACTCCTTTGCATAGTGCAGAACATCATGCTGATAACTGCTGCTAATGAGCCTACTGATAATAAGAGCTTCAAGAATTTTCTATGGAAAGTGAAACCATGTGTGTATCAGATCACCTGTTCTTCCCACTGAGCTCAACAGGAGACAAGGTAATGCACAACTGCTGAGAAAAACAACCCATGGCACATTTTCACCCACAACCACCTCCAATTCTCATTATTTCAGTAGCTGAGCAACAGGAGGAGAGTGCTGGACAATGCAGAGGCAGCAGAGCCCTCTGAAAGATTAGCATAAGATTATGTGAGCAATTAGATATAGATTTCAGTGTGTCATATGTTCAAATCTGTCCTGTTTGGAGCTTGGGAGTGTTCATTAGTGCAGCGTGGATAAAAGAAAATGCCAGTTCTGGGAAGCAAGTGCTTCCAGGAGGTACAGCAGACACCCTGTGTGCTCCAGCACGCAAAGGTTGCTCAGCAGCACATGAAATCAGAGCCTTGGACAAGCTTCCAAACTGCCTGAGTGTATTGATTCTGGCACCTGCTTTCATAAGCAGGTGCTCAGGTTTATGTGTCCAGATGAAGTTACCTCTTAACATCTTAATTACATGCCAGACTCTGGCTGTATCTGTTGTGTGAGTAGCACTGGGTGCTGACAATGGAAGCATGCCAAAAAAAAAAAAAAAAAGGGCAAAAAAATTAAAAACAAACAAACAAACCAAAACCAAGCATTTTTTTCCCTAAAACCATATATGACAAGTTTGTTAATCTGTGGTAAAATAACTTTTGCATAGCATTATCTACTGGATGGAACTACAATTGCAAGCGTACCAGTAAATGAAGGCATCCCTCAGCACAGCTTATCTCATGCACAAGAGGGTGTCATTTCCCCCATTGTCTTGTAGTGCTGGAGCAAGGCTTTGGGGGACTGGGACTCTGTATCAGCAACATGTGTTTCTTCTGTGTGAATTAAATCAAGGGTGGCATTTGAAAGCTGTATTGACTAATTTGGCCTTTAAAATCATGATGAGATTTCACAGGGTGAATTTTGACCTGTTTATTAAGACCCATCTGACATCCTGCACATTGCAGGACAAAAGGCAAGGAAGAATTTTCACTGTACCATTATGAAGGTTGTTGTAGTGCCTTTGACAAGACTGGTAAATGAGACTGCCTTGATGATATTCTGAAAAATCAGTGAGAACAGGACTTTCTTGGGTTGAGTGATTTATTATCCAGGTAGGAGGGGTTGGGCTGTGTTTACTGAGGCTGCACAGAGCTCTCTGCTAGAAATTTCGTGGTCAGTATCTCTCTCCTTGGAGATGCTGTTGTGGTGTAACTGGACAGGTGGGTAAACACCACACAGGGGCACACCCACCCCTGTGGGATGGTGGAGAGAATAGGGGGAAGAAAAAACAGTAAAAATTGTGGATTGAGATAAAGGCAGTCCAATAGGACAGAAATTGAAGGGATATTAATAATAATGATGACATAGGAATTAGACTGTACAAATCAAGCGATGCACAGCATGGTTGCTGTCCAGCCAGTTCCCAAGCAGTGGCCCCAGGTCAGCCTTCCCCCAGTTTGTATACCGGGCACAATCTCTTTGGCCAGTTGGGGTCAGCTGTGCTCCCACCCACCTTCTTGTGCCCCTCCAAGCCTCCTCCCTGATGGGGTGGGCTGAGAAGCAGCAAAGTCCTTGACTGAGTGCAAACACTGCTTGGAATCAGCTAAAATACTGGTGTATTATCAACATTATTCTCATCCTAAATCCAAAACAGAGCACTGAACCAGCCTGCAGGAAGAGGTGGAGTTCTACCCCAGCTGAAACCAGGACAGAGATGCTGAACTTCCAATAACTGATTTGCTTTGTGAACCTTTGGTTGTACTTTGACCAAAATTCACTGTTCAGGTAGAAACTTTTCTTCCTTAGGCAGATGCCAATTCAAAACACAGGAAACCAGTGGTGGCAGGAGGATAGAGGCAAAAGGGGACCAAGAAAGGTGCTGATGCCACTTGGGCACCTCCAGAGCCAAGTCTAACACCCCTTCCCAAGGTCACCCTGCCTGATGAAGCTCAGGACACACGAATTACTTCCTCCCACTTGCCGAAAGTCATGGCTCTGTGGTTTCTCTGCAGAGAAACCATTTCCAATGACGTTCCATTCCTCTGGTTTCTCTGCCCAAGCCCTTTATAAAGTAAATCGCGTTTCAGTTGCGGTTGTTTTGGTGATTAAATGCATGTGTCATGTTGATCTCTTTTCCCTGCCTTGTGCAATTTGTTTACTGTTCCCTTAGACATTGCAGAGATATTGGGGGAAAAAAAAAAAAGGGAACATGAAGTACTCATTTGTTTCTGTATTTCCTCCCTGTTCCTTCAGCTTTATGATGTTCAAACCCCTGTTTTCACCTTCACGTGGAAATGCACCTTCAAGGACAATTTTACACTCTGGTTGGTCTCCAGGTAACCTAAATTTTTCATTCCCTTATTATTAAACCTAAGCTTGTAACTGGAACTGAACTCTCATCCCTTTTCAAATTAACCCCTTGGTGCAAAATGTCAAGGATTTTCCAACTCCATCATGTGAAAGTCGCTGAAGCTGGAAACCGATTGACACATCAAGGGGTTAAATCTACAGCTAACGCCGTAGATTACTGTGACTTACTAACCCCGCCACAAAAATGTCCAAGAATTGTTGTTATTAGGTCATTTACTCAGAGACAGACTTGGGAAAAAACCAAACAACTTCACAGCTGTAAAGGGAAACAAAAAAAGGGCCTGGGAGTGGAAACCAGCAGTAATCAGAGGGAATGGATCCCATGTTAACAGGCCATAGGGCAAAACCAAGTGTTAATAATAAATAACTCCTCCAGTTCTCTGATCTCAGTGCAGCTGCAATGGGATGGAGCCACAGGGTCTGAAGTGGACTGGGCAGACTGGTGTGGGAGGGCTGTTGGGTTTGGCCACATTTCCCAGCTCTGGGCACATGTTCCCCAACAGCCAGTCCAGCTGTGTGTCCATGTGTCTGTCTGTCCACGTGTCCATGGAGCCTCCAGAACGGGCACAGACGCCAGGCTCAGTGAGGGCATGTGGATGCTCCAGAGGGCCACGCCAGGACACAAGAGCAGCAGAGGGCTCCAAGGGATCCCCTTGCCCCTGCTCCGAGTGCAGGAGCTGCTGACAGATGGTTTGCATGTTTGGCACCCCCAGAGAGCCCCTCCTTGCCAGCTATTAGCTCAGGTAGCACAAATAAGGCCAGGGAGCAGAAAAAGGAGCTTTTCATCCGACTCCACCACCACATGCTCCTTCCCCACAGTGCATGGGGTAGAAAGAAAGTTATGGCCAGATGGTAAGGAGGACCCCAAGGGTGCAGGCAGCCCTGGGATGAGCACTCCCAGCTCAGCACCACAACTTGGCTCCTTCCCTGCACTGCTTGGATGTGGACTGGGAACACAGCATCGTTTCCTGGCTACACGGATCACACATCAGTTTAAAAAGCAAACTGTGAATTTGATGTAGTATGGGGAAATGGGCAGGGGAAGGGAGGGAGGGAATGTGGCAGTGAGTTTGGATTTGAAGAAGATGGGAAATCTTTAGGCATCCAGGTTTTTGGAGGAGGAGTGGGCTCAAAAAATTATTTACATGTATTGTTTCCTCCTCGGTGAAACACGGGTTACAAGTAATTCTAAAGTCTGTAAGGTAGACTGGCAGACTTGCCGTATGTTATTCAAAATATGTTATTTTCCTCTTATCATTGCCTGGTTTTTCTTCTACAGAAATGCCTTGACAAGATATTGCAGCATTTGTCCCAACAGATCTGATAGTCCATCTCTACCGGATTTAGGAGATATTTGCTCAAGGAGGGCGCATTCCCTGTACCACCAATTCTGTGAAAGGACTAAAATAGGATATTAGTTCATAAATCTGACTACACAAATTACCATTTATATAATTGTAAATCCGTCTCTACTGAGCAACCATTTTTATGGTGATGATCTTAATATTTACATAAAAATTGCAGTACACAAGGTAAATTATGTATTTCAACCTGCAAATTTTGCCAAGGATTTACACATGCAGAATAACTTATTTTCTCCTTCTTAAGCAACAGCAATCATAAGTAATGTGCAGAAACATTCATAACCACGGTCTCGCATGAAAGCTGCATTTTCCCCCTCTGTAACCTGCTGTAATTACAGTGTACATCAATTCCACCAAAGGTAGATACACCAGATTTTGTTTTTCCCTTTTCCTCATACAACTTTAATGACTATCCCTGCTTAGAATACAACATTTTAAATTAAAAAATTAAAAATTTAGAAGTAGATTGTTTCCCTGACAACAGCGACAGCAACATTTAATTCCCCCCTGTGTCATTTGTAAATAAATATATACAGTTGCTGATACTGGTGAGATAACGCGCCTCAGGCTAATTGTGCCATTACAAATATTTGAAGCCCAAGCTGGATAATGCAGGTCATGGTACTTAAATATGTATGAACTGAACTAATTTAACCTTCTTGCTGCTTGCCAGCATATTGACAGAACCTTTGGTAACGTGTTCATCAAGAAGCAGCTGAGTTGTGCTGGGTTGGGCACTGGGGGGATTGGGGTTTTTTAGGGCTTGTAGTGGCAACTCAAGGGAAGAGACTCACGTGGGATCAGGGGGGTTGTGGAGCAGATCCTGCCATCTTTCTTCAGGCCCCTGGATGTCTTCTCATGGGTTCCACTTGTGAGACACCCCAGTTCAGCACGACTGGCATGTAGCAGAGCTTTGCCTTAGTAAGCCCTGAATGAAGATGGCAGGCTTAACTCTGATTTATTGACCTCTGGCACTAGTCCCCAGAGAATCTGTGTCTAGGTGGGTTTTGCTCAGAACCATGAGTGGGAGAGCCCATGGTTGGATTTGGAGACTGGGACTCTGCAGAGCAGCTGTGTCACCGTGTTGTGGTCATCCCCTGATGGTGAGGCTGGCCTGGACATGGCCAGAGGCAGGGTCCTTGTAGGGGGTCTGACAAAGGCCAGCTGGACTTCTGGCATTGCACTTTAATGGTCTATTAAGATAGGAAAAGATGAGGAGGGGAAAATGCCAAGCTGCGTGGTCTAATCCCTGTGTCTTGCCCTGTGGCTATGTGAGAAATCACTGAAGTTTACAAGCTCTCTGTATGAAAGTTGTTCTGCTTGCTGGGAACTCTGCTCTCGGTTTTGTCCTATTAAGCATCGAGCTCAGCTCTAGTGGAAAAAAGCCTCTTTAAACCCGTCAATGAGCACTGCTCTTAAGCTCAGGACTGCTGGCTTAGCCTGTAAAGAGCTTTGGCCAGGCTCAGGGGTGCTTTACCTCTCAAAGCAGATTGCAGCTGGAGGTGAGGAAAGAAGATTCCTTGGCTCTTTTTCTCTGATCTCGAGGTCGAGCCTTTTTGGGAAGGGGGAGTATTTCCTGCAGGGCTTTGGCTCGGTGCACTCCCTTGGGCTGGTGGCAAATGAACCCTTGCAACATCACTGAGCGTTGAGTTTGGATATGGATGGAGTGAGACGTTTAAGGTTCTTTTAGATTCTTATCTCCACTTGTCATGTTCTTTCATAGCCAATTAAGCAGGTGCTGAACCAAGTTAAAATTTACTGGTGGTGCAGCTAACTCCAGCACTAAGGAACCTCGGAGACAAAGCTGTGGTCACCTCCCTTTCAGTGTGTCATCGGCTCATCTTCCCTAAGGCATATGTGTGTCAGCTGAAGGCTGTACCAGCACAACATGCATGAGTTTGCTTGGAGGCTTTGGTGGCTGGACAGGCTTGTTGTACTTAGCAAAACCTTCATCAGGAATGTCGAGGCTGGCCCTGATCCTCGACTCGCCCCTGCTGCTGGGGCTCGGGCACAGTCAGCAGCTCTGTGGTGTTTTATAGAGTCTGAGGCACTCGCCGTGGGCTGTGGGGAAATATAATCCTGCCAGTGGCGTATTTTAGGGGCTGCAATTTCAGCAGAGCAGAGCGCTGCTCCTGCAGGGCCCTTAGGTGGGAAATGGGCTGCCACAAGTCACCTAATACAGCTCGGGGCAGCGTGCCGTGATGAACCGTGATGGAAAGGAGGAAAAGCAGACATAAAGGGAGAAGGAGTAATGAGAGAGAAAAGGCTTGAAAACCCGACCATCATGGTTCAAGTCACACTAAAAGGATTATTTGGTCATGAGGAACGAGGTCAGAAATTCTATATCTAACTGGAAGAACCATGTGCTGTCCTATTACAGCAAGCTCTGCTTAAAACTTTTTAGATTTAATGTGTTGAAATAATGTTACACATAGCCAGCTTTGGTCCAAGCCAGCAACTAATGTGAGTGCAATTAATCCACACAGAGATGACACCTTTTGTCAGCAACAGGTAATCTTTCCTAGCAAAGGTAAAGCTGAGCAAGCAGTTGAAAGGGAAATCATTAGCGGTGTTCTTCTGCTATCACAGTTTGTCTTCACATCCTGTTACTCCCCTGGATGGATGAGCTAAATGCAGAGAATAACAAAACAAGAAAAAGCCCTTTGAGAGCTTCTGAAGCCGTTCTTGCTGGAAAGGAAAAGCTTCTCTTTGTATATGTTGATATTTCTTAAATGAGATGCTTTGATGGTCCCTGAGGGATTTAGCTTGTCTCACAATGAAAGTGGAAATTAAAGGAATTATATTATTTGTAAGACAATCGTATTGTGTGAAGAAAGATTGGTTACACGTGCCTTTGCTCTGTTTTAGCACATTTAGGCATGTTTATGTCCATGACTTTCTTGCTGGAGTCTCCGTCAGAAATATGGGCCCCATTTGGGTATCACACAGGATGCAGCATTAGACTGTTTTCCACAGCCTGGGCAGCCAGCACTGCTGGAGACTGTCTGGGGACCTCTGCAGAAACGTCAATTAGCCATAAAAGTTCTGCAAACAAGCATTATGCCACCTCCTTATGCCTCCCCTGCTGCTGCTCACAGTCACATAGTAATGTCCAGAGCTAAAAAATGGATGTCAGGGGCTTCTGCGGCTCCTCTGATGCTCTGAGTTCAGTGTGGTGCTTTTCTGGACATGCTCTCACATGGAAATCGGGCTGTCAAATTGAAAACAGAGGATTTAGCCATTGGTATCCCTTCTCAAGGGGTGCTTTTCAGATTGGAGTGGCTGTAGTTTGCATCTAATTCCTCTCGAGCCGAACACCTTTGCTTTCAGTTCCTGTCTGTGCTCTTCTCTCGGATGGTGTTTCTGCAGATGATTTGGGAATTCCTCAGCTCCTGGGGATCAGCAGGCATTATTTACCATTTCTGTCCTCAATTCCTCCACATATTTATTGCTGCAATCCCCTTGATTTTAAAAAGGAAAGCCCAGATGTCTGAGCAGTGTCTGTCTCTTCTCTGGTATAATTAATTATCTGTTCAGAGTGCTGCATAGATTGCCCCATCAGGGGCTGTGTAAGTCAGGGAGGTTTTCCCAAGTGGAAATCCCTTCCCTGATCATCTCGAGGGGAATGAATTGTGGATCTCTGCCACCTGTGTGAGGTGGAAGAAGCTCAGAAGCCTTCCCAGTGCTGCCATCATCATGCAGACACAGAGCTGGGGGCAGAAAAAGGGTGCAGCACAAATTACCACGTTGGGGACAGCCTTGAAAGGGAGATGAAAATTAACAGAGTGGTTAAATGATGGACTGGAGAGTGTTGCCTGCTCACTGCTCTGCAGCACCACCTGGAAAACATGTCCTGGTGCTGAGGGCCAAGGGGAGGACTTGGGACCTTCTTCCACTGGGCAAGTGCTTTGGTACCACATGTTGTGATACTTCCCATGAGTCTGAGATGAGTCTTTAGGTGACTTTTCCTACCCAGACAGGATGCAACTCCTAACTGAGGGCTACAAACCAGATGCCTGTCATCCACCTGGCACTGAGTTTGTCAGGTCACACGGTGTTTGGGTTGCAAACTAACATAGGCTTTCCTGAGCAGTCAGGGCTGTGCAGGTCTGGTATCTGCTGCTCCTTTGCATGGAGCTGCTTCCTCCCCTTTGAAACCCTCTGTGAGCTCCACAGATGAAGGGTGCTCTGAGCACACCCATGCTTGTTACTTGGCTTAACTCATTTGTTCTTTCAATCGCTCATTATCCAGATGGGAGCAACTTCAAAGTGCTGTTTTCAGCAAGACACATTCACCTCTCTCAGCTGAGTATGCCCAAAGCCAGTTTCCTGCAGGACTTAGCCTTTTTTTTTTTCAAATGAATAGTATTTCAAGCTGCTTTATGGTTCGACCAGGATCTCCAGCAGTCGAATCAGTCACAATCCAAAGGTGTTTGAGGGCATATTTTTCCTATGCCTGGGTGCAGGCATAAAGGCCTCAGCTGCAGAAGGCCTCCAGGTGCACCTCTGCTCCACATAAAAAAATAATAATGAATGTTTTTATTAATAAAAGGGAAGACCATCGTTTACACTCTGCTTAATTAAATGGCTGGAGAGAAGAATGATTCAAACCAACACTTACGGTGCTCAAGGGGTTCCTCTTCTGTATGTTTGAATGTGTCTCTAAGAATAAATTTGTTGTATCTAGCAAATAATTTATTATTCTCTTTTAAAAAAGCTGCTTTCTGGGTATATAGAAAATCACTGTATTTGGTGTGGTGTATCATGGTGTATCACACAAACCCAAGGTGACTGGTGAGAATTCAAAGGGAACGGAGTGAGATTTTGCAGAAGAGCGTTCCTGGGAGAAGCAATCCAAGGATGAGGGGTCTGCCTGCAATGAGGACACAGCCCTGCAGAGGCTTTGCTGCTGGGAGCTCCCACTGTGTGTCTTGTGATGTTAGGGGCCACAAAACACCTCAGCGTAAGGAATTTTTCAGTTCTCTGTGAATATCAGCTTTCATCAAAAAACCGTTTTATTTCTTACTTCAGTCCTCATGACTTAAGAGAAATGGTCACAAATGTGGCCCTGCAGGCTCAAAACTCCAGCAAAAAGAACTGAGATCGACTTAACATTTATCTCGTGATTAATATTGGGGCTGACTTGCCAATTTATACTACTTGAAAGGCCAACTTAAATAACCTGTAGCATTTATATACTACCCTTCAGATGTGGATTGAAAAGCCCTTTCAGATGTGAAACTCTGTCCCCTGTGATATACTGGTTATAGAATGTTGCTGTGAATTTGGGCTGATTTGGTCTCATTTTTCTATGGTGATTTTTCTTAATTCTGTCTCACTTTTCTGTGAGTGATGGGCTGTACATACAAGTTGCTCTCACTGGGATCTATAGAACCCAGCAATATCTAGTGATTTCACCACAAAGTTATCTGGCTGGGGATTTCACCTGCCTGAAAGCTAATCTAGAGAAGGGCATGTGTACAGAAAAGGACTGAAAACCGAGAGGTGATATTAACAAAACTGAGCCAGGAAATCCCCCAGGAAGAAAAGCAGCTCCATGTATTCCCCAGCTGAATTAGCTCAGAGGTCTTCAAGAATATATCCAGCTTGGGAGCAAAACAGAGTGCCTTTCTCCTGCTAGCTTTTTAAAATGATCTTTGCTTGAGTCATGCCAAGCTGCTTTGAGGTAAACATGTATAGGAATAAAATCATAGAATCAGCAAAATTGGATTGGGTTGGAAGGGACCTTAGACATCATCTAGTTCCAACCGCTTTGCCGTGGATGGGGATGTCACCTGCTAGATCAGGTTGCTCAGAGCCCCTGGCCTTGAACATTTCTAGGGATGTCTGTCATGATTCTGTGATCTGTGAATAAATAAGCACCTATTGGGAGAGGTTGGGGTGGGCACCATGAGTTAGTTGGCCCATAAAGGCTTGGAAGTGATCAAACACAACCTCCAAGCTAATCCTGTGGCCAGGCTCCCTCAGCTCTTCTTTCCCCCCTTTCTCAGAAATGATACGCATAATTTTCCACTGAGAGATTATTTACAGGGCAAACAAATCCACAGCAGCAGGAAGAGCCAAGCAGCACACCCCAGGAATCTCACTGCTGCAAGGTAAATTGGTAGCACCAATTGCTGTACACTGATTTTGGAATCTCTGGCTAAACTATAAATATTTTTTCCTGCCACCATTTAGGAGGGAATTTTCTGTGAGCTGCTGGTGGCTCAGCACAGCTCCCTTACCAAAATCTTGTCATAATTTGCTTTTCATTACCAACTCCCCAGTGCACACTCACCTTGTGCATCCCCAAACAGGGTAAATGTCTCAGTGATCCTCAAGTACCTGACCCTCTCCATCCCATACTGAGCTTCTTTGCACTTCAGTTTTCCCCAGCTCCTCAAGGTTTTCTAGTTCTTCCCGTTTAGGGCTGTGATCCACCTCTGTGCTGACAAAGCCCCTGATTTCCACTTCATATCTTACTTCCCTATGGATATTATATCTGTTTGAGCAACCACTGTTGGCTTCACCTGCCCTTCAAATGTCCCAGACAGAGGCGCTGGGGAAGGGATAAGGGGAATGCACTCTGGGAAGCTGCCAGGGGATTTATGCAGCAATGCTCTAAGCACATGTTTGAGAAGTATAAAGTGTGTTTGTCAGGTTTCAGGGCTGTGTTTAGAGCCAGCCCACCTCAGAGCATGTGAAAAATAAAAAGCTGCTTTAGGAGAAGGGGCATTTAAAAGGCAAAGCAGAACACGTGTGTATGTGCGGGATACATGACTTGTGCTCTGCCTTGGGAACACCAGCCCATTCCTGGCAAAGGGAGTTGTGTGCAGAGGCTTTGTAGGGGCACGAGGTGTTTCCCTTTGCAGCCCAACGTGAGTCACACCATAATCGTCTGCGAAGGATGTGCTTGGGGAAGGAGTGATATTTAATTCATGCGTGAGCTTAATTAAAGGAGATTCAGTCTGCAAAATCAGCTCGTGAGAGCGGTCTGATTGCCACCTCTCTGCTCCTTCCTGCACCTCCTCCTGGATAAAGGCACAAGGTAGAGATGGTGGGAGCTACCCCTTCATCTGCTGAGACTAAGGTGTGATTTGCCCCCGCATCCGAGGTGAACAGTGTCACTAACCAAAGCAGATTAGAGAAAACAGCAGAGCAGGTGGCACAGCTGCAGGAAAGGTGGGAGCAGGGGAGTTTTGAAGTCTGGAGTTCTCCTCCCAGGGAGTGAATGGGATGAGATGAAAGGATGAGATCAGTGAGCAGATGAAGCGCAGAAGTTGATAAAATCCTCAGACTTTGCAAGATTTACCTGAGCCTATTAGAATGCAGAGGGTTTCCCTCACCGGGACCACAGGAATAGAAGTGTGATTGACAGCACAGCCAAGCCTTTCACCCGAAAGCAAAATTAGGAGGGCATGGAAAATAAACAATGCCGGGGCTTGGAAAGCCCTTGCAAATGACTCTGAGGCAAGAACAGGAGAAGGGATGTTCAGTGTGAATGCCAAATCAGCGTTATTCACTGCGAGGGTGGTAAAGGGCTTGGCTGTCATATTCAAAACCAAGTACTGTGGGCAGTGTCTGCCTCGTCAGGATAGCCTTGGAACTGGGAGCTGTGCAGAGGACAGTAGATGCATCCCACTGAATATTTCCTGATGGATTGGTCAGAAACCTGACTCAGGTTTATAGAGACGCTCTGAATCCCTTCTTAGCCCTGCAGACAGGAGCCAGGATTTTTCACAGCTGTGCTGTCAGCTTTGCTCACCTCCAGGGATGTAACTGTGTCCTTGCTCTGTAAGGCAGGACTGTAAATCACTACAGTGCATTCACGTGGCCAGGGCTGGAAACCATTGCAGCTCCTTGTATTTTCTCCAGTACTGTTGGATCCTCCAGGCTTTCTTTATATTGATTTTTTTAAAATATATTTTTAATTTCTTGGCTCATCTCCTTGTTGCAGTATGTACATTTAACTCAAAAATAATGCTTTGGAATTAGTGTCTAGAGAATTAACCATGCTTTTTTGAGAAGACCATTAGCACAAACAGCGAGGAATCCAGCAGGAGGACTGATAAAAATCAGGAGTCAGAGAGCTCAGGAGAGGAGGCTTAATTAGCCCATGAGGTTTTTCTTTAAAATTCTTAAAAAATTAGAGATCTTCTCCACGCATTTATTACGGGCCCTGAATGACTTTCATTTAGGAGCTTAAGGGTTTGACCTAAATCTTGTCCTTGTTATACGCCAGGGGGATTGCAGCATTAAGTACAAGTAAGCCTGGAAGCTGAAGATGAATCTTCCAAGAAGTTGTCCCAACTCCAAAGCCAACACAGTCAGAATCTCTTCCCTTGCAGGAATAGGGAGGCTTTGAAGCGAAATTCTTGGTTTAGGAGTTCTGAAGGGGGGAAAACAAGACTAGAGGCTGCTTTCCCAAGTTTACATGTTGAAGGCGATTTAACTGGAGGCTGCAGATGAAAGGCTGGATTTGTTCAGTCCCTGTCTCCTGGGAAATAACCAGAGTCTTTGAGGAATGCTACAAACCTCTAGGCAGGCACTTCTTGTCCCTCTGGACATGTGGCAAATCGGCTTTTTTAGAATTTTAGGCTGTTTCTAAGAATATAAATAGGAGAAAATCATGTTTATGAGAATGTAACACTTCCTCAGAGCACAGGGGTAGCCAAGCCTGTGGCTGAAATGTTGAACATCATCCAGGGGAGTGAAGAATAGGCAAACACCTTGAGCCTGGTGGTATCAGCAGTGTTTTCTCTCTTATTTTGTCTGCTTGAGAAGAAATTCATTACTTAACCAAACTGCACTACAATTTGAATCAGCCAGATACTGTCCCTGAAACTGAATTTTTTTCTTGCTATGAGTATTCACAACCCAAACACAGTAAAATCGTGTCATGTTGTGTGGCACAAACCAGGCAGAGAAACTAGTTGACTAAGTTGGCCCTTGCGAGGGGTGACAGGGCAAAACCTGTCATAAACATATGTCTGGAAGACATGGAAGTTGCTGAAAGGTGAGTGAGATGAGGAGGAAAACCCATTTGTGCCAGCAGAGATGCAGGAATCTACTCCCAGACCTTTGCCTCTTGACCTGTCTCATCCCAAAGCATCAATAGTCTGCAATCTCTGGGCTTACCCCTGGAAAGACTCTGGAAAACCTTTTATCACTTGCCTGCTTTCAAAACCAGGAGGGAGCTTTTCTCCTCCAGGGCTCCAGCAGTGCAGTGTCCTGGGAAGAAACCACTCCAGCACCTTCCCCCTGTCTCCTGGCATTCCAGCCACCTTCCAACCCACGCTGAAGAGCTTGTGGCGCCGTCCCAGCAGTGACCTGTGGTGTTCAGTGACCCCTCTCTCACAGTGAGATGCTGTGTCAGTCTCTGCCGTGTGGAGGCTGCCCTGCCCTGCCTTCCACCCTACGTGCTTGGTTCAGTTTGGTTAATTAGGTGTCTGGGCACAGTGAGCTCCTCAATTAATTCACTGCATGCTGAAGGATGTTTATCACTGGGCAGCATATGCTCAAATTTCCCAATTATGCTCTTTTTTTGCAGCAGCAGCAGGGGCTTTCCATACCCTTCCTGGATTTCTGATTTTCCAAGTGTCTTTCTAAAATGGCATTTTTTAGCAAAGGGAGGCTGCTTTCCTGGACGTTCCTTGGACCTTGGTGATGTTACCACTTTTCTCTTTTACAAGCTCTTCCTCATTTTGTCTATTCCTACCATTACTCTCTTTTTCCTGAATCTTTTTGGAAGATGTCATTCTTTGTTTTCCCAAAAAATATTCTTTTTTGTCTCTTCCACACACTGACAGTAGCAAGCCTTGCTGCTTCTTTGTCTCTTCTTAAGTTCATCTGCACTGAGCAGGTTGGGTTTCTCTGGATTCCAGTTGTAAAAACCCAACATTGCATTTGTACTAAGGGGGGAAATGTGTTTCTGTTAGAGATCAGGGAGCTGATTGATTAACACCCAGTGCAAGAGCTGCACAGAAGTGTTGGCACTAAACACTGAACACTAATTATTCATCCTGCCCAGGCAGCCCTTACCCCTGGCTCGACATCCCAAGATGTGGGTGGAGGAGGTGGGAACAGGTGAAGAACAAAGCAGTTCTACTGTATCCTGCTGCCATGGAGGATCTCAACAGGGTGAAATAGCTGGTTTGCTTCTGCATTCTCAAGGCATTTTATTGCAGGGCAAACATTTTGCATCAGCCTCCTCAGGCAGCCCAGGCTTTCTCAGGATGCTGCTTCTCTCTCCTCTATTAAGACACTGATCCTTGTAAGGATACGTGTAAACAGTGAAATTCACATGGAGGAAAGACAACACTCATAGAATCATAGTTTGGGTTGGAAGGGACCTTAAAGCTCATCTCCCCTGCATGGGTAGGGACACCTTGCATCATACTGGAGGGTCCAGGGGAAGGAAGCAGGAATGGTGGATTGGGACCTAAATACAAACAATATATTTTATTTTTATTCTAGTGCTCTAACACTGACGAAGGAGGTATTTATGGTCTCTTCTGCTGGTGTTCTTTCTCCTGTTCACTGACTTGGCCACTGTCCATGTAATGACCAGAAGTGCTTTAGTGAATAAAAGCCTGCAGCTGACAGCAGTATCTCTGTGCCATATATAAATATGAATTGTACAGGCACTGCTTCACCTGGGCTTCAGGTATTTGGTTACACAGCTCTGACCTGGTCCCCTCATGCCAGCTGTGCACATCTGCTCCCAGATCCACAGTTACATCAGGCAAGGCTGCACCAAGGCTGTGGAAGGATGAAGTGGCATCTAGAAGAGTCAGAAAAAGCTCCCTTGCACCAGCAGCACCTCTCAGCTCCTCAGAAATCTCCGTTCATCTCTGGGGCAGATTCCCTCTGGGTGTGCCCTAGCCTGATGGTACCTCACAATATTTTTATGTGTTGTGCTGTTTTAACCACCTTTATTAATATGTTTGACCTTATCTCTTGGTCTGCCCTGTAAGAGTTTGAAAAAAAGTTTAAAATAGTCTAACCCATCTAATGGATGAGATGGAAACTTCATTGACTGACTTACCCAGGAGAGATGTGTGGAGCTCATCACACCTAAATTAAATTATATCTTGAGCACCTTTCCTTTGAGCACTGTCATTTTCCTCCAAGAGGCTGTATAAATTGCTTTTTCATTTTATTTGATGTGGCAAAAAGCCAGGACTGGAATCTATCATTCTCCAAATCCTGAGCAGTGGTGATGGGTCAAAGCAATCTAACATGAAGGTTATTATCACAGAGTGTGTGGGTTAGCACGATTGAAGAAAATAATGTATTTGCCTGAATTAAGACCTAAGTGTGTCCTGACACAGAAACTCTGTTCTCTTAAGACTTCTTTTTTGATTCAGGAACTCCTGTGAACTTCATTGACTATCTCAGTCCTTGATTTCCCATGAGTGACACAGGAGGCAAATTAAGTTTATGGCAGAAAGTCTTCTAAAGATCGTGTAAATCTTTATACTAATTCTGTTAATGAAATAGGTGGGATAAGCTGAAGCAGTGCGTGATGGGTGAAAGTGCGTCAAACCATATGAGGGATGAATTTTGGCTCACGTACAAAAGCATGAATACTAACATCAGAATTTGTTTTATTCCCAGCCCAACTATGTGGTGACCAAAGCTCTTGCACCACAGGCTGCATATCAAGTGGATCAGTAGTGCCACACTCCAGACCTGCTGCCCCAAAACCTGGAGATCTCCCACTGCCACGAATTAGCCTGCCATCTTACTGAGGGCAATGGGTGCATTAATGTTTATCTTGGTGAGTTTTAATGGTACCTACCTGAGGGGTGTATTAGCCAGTGCAGAAACTAAAGATCCTCCTTCCAGATCCTCTTTGTGCTTGGCAGAAGCTTCATGAGCAGAAGTGACCCAGCAATGGGTGGTTGCCCTACTTGTGTTCCCATCACATGATTAGTAATTGCATTTGCACTAGTGCAAATTGAGAAGGAAATCAAGTTATTGCTATTAATGCAAAAGAGCCTTGACTTGTTTGTTAGGATTTTAGTTTCTTTTGTCATATGTGTAATTTTATACATACATATTCACATATATGTATATATGCCTCCCATATCAATGTGACATACTAAGAAGGATGGGACCTTATAGTTTGAACTGAAAGAGGTGAGAGTTATAGAAATGCAAATTATTTCTGATGTCTAAGTATTTTTATTAATAGTACTTTGTGGTTAAAATAGGGCTTACATCTTTTAAAGCACTGAAAATACTTCTAATCCCCACAACAGCTGTGAAGTCAGCGAGCATTTTCGTCCTATTGTTGTTTAAAACTAATGGATTTCTCTTGGCTTTTTTATAGCTTTCTATGTTGGCAAGAAATGAACAAGATATGTTATACAGTGATCAGATGCAAAGGCCTTTAGGAACAGTGAAAAGATGACCACTGACTGCTGAGCTTTAGATCACATCCTAATATTTTCTTGGAGGTGATTTGTGTCGCAGTCCAATCCCGATCCTGTTATGTCACTTCCTGGTTTATGGTCCTTTTTGGGTTTGATTCAGTAAAGGAATCTGCTAAGGATCAGATTTGAGCTAAGGCTGCTCATCCCACTCTGTATCCCAGCTCCTGGCCGAGGGTTTGCTTCTCAAGGACAAGGCTTTTCTGAAGCTGGGGAGCTGTGCTGGCTGTGGGTGGCTGCTCCCTCATGGATTGTTCCTGCTCTCAGCAGAGGTCCCACACAGCTCCAGGCATTAGGTATCCTCGCTCTTTGCATCACCTTACAACCATGTGAGTTGTCTCCCATGATGCTGACAGCATGGATGTGCTGTTCATTTTCAGGGCATCGCTGGCCACCTGCCCCTCGGTTTTATGGTGTGGATGGAGCTGACAGAGAACCTGGGAGTTTTCCAGTCCATTTTGAAGCATCACTTTGAATTTTGGGGCTTTCCTTTCATATTTTTCCTGCCCGTCTCCTGACAAGCTTTTCCAAGGCGGACTGCAGAGTAGGAGCGTGGGGAGATTTTCTTCTGGGTCTCTCTTAATTTTTAACTAATCAGAGAGGTTCCTTTCTGGCTTGTGTTCTTTCCAGCTTCAGTGCTGCCATCTCATTAATTGCAGCCAGTTAGCACAGTGGTGATGCAGCCAAGTGTCAGCTGGTGTGTGCTTTTAGTCTCTTTTTATTTCAGCATAATTAGAGAGCATTCACCGACTCTCACGTTGCTCAAACACACCCCTTTGTGGTGTTTCCTCTATTGTGTAGCTGTATCTGATGGCCCTTTGGCTGAACTTTGGCTTCTGCAGTGAGGAAAGGAGGGTTTGTTCTTGGTGAGAAATGAAAACATGGCTTGGGAAATAAAAGGGAAAGATTGCAGGTATGAGACTGATGCCTTTAGATTTTAATATTTTTAATGTATTTGGAGATTTTAATACAGCTCTGTAGTTTTCTACACTTGAGGCAGCAGCTAACAGTTTTTAACAGTTTCTAAAGCTCTTTATCACAGCTTGTGGTTTCTGTTATATTCCTGAATTTCTGTTTGGTGGTCTTTCCAAGGAACAGGATTTCAGCAAGGACATCTTGTTTGGGACACATGCACCTGGACTGGAATAATAAGACATATGTTTAAGGCCCAGAACCATTGGAGGGGCTCCAATGGGGCAGTTCTGAGGGTGGTACTAGGGGCAAAAGTTTTTCGTGTTGGATGTAGCCATTAGATATGGTAATTAAGTAGTGTTATAAATTTGTAAGAACCCTACTCTGGGTGTGTGCCTATGTACTCTGTGCACCTGAAAGCTTTCATTACAGATCTGCTCTCACTTTATCTACACTAATATTGTTGAGAAGTCTTTTGTCTTGATTTTAGGCAAGAAGATTGCTGCTGGGAAGGATTTTCAGCCTGTTCCCTTGGCAATCCAGCACCTCCTCCCCATGCACAGCAGCCAGTTTCATGATGGCAAGGCAATGTCCTGACACCGTGAGTGGGACTGGGGTATTTGGGGTGTATTATTAGTGCCCAGGTGGCCTTCCCTGGCCTCCCCAAGGCATGTTAGGGACCACTTCAGGGTTAAAAGTTCTCCTTCACAGAAGAAACCCCAAATCCAGGTTGTGACTGGGCAGTGCTTCTCCCTTTGCCTGGGAATGGCCAGCAGGGAGGAACAGGCCAGGAGTCTTTGCATGAAATGTATCATGCTCCCAGTTCTGGTGAATAATTTTAATGATGTTTCCCAAAGTCTCAAAGGCAAGTGGCTTATTTCTTGTTGCATGAAATGTCTCATCCAAATCAATTATGCAGAAAAATTAAACAAGGATTGGGTTTCTTAGGTAGCCTGTGACTTACCAAAATGCTGGTACTTTTTGCCTTGGATTCAGTCCCATTTCTTCTCCCAATCTGCTACATAAAGCAGTAGCAACCCCTGCCCACTATAAACCAAAACTGAGACAAGGGAAAACTCAAACCACCCAAATTTTTCCCTCCTCCAGCACCAAACCCTTGAGCTCCTGGGCTGCCCACATCCCTCTGCCCTTTCCGGGCACCTGCTCACCACTCCAAACTCTACTTTTGGTGAGCAGTCCTATTTTTTTCCCTCCTTTTTCTCCCTTAATTCAGAAGTGGAGCCTCTTGCAAGGATGTAAGTTACAGTTCATCTCCACTACGCGCTCCTCTCTATTCTCTCTGTGATCAAAACGAGCAGATGGAAAACTTTGCAAAGAGAACAGACATCTCTTCTCCCCACTGCAAGGCAGGAGGGGGCTCAGGTGTTATCCCTCATACTGTGTACTGCAGTTAACTGAGTTTGTCCAGGGGATTTGGGAAGAAAAGATGCCATTGCCAGGCATCTGCGTGTGGGTAATTTGTCTTGATATGTTTTCGGTGTTACTGATGAGAGAGGGAGACGAATGCTTAATTAGGGAATTAACTGTCTTTTAAAAGATTAAGTTTTCTGTGAACACATTTATCAAAAAGAGAAGAAAAAAGTGCTGCAAAGTGCTTGACAGAGATCTCTTTTCTCAATGTGAGTGAAAGGATGAAGAGTTAGAATAAAAGATGAGCATAATTACTAGATAAACGTAGGGAAGTACTGCTTTCCTTCACTGTGCCGGCCTCCTGTGCTGGTCCTGTTTTTGATCCCAGACAAAACCCTGGCAAAGGAGAGCACTGCAGGTAATCCTGATCCTGCCCCATCACATCACACAGTGTTTGCCTTTGCTCCTAAAATCCTTCTCTCTTATCCAATACCTGTTATCTGAAGTGGTCCAGATTATAAAGTTATGGCACCCGAGCGCTTCTGAAGGAAAATGGAAGCACGAGCACATGCAGTCACAAAAGATGTTGCAGGTATCTCAGGGTGACATGGACACCATTTGTCTGATGCAGTGCTACCACTTCTCACAGCCATACATCCTATGTTACACCTCAAATCTTGAAGTCAATCAAAAGTTAATTCATCCCTCTGCTATTAATGAGGATGAATCCAGTTTGGTATAAGAGAGAGGAATAGCCTTTTTTCCCTGGGATGAGCACCAGGAGCTGATAGGTGTGCACACACCCGATACTCCTCTGTGCATTCCTCTGGTTGAGGTTTAGGATTTGGGGTGTTTAAGAATGTTTGCCTTTTATAAGCCGAAAATAACATCGTACAAACTGTGACGAGGTTTTTTCCCCTTGTATGAGCTAAACCCAAATATCAGTGTTTTTTTCCTCCTAAATTCCTGCCTGGCACTTTGAGGGGATTCTCTAATTCAAAGTGACGGGTGCTCATACAGCCAAATAACAAGCTACAATTTACATCTTTATGCATGTGTGAGTGGAATATGAATTATTTCAGATTTATTGTGAGAATGGCAGGGAGACAGACAATGTGGACTACCCTTTTTTTTGTTTCTGATGTGCCTCATCTGCCCCTCGCGAACCTCCAAGAGTGCACAGCTATTAGTAGTTTCCATTTCCAGCAAAACGATGACTCGGATGCCTCTCTAATATTTGCCAGCATTTGGCTGGAGAGTGGAAATGATTTTTGCCTCTGAAATGGCACAATCAAACTCTGCCCCAGGCCTTGCTTCGAGGCTGCATGTAGGAGAGTGATGGCACGCAGCCGCCCTCCCACGGAGCCTCACTGGCCCTGGGGCGATCCCTCAGTCTCATCTCCCCTGTGTCTCGAGTGATGATTTCATTTTGCTCTTGGCAGTAAAGGCTGCTCTCGGTTTCTTGCAGGAATTCTGCAAAGCCACCCCACGTGGATGCTCCCAGCCCCTGTGCTCATGTGCCACGGTGGCTTGTTGGGGGTCCCCGAGGGCAGATTTTTGGGTGCGTGGGCAGGACAGGAAGCACCCTGGACATGGGCCCTCCAAAGCAATCATGTTTGGATGGGTGAGAGTGTAAGCAGATACCCATCAGACCACGAATAATGTCACCATGGGATTCTCCTTGGGGAAAGCCCCATTTGAGCTCCTAACTCCAGGGACTCCCTCATGGGACATCCTGGTGGATCCCAGCTAAGAAGACCCACAATCACATCTCTGCCTGAACTCCCTTCTCTCCTGCAACCCTGCCCTGCACCAGAATGGCAACCAGGAGGTGTTTGCAGGACAAAACCCAAATGTTTGCGACCATTTTGGGAGTTGTCTTTGGAGTCATTGCCACTTGTCTGCTGAAAAAAAAAAACAATGTAAAAAGAAAAATCAGCATAGCTTCACTGCAACCCAACAAAGCAGCTATATTTGGCTGGAAAAACAGAACAATCCCTGGCAAAAATAGCTTTTTCCTGATTCAGTGCTCGTTAACACCTTTGTAAATGAGGGATCTGGCCATGAGTTTTCTTGGATGTGGCACTGGAGTGAATCCCTTTGTGACTACTCCTTAAGCTAACAGAGCATCCTCAGTAATCCTTGGTCGTACTAAGAGAGCTGAAAGCAAAATCGTCCTCTGAAACAGCTGGACCTCATCTCTTAGGCAGCATTCTTGAAGGCCATATCCTTCAGGGCACATGATTATTTTAGGATCATTGCAGTCATATATGCTACTTAACATGCATAAATTAGACTGTTTTCAGTCCATATCCATCAGCATTGAACCACTGAAGGGAGTCCCAGCTGGAGTTTATTCTTTGGTGAAAGCTGCTAACAAGGTGTCCCTGTTGAGTGAGGGTTGCTCCGCTATTGGAAATTCCTCACCTCAGTGGGAATGACGCTTTCATCTCTCCTTCCCTCCAAAGTTACAGCCAAGACTGTGTTTCCCATGGAATAATAATGTGGAATCATTTAAATGAGGTTTAAAATGAAAGGTCTGACTGGGAAATGCAATAGGCAGGCTGTACTGATGGAAAATGACTGTGTCTGGTTGCAAAGCAGGGCTTAGGCAAGTCAGACCCCCTGTCCTCACATACAGACCAGAGCAGGCTGAGACTAAAGGTGTTTGAAAGATATCTGAGCTGTCCTTTTGAGGGAGCCTTCCACTCTGGCTGTGAGTTCATCCTCATTCCAGCTCCTGCAGAAGGCTAATCCCAAGTCTTTTGCCAACTAAGGAAAACCAAAATCAATGGGGCAGATCTGTCAGACAGCTAATCCATAGCAGTGGTCCCTGCTCCAAGCTTGGCATTCTCTGTGGGCAACACAGTGATGATTAATTAAAACATCCCGACCCTTTCAATTAAAGTTTCCAAAGTACTTGCTAAGCATGAATTGCAGGAACGCCATCAGAGACAGACAGCAAATTATCAATCCCAATTTTCAGGCAAGAAAGCCCCAGTTTGGTAAAGGATCTTGATTTTAAAACCAGAGCAAAAATCTTCATCCTGTGCAAATCAGTGTTCAAAGTCCCCTGAAGTTCAGTAGAACCAAATTTGTACTTAAGGGACCTCCTTTCCCCTGCAACCCTCTCAAACAAATGCCGAGTTCCAATTGTGAAGCAGAAGAAAATTTGGTACTTGCTCCAACATTTTGAATAATTTTCCAATAACTCGTGGTGAGGCACCTGTAATTACTGTGTTAGTTTAATTTAGAGTAGGTATTTACCAATCAAATTGTATCTGACACAGTTCTTGAAGGGATGGAAGTTATCTTAAAAAAAATAAAAATCACTATGTGCATCAGTAATATTCCAAAAATCAATGTTGTTTAGCAAGCCATATTGACCTTCTTAGAAGCTGAGTTTTTTTAATTACATCTCTGAAATAAGATGAAAACTTTTCATTATACCTGTAGAATTACCTTAAAATAAATAAATAAAAAGCGCCAAAGCATTTCTTATTGATTTAAAAGTATCTCGAGTCTCATAATAACAGTCTTTAAATCCAAACAAATCCAAATGAAAAAAAAAAGAACAACCAAACAGCAAACCAAAGAACCATCCTCCATTATCTTCTGCATCGGGGGGGACGTTAAAATTTGACATATATTTTGCAAACGTTGAATTGATGGTGCTTTTTTATTGTTTCTCCTTTTGGAGTGCCAGCCGTAAAATCCACCTTTGAGCTCCTGAAGCCTCAGCAGAGGTGGTTAATAAATGTTATTTTGGCACCTGAAATGATACAGCAAATAATGCAGCTCCATCAGCATCGTTGCTGACATCTGTTGCTCATGAATCATGACTTCTTGTTAAAATGCATAGCTGGGGATTTGTTTAAATAAAGAAAAAACTACTGGCAGTGGGAAACATGAATGTAGAAGGAAGGTCTCAGCTCCACGAGGCAGAAGGAGCATCCATGTGCTGCACTGTGCCCCAAGCTCCTACAGAAGCCCACCCTGGGGACCAAGAGGGGTGAATGTGTTCAGAGAAGGCAGGCAAAGAGAGAATAAATGACCCAGGGAAACTTAGCTGGTTTGCAAGTTTTCTTTAGGGGTTTTAGTTACTCTGGACCAATCTGGCTGTTTCCATGGCTGGGATGTCCCCAGGTGTCCCTGTGGTGTAATGCTGCTCCTCTATGCTGGTCACTGTGGTTGGCAAAGCTACAAACATAAAAGAGATGATGTTAAAATATACAAGCAGACAGATTTGTGTGTGTTTTTTCCCCCAGGGTGACTTTTGAGGAGAGGCAAGAATATTTTCAGGAACACTGAAAATATTCATGTTCAGTAGGCAAAAGACAAGAAGATGGGGATGAAGAAAAGTTCAAGTTTTTAACTTAAATTTTTTCACTTTGTTTCAAAATGACTTTCTCTTTTCCTCCTTAAATACTAATTTAAAATCTGTTTTCTGATACTAGCTCTAAAAGAGTGTGAACAGGTTAAATGAAGGAAAGAGCACTGGGAAAAGTATCCTGGAGATAATGGCAAGGTGTGTGGATGTGGCACTTGGGGACAAGGTTCAGTGGTGGGCTTGGCAGTTGTGTGTTAATGGTCTTGATGATCTTAAAGGTCTTTTCCATCTTATATGATTCTAAGATTCTAAGAGGAAAACAGTAAGAAAAAACAAGCAAGTGAGCAATGAAGCTGCTATTCCAGGGATGTGAGTTAATTTGGGAGCCAGGAGGCACCACCATCTAGGCTTCACCAAGATGTAGGTTTTGATGTTTCTCCTTTTCTCCTGCAGCTCCAGATGTTTCCCACTTCTTCAGTGCTTTGGTTTGGAATTCCTATGCCAGTGTAGGTGCAAAGTATGGTGAAGAGTAAGGCATCCCAGCACTCCTCCCCACAAGCCAAGTGTTGTATACAGATAACACACACAAAAGGTAATTAATATTCCGACATCCTATCAGTGGAATAAACATCCAAAAGCCTTACAGGAGACATCCTGACTCGCACCAGCTCAACCCTGCAAACAAACCTCCTGTATATCTTATCACTTCGACAAGGCACATGCACCGCAATACTCTTTTGAATGCTATAAAAACTCGAGACAAATTTTGGGAAATCGGGAGTTAGGAACGGAGACGATAGACCATCATGCCAGCTGGGAATCACTCCCGAACCTCTCCTCATCTCTGCTCTTCACCACCGCATGCTGCCCAACTGCCAGCGGAGATCGAGACCGTGCCAGCCTGGAGAGAACTGAGACGTGAGTGTGCCCTATCCCTCTAACTTTCCATATTCCTGAGGGCCACGAAAGCCAGCAAGGCCCGGGGTCCTGCAGCACCCTGGCACTGTGTCTCGGCGGAGACAGCACAGCCCGAACCTCCTGGCTGCCTTCCAGAGGGCTCATACCCCCTGCAGCTGAAAACATCGGAGAAAACAACAGCCACAGCAAAAAAGCGGCGAGAGTTCCCTCTCTCTCCCCCCCCACACACACACACACTCACACACACACTCACACCCCCAACATCTCTGGCAAAAGGGTAATTTATGGTGGTACTCTTTCTCTCTACTTCTAAAAAGTTAATCTCTGCATTTTTCCAATCTTTCCTTTCTCTTTCTCTCTCTCTCTCTGCATCTCTTAGCAATTAATTAATAAAAAATCAGTTTTTGGAATAAACGGATAACTTGGTTTGAGTTTTAATTTTGTTGGGGAAAATATTCGAATCTGAAATTCTTTCTGCAATATTCAAGCAGATTGTAACACCAAGGAAAGAAAAATGCACTTCTGGACAGCAATTTGGGTCAGTTTTCTTTAAATGCCTTGGTGGCTGGAGGACTTCATGCCCAGACACGTCCCTTGGTGGCTCCAGAGCATTCTTACATGTGCAGCCACCACTGCAGGATCAGTGCAGAGGGAATTACCTCTTTCTGGATGGCCCAGCCTCACCATCCTGGGCTGCATTTGGATTTGTTGCTTTTTCCTGAGCACAGCAGAGGTCCACAGTGGAGCAGAGACTCATGATGCACCAGCTTTTGGGACAGGCCACGTGAGCGAAGGAGGAAGCTTTTTGCTCCCTACCACATGCAAATGCAAAACCAGACAAAAGAAGCTGAAGAATGACTTTGGGGATCCTTTGTCCTTGATTTGTAGTTGTTTTTAAGAGCAATGTCCCTTCATTTCTCCACCTTTTGAGCTTTGCTTTCTATTTCTGTGTCTCATTGTAGTGGAAAACATCTTTGCTTTTTCACATGTGTGCATGTGCATGTTGTTGAGGTAAAAGGTGCAGTTGCAAGATGAGCTTGGAGTGTTGAACCAGGATTACAAAGTCACTGTGCTGGGACCAGTCTTGGCTAAGGTGGCATAAGAGTAACACCAACATTGTTTGATGGCAACTTAGAAGCACGAGGTGTGAGAAGGAAAATCTTCAGCTAACAAAAATTGCTTGTGGTGGTGGAGAAGGATGCTTTGAGACCCTTCACCAGAAAGCTGTGCAGAAATTGCTTCTTGTGTTGTGAACTTACCCGGATCCTCAGGACCATGTTGGTGCCTCCAGAAGAAAGTGTGATGTTTTCTTCACTGTGCTGTCCATCACAGCACATCAGCCAGGGAGACCCAGCGCCAGCACTGCACAGAGCTTTTCCCCTGGATCTCCTGGAGGATGTGAGCTTAGTACTCTCTTTGCATTTCAGTTGTGAGTTTGCTGAACAGAGCATTGATTTGTACTTCAGGAGAAACAGACTTGACAGCAAAACCCATCTTTGCTCCAAGGTGCTGAAGTATTTGGTCAGCAGCTCATCCCAGAGACTGTAAGGTCCTGTAAGCTGGAATAATACTTTGTTTTTCATGCAGGAGAGGACTCACATAACAGAGTCCTGCTCCTCAGGGCTTACAGATACTGAGGTAGCACAAACACAAATAATAAGGAGTAATTAGTGATCCCTGCGAGAAACACCACTGCCATTTTATGGTCCCATCTTCTGGAAAGGAGATGTGAAATGAATTATTGGAAGCACAGAGTGGCACAGTTTGTAGCCTCTGCCCAGCCTCCATGGTCTTCTCCATGGCCTCATCCCATCTGGCACTGCACCCACAGCACTGAGACTTGTCTCCAACCATAGGATGCTGTGCCAGGTGCAGGTCTCAGTTCTCTTGCACCTTGTCTCTCATTTTACCTGTGGTTTCTGGACAAGCTGTGGCAGCCCCATCACACAGCTCCTTCTGGTTTGCTCCCTCACCTTGCAGCAGAGCCAGTGCCAGGGTGAAGAGGGTGAAGTCAGGCAACCCCCTTTCTCCTCCTCAGAGGAACACGCACAGTTCCTGCCCATATTTAAGCACCCTTCAGTGAACTCCATGCAATATTCATGCCCCAGCCGGCGCCTGCACGGGGATGAGCAGACACTGCCCTTGTAGGGAGCGTGGTCAGTGGTCTGTGGACACTGCAGGGCCCGGCACAGTGGCTGAGATAGACAATGACCAACACCACAGGGGCCAAGCTCATCTGCAGGGGAGTCAACACTGCCTTCTCTGGGCTCGCCTCTCTCATAATCACAGAGCCACATATGCACAGAAACAAACACAAATCTGCCAAAAACAAATCCCAAGGTGAACAGGCAAGTGCCAAATGTTCCTGACAAATGTTGTTGATGTTGTCATGACCTTAAATGGAGCTACATTATGTAAGCTAACAACTGATTCTTATCCCATGGTTTTGTTTTGCCAGTATTCGAATTTATGTAGCAGCTTTTGAACACACAGACTATTTAATAATTTTGGCTTTGCAGGCAGATTGTAAAGTTTAGTAAGTGGAGAAGCAAGGCACTTGTAGCCCTTTTCACTACAAGGGATGTCTTTGTCCTTAGACATTTCAGCAGTGGTCCCAGCAGTCATCTCTGTTTTCATCCTTGCAAATATAAACCCTCTCATCATTTCTCTCCTTTGCCCAGTTTGTCACAAATACCTCTGCCCTCAGTCCTGTACCCTTCTTGTTCCTCTGAAACTGCTTTAGCAGTTTGTTTTGTTCCCCCTTTGGCTCCCACCAATGTAATTCCATTAATTGATGGAAACACCATCAATGTCCTCTGCTATACAGCAGCATAAAATAAGGCCAAGGACCTGAAGTGTGCTGAACACACCTCACAAATCAATACATCATCTGGCTTCGTGTCTTACTTTGGTGTTTGATGGTTCAGATGGGCCACACTGGCACTAGAAAACCTTTTTTGTTTTACTGGAGAATCCCAGCACTTCAGAAAAGTCAACATTTTCCTGAGAAAACATCCTGCATCTTAAAGAAATTACATATTCGATGGAGACATAAAAAAGCATGTAAAATTTTCAAACAGCTGTAGCAATTTTAAGAACCTCACAATATGTTGTTTTTTCTTCCCAAGAGGGGCACTTACTGGTTTGAAAAAGGAGCCTGTAATTTGATTATCTCCCAGTAATTTTCCTGTCCTCCATTTCATACCTTTAAAGATGTAGGAGGATGTGAGAGAATCTGTTCATTTGCAGTTGTTTTGTTTTCGTGGTTTAATTTAAGCAGCACTGAAACTCCAACTGAAATTGGTGTGAAAATGCTGTAGCATCGTAGAGAGAGTCTTGAAGGGGGAAAAAATCCTTTCCAGGTTGCTAACTTCACTAGGGAATTTCCTTTTGTGTTCCGAGCTAATCTTCTTTATATTATGCCGCCATTGTTAAACATTTAAGGACCCAGGCTGCAAAGAATTGATTAAAAATCTTGGCAATTGCTGTGTGCCATTAAACTTCATTTTTGCTGTAACATACTTTGCTAATTTGCTATGATGTGTTTGATTTAGTAGTTCATTTAGCCATTGCCAGAAGCGTTAGAGGAAAAGGTAAATTTTCAGCTTGTTGACTTGTTTAATAAGTTGATTTAGTCCTTCTTTGACAAGTTTACACAATGGCATAAAGAGCTGTAACTACTACTCAGTCAATACTTGAGTTTGCCCTGCACTGAGAAATACTTTGGGTCAGGCTTGTTTGTGACCGAAGCTTTCTGAACAAATTTTGCAGCAATATAACAAGTTCCTCAATTTTACTTTTTTTTAATTAATTCAGTGCTTGCAAGCTCCTTTTCAGAAACAATCACACACACTAGGTTCATATTAATGACTTTATTTTCCTTATTACTCTCAGGCACAGCCTCGGAGTGAATTGCAGAGATGAGGGTTTAAAAGGTAGTGTTCCTTCAGAGGGGCCATGGGGAGGACACACTTACTGTGGACAAAGCTTGGGGGAGAAGGACCTTTTCTTAGAGAGGTTAAGTTAGGTGCATGCAGCTGGAAACTGCCTCTTTGCCTAGAGTAAAAATAGATCTGTTTCCAGTCCTTTGCAGTTCACTTTCCATGAATGTTAGAGCAACTGAGTCTGGGAAAGAGAAAATTTCAGCACTCAAATATTTATGAATTTTAGATATGCATCTAAGAGTGCTCCTAGTAGATGTGGTGGGGTTTTCTCCAACAAAATGATTACAAATTACTGGATGAGTGCATTTATAAGTGCTTTACAGAAGGTTAATGGTTGGTAGGTATTTTATGCCACAGTTAATCAGCTGTTACAAGCCACTTAGCCAAGTGATAACCCATTGTGGGGCAAAAAGCACCAAACCCCCTCTGAACTGAGGGGCATGTCAGTGAATGACTGTAGGATTCACCATGTCTTGCAGAGCCACAAGGAAACCATTGTGTCATTTTGGTTTGTACCCTGGATGTTGCTCGTGCCTATATAATACTGTGATTCTGTAATATGTATATTATATATATTTAGGCTATCATATATCTGTTTCATTATTTAGCAGTAATTACATCATGAGCAGTAAAAAAGTGGAGATTAATAAATGTGCTGGAGTTAGTAAGGAAAACAACTGTGACCTTGATCTAATGCAGGCATCTAACTTGTGATTTGAAGTACCTGTAGGAGAGACACCTTGATGTTTTGAAGGTGTGCAGAAGGAGAGCCTAATTTAAGCATTTTGCCTGCAGATGACAGGCTATTGCTTTGAGGTTCATCCTTCTCTTTGTGGAGTACTTAAGGCCCTGCTTCTCTGTGTCAAAGGAGTCTTTTCTCCCCTGTCATGGTACTTCTCATCACCGGTCCTTCCATTTGTCACTGTAGCTGGCTGGAAGATATAAAATCCATTTTAAAAAAAAATAAAGAAATCAGGCTCTGCTGAAAATCCCTGTTAGCCAGGTGCTCCAGGGATGTCCCAGTCCAATGCTGGGGGCAGATGCTCCCAGAGATGCCAGGATGGCATCCCTCTGCAATCAGCCCTTTTAATTATACAAGGTTCATTTTCTCTACATAAAACATTGGGAACCCAATTATAGAATCAGAAAACCTGTTCAGAAGAAAATCAGTCCAAGGTTGCACAGATACTTGAGATTTCCCCTGTGGCACTGTGGTCCCAAAACACCAATTTCACTCCATGGCTCTGTGGTGTGCTGAGGGGAAAACCCCTGCCTGTGGGCTCCTCATTTCCATTTATATTCCGGAATTCCACTGCTCTGTCAGAGTTGTTCCATGTTTCAAACACACCTTTATTTATCTCCTGATTCTGGTGCTCTTTCCCTGGTGAAGTTTCTCTTTGGTGTCTCAAGATGTTGAAGACCCTTCTGGGCTTCTGTGAGTGCTCCTTCCATTAGCAAGGAGGGATCATGAGAGCCACAGAGCCATAGGCTGGACCAGGGGAGGTTTAGGTTGGACTTTAGGGGGAATTTCTTCGCAGAAAGAGTGACTGGACATTGGAATGGGCTGCCCAGGGAGGTGGTGAAGTCATCATTGCTGGAGGTGTTTAAGGAAAGTCTGGACATAGCACTCATTGCCAGGGTCTGGTTGACAGGGTGATGTTCAGTCATGGGTTGGACTCAATGATCTCAGAGGTCTTTTCCAACGTAATGGATTCTGTGATTCTGTCTCAAGCCTGTCAGTTTTGGAGGCATTTAGACAATGGCCTTAATAACCTGCTTTAACTTGTAGTTAGACCTGACGTGATAGTTGGACCAGATGATTGTTGTAGGTCACTTCCAACTGAAAATATTCTGTTCCATTCCATTCCATTCCATTCCATTCCATTCCATTCCATTCCATTCCATTCCACTCCATCCCACTCCATCCCATGCTATGCAATCCAGTTCCATCCCAACCCATCCCATCCATGGCCTGCTGTGACTGTCATTAGGGAAGAAGCATTACTTACACAACCTTTTCCCAGTCTCCCAATTCAAGCTCTGACTTGGTGTTCCCAGAGAGCGCCCATCTAATATTCATACCAGTTACTGACTTGGCGCACGAGTGCCTTAGGTTTCCCATCGGTAAGATTTAGGGCATTCTGCCACCACCCGTTGAAAAGCTGTGGGACACAGAGTCCTTTCCAGAGCCATTCTCTCAGGCTCTCCGAGAGAATTACAAAATTATTATTGCATTGATGACTCCTGGGCCATGTTTTCAATTTTTTTTCTGCTTTAGCTCAGTAAAGCCTGGAAAACCGTTTTTGTTAACACTTCATTGAGTCTCCCTGACATTTTCTTTAGTGCGATCTAATTATTACAGCTGCATATGTTCATCTGATATTCCTCCTTCCCCATGTTCTACACCTTGATGTTCCTCTGCACCCAGTCACTGCTGTTTCGTGCTGGCACCAATAGCTTGGTGCATTCTGTGGTTCACAGGCTTTTTTTTTCTGACGATAAGGCCTGAAAGTCCTTTTGGATACACTTGAGAAGCTGAAAGAGACCCTCTATTTCCAGCCCCAGAGGGGAAGCAGGGCAGTCTTTAAATCTTTATGAATAAGCTGGGAGCAAACAAGCAATTAACAAGATGCTGGTGTGCTCAGAGCGCGGTCACGGCACCGGGGCTGGTGGTAAGGAAGGCTTTGGAGGAATGAAAGACCTTCAGAGGTGTTGGCTGCTGCCAGCAGCCTCTGCTAGACCTGGCCTTGGGGTAAAACCATTCAGAGCAGCCTTACTGCAAGAGCCAATGGATTCCAGGTTGCCATCACTGAGCACCTCACTTATGTGAAAAAGCAGTCTGGGAAACATCCCAGATTTTGCATCTCTTCTTCTGAAAGAGGAGGAAGGGTGGCAGAGAAATGTCTTAAAATCCCTAGTAAACAGTGGCTAGCTCACCCCCCCATCAACTTCTGGCCACCAAAAAATAAGTGTCCACCTTCCAGGCTTGTATACTTCACCCTTGCAGAGAAAAACTTGGAAACAGCACTGAAATAAGCCCTAAAAGTCAGAAATCACATGGCAATCCTAGTCCTGGTTGTCTTTTTTAATTATTTTCTTTTTAACTTTTTTTGAGGAGTCTTATGATGAAGATCTGGCTTATGGAGTTTTACATGTTTTTGGAATTAGCAGTGCTCCACTGGACACAGTATAAAAGCAACCCACACAGAACTAGTCAGACTTTTCTTCCACAGAAACTATCTGTGAGAAAACATACCATAAAGACCAAATAATTTTTTTTAAAGTACAGTTTCAGTGGGCAATGGTGATTTTATTTAATCCAAACTCAAGGCACAGTTTTCCCTCACCTGTAAGGTTTTTCTATAAGCTAAGAACATCCTTCAGAAAACTAAATAAACCCATGCCATGTTCCAGCATATTTGTGTTTAAAAGAAATAATGAGAAAATCTCATGCTGACCTTGGGGAAATACGGCCCATTCTCTGGGGAATCTGGAAGTTTCCTTTCCAATGAGTTTTTTAAATGGGTATGTATTATTGAAGGTTATTGCTTAAATTCACTGTCTCCTTCACCTTTTTTTTGCAAACCAATGTTGGAGAAGCTTCACAAGGACTTACAATCGGAGTCAGGGAAAGGACAAATCTCTCTGAAGACATGGGGAGCAAGGTAAGAAACCCCAGGATAATCAGGACCAGCATCTACTGCCCCAAACACTGCTGTAAAAAACTTGCTAACACCTTTTTTCTTGGGCTACAGCCTTTCATGGAGCATCCTTGGAGCCTGGCTGGACAATTGCTCTGGTCCCCTCTGCCTAGGGCGCTGCTGTATTTCACTTGTAGTTACCTCAATGAGCTGCCACTGTTGCTATGACAATTTTTCTGTAGCTTATTAATAAGGGAAGAGTCACAGTTAATTCAGGGAAAATGAAAACATGAAATATTTATGGCCAACTTCTGTTTTGTTATTGCTAATTTTTTTTTCCTTATAAACAGCAAAACGAATGCCTAGTTTGTGAAAAGATGGATTGGATTTCTGTTTGGGGCCTGCTTTATGTAATTAATTCATTGTCACAGTGCAAAAAAATAAAAATAAAAACTATAAATCCAGCCTTCCAAAAAAGAACGACACGGAGGATCAGCTGAAGCTCAACTCATATGATGTTTTGCGTTATGTAACCGTAAAATGCTCCTACTGAAAGGGTTATTGATCACTCAATAATGAAGGAACAAGGCTAAGCTTCCCAAAAACGCAGCACCCAATCTATATGGACTGATAGACATAATTGATTCCTTTCAGCGTGGAGGTGTTAACGTAGGAAAAGATTAGGTTATCTGAGAGGAGCAGTCTGAATGTTTAGATTGCTATTCAATAAAGGCTTTGTACGGGTACCAGCACTTCGAGGGGGCTGTTTCATATTTCCAGTCTTATCTGTCAACAGCTGTGCATAATCCGCCACGGGTGGATCAATGCGAGCCAAAGGTATTGCATTACAGGGTGGTAATTCCTCAGAAAAGAGAGCGTGCATTTAGGCTCCTTTGATAGCATTGATGTCAGCGGGCAAGCTAAAAGCTGGTAATTATCCCTCCCTCTAACAATGATTATTTAAAAGTTCCCATGGATTGGCAATATGTGAGGCACAGGCTGTGTGGAGGTGAGAGGCAGAGGAGCAGGTGCCTGGCACGGTCCCCTTGGGGCTGGTGTGCCCCATCGTGGCCAAAGGGACCTCTGATGTGCATCGTGTCACAGTATCACGTGCTGGGGGAAGAAACCTCACTCCACGCTGACCTCTGATGGGCATCATGTCACAGGTCCACGTGCTGCTGGAAGAACCTTCACCCTGCACCTGGTGATGCCCAACATCAAGGGGGTCCAGCAGCATGACCTGCATCCTCTGGGCTCCCTTCAGAGCTGGCATGGCAGTGCCTAAGAGAGGAGGTGGGTTTGATAGCCAGGAAACACTGCTGCCAGTGTTTTGCCATCTGCCCGTTGGTTTTCAACCCCAAAGAGGGTGAAGTGTCAATCCTGCTGCAGGGCAGAGAAGGAGAAAACAACACTATTTGCATGCTGACTCTGAACCAGCTGAGGCTGAACTCATCCCCCTGTGACCACCAAGATCAGCAAAACAACCCAGAAATAACTTTCGAACCCTCTCCTCTGCAAATCCTCACTCCATCTATCTCTGCCAGTATCCTGGATCTCCCTTCCCAGCAGTCGGGCACTGTGAGCAGGTGTGGATGGTGCTTTGTGGCTGCAGCAGAGGTAAAATATTCACTTGCATTGATCCACCCATCGATTTCTTAGGTTTGCCTCAAACATTTATGTGTCCAAACCCTCTCATGAGGAATCATGTAATCCACAGGCTCACTCAGGAGCAGCACTGTGCTGTAGTGTAAAGCACTGAGTTTGCTGCTGAATTATAGATATTGTGAACTAAAGAGGACTTGCATTTAAATACATGTTTTTATTTTATGATATGAGGCTTTATTTTTAAGAATTGTGAGGTTCCCCCTCACTCTTACTTAAGTAAGGAGGCAGCTTCCAAATGAAAACCCCTTTTTCAGCAGTGACCACAAAAAATAATGAAATAACAGCAAAGCCAGTGCCTAAATTTTTCAGACTGAGGCTCCAAACAAGATCAGAGCAAGACTGTCCAACTTCAGAGAGCCAGCATGGAAAGGGCAGCAAAATCCCAGTGCCAAGTGAAGGCCACCACATTGCCCTGAAAAGCTTGGGGACAAATCTAAACAATCTGGAGAAAACTGGGCTGCAGTGTCTGAAAGGAAACAGTTTAAAAGAAAAATCCGTTTCTGCAAGCTCCAAAACCCAAGGCAGAATGATTCTGGCACCTTGCTCCCAGCCAGGGGCAAGGCAGCACCGAAAGCCCTGGCCATCAGCCAGTGCTGGCACAAGGAGAGGAAAGCCAGCCCTGAGCAGGGATCCCTTCTGGCATCCTCCTTCCCCATCCATCAGCTGCTCTAGGATCTTTCTCATCCTAAATCAGCTGTTGGGGGGGATTAGGTGCTAGCCCTTCTGCAGTGGCAGGGAAGGAGAGTGTCCCCGGTGGGATGTCAGGTGAGGGTTTATGGTAATAATTCGTTGGCACTGCACCTTTTTTATCCATCTTTTTTTCAACATTATTCTTCAAGCTGCTTAGTTTAATTAAAGCTCCCCAGCATGGGCTTCTCCCTGCAAGTATTCAGTGCTGCCTTGAGGTCTTTTGTCGAGCTCACTATTCATTTCTCTAAGTTAATCTGTGTGCCTGCCTGCTCTTCTGCCTCAGGGGATGGGAGGTTTCTGAGCTCCTTGCTGTCCCATCAGTCACTCCATATCCCTCTGCAGACAGACACGGCATCCTCAAACCTTCATCTGTCCACTAGTGCCCAAGGGCTGCACCCAGAGGTGCCGGTGGAGAAGGTGCAAGTTTTCCAGCAGAGGGAAGAGATTTTAATGTGTAAATCTCTTTTTAAGGAGCTGAGAGGTGGCCAAGCACTGAAATGATAATTTGGTTTGTCTATCCATTGTTTTAAAAAGCAAACACGCAAAGGGAAATCCTTTCCCTGCTTATTTATATATATCTATTTAGAGATTTAATACACCCAGCAAGGTGAGGGAGCGCCCAGCCCAAGGTCAGAGCCAGCCTGTTCACTTCTCCCTGCCTCTTGTTTCTGAAGTTTCCCTCATTTCCATATTTATAAGTCCCACTGAAGAAGAACAGAGCTGTCTCCTTCTGTCATCGAAATGCCAGAAAAAGCCTTTAGCTCCTCAAAAACTAATAACCAATATGCTGGGATTGTTTCATTCCCCATCCCTCCTCAACAGCACATTAAACAGATGTCACAGCACGCATCATCAATACACACAGGGATAAGTGGTGACTGTAGTTTAGCAAACCAGGGAGAAGAAAAAAGAAGCATGTGAGGGAGCTAGTCAAGGTTTGATACCAGGTTCTGCTGGGGACTCCTGCCCTCTCAACAGCAAAACAAACTGAGGCCTCAGAGGCACTTGAGTTCAGGGTTTTTTCTGAAGAATGCTGGACCTGGTCCCAGTGGACTCCACCCTCTCTGGTGTGGGAGGGATGGGACCAGTTTGTCGAGCTGTAAGTCGAGTAAGTGTCTTTGATAGCAGTGTTTCTGAGTGAGTGCCACTTCTGGGAAGCAGTCTGTACAGATCATCTTCAAAAATTGACACAGACCTTAACTCCCCATGGCCTTCACCCTGAGGATCTCAGTACAACAGGTCTAACCAAAGGAGATGATTGGTGAATGAATGAGTGAATGAACAAATGAATGATCAGGCTGCATCCTTGGCTAGAAAGTACATAGAGGTGTTGATAAGAGGTTCATAGTTTGATTTGAGATGCCGTGATTGTGATCTGATTGAGAGTTTGGGGTAAGATGTATTTTTGGCCAAGAGAAGGTCTTTTTCTTAAACGACAATCACTCTGCTCGTGCCCACATGAGGATATGGATTTGATGTAAAGGAGCTATAATATAGTTGGTCTACTCTATACGTGTATGCATTTAGCACTTACCATTTCTGGACATCTATTCATGAACTTGAGCTCATCCAAGAAAACCAGAGGTGAGAGCAGCTGTGTCACAGTCACAGCTGTTACTGTGTGGTAAAGGCAATTGTCCTAATGAGATATGAAACTCTTTCAGATCAAACTCTTCCAAGCTCCTTCAGCTGACCAGGCCATAGCAACATCCCAGAGGCAAAAATAATTTACCACTAGGGTTGCATACTTGGCAAAGACATGCCCTATCAATGGTGAGCCCTCAATGCCCAGCTCCCATCTTGGACTCTTCTGTTTAAGGACTTTGCTATTCAGGTAGGATTTCACCAGGAAGGCAAGAGTTTGCTGGAAGCTGCCTCAACCTTCAGCTAGAGCATTGTGCTCTTGTTTCCACATAATAAAAATTCTTCAGTGGTCCCATATATGCCTTTTCTTGAAGCCATGACATGTAGCATCATTTTTGACAGGCCATTACTCTTTTCTATAAGACCTTTGGTTGTGGCTCTGCCATACAAAGAAAGGCTTATGGTTGTACCTATGAACCTCAAGGGTGCTTTGCACATCCCACAGGTCCCTGCTGGCTGGAGCAGTCTGTCTGCAGGCTTTACTCACTCTTAAATTTCTTTTTTGGCCTAATTTGAACTGATGGACCAAGTAATGAGCTTTTTCAGAAAGCCTTGAAAAGCTCTGGAAGCAATGTCAGCACCAGGGAGAGAGACCAAAAGAAAGGTACATACCACAGACAACCTGAGAGCAAGAAGTGACACAGCTTTGCCTCTTTATAATGAAAAAATTGTTAATTAAAAGCCTTGTAAGCCTAGAAAGGGCGGTTTCAAAAATTAATTACCTATTTTGTCGTGTAATGAGGGACACAAAGCAGTATTTTGCAAAGGCTGAAGAGCTGTGCTGGCATCTGCTTGCTGGGTTTGTGGCAATCTCTTTTTGAAAACAGAAAACAAATTCCTCTAATTCCCCCTTAAATGACAGAGCTTTGTGCCTATTTTTATTTGCCACTGCTGCTGGACTGCCATCCTTTAATGTAGCCTGAGGTGAGGGAGAAAATGTCTCAGGTTTGTCAAGGTGGTGATGGCAAAGCCTAACGTGGCCACACTGCAGCCTAAGTGAGCTCCTTAATGCTTCGGAGGCTTGCACATGGAGGGAATCACGCCAGAATAATAATGCCACATCTTGCAATTCATTCTCATCAGTTTTAATGAAGATAAAGGGGCTCACTTTATGAATCCACTTGGGCTTAACAAATTAAACATGCTGCTGAAAGGGTACATGTGAACAGAATATTTGTCCTTATAATGTTCATTTAGGTGGACAAAGTTAACTAATGTTATTCCATATATTTCTGTTTTCTTCTTGCTGCCTAAAGAAGGCCTCACAGCTGCACAGCTGGCTCTGATCTTGTTCCCTGTGCATTAAACACATTGTTTAATTATCATTTTACTCCTGTTCTTGAGGTTGCAGCATCATTTCCCTTCGAAGAAGTACTTTGGATGCCCAGCATTCAGAGGAAAAGAGTGGCAGGGAGCAGAGGAGAGGGGGAAGCATCACAAGAAAACCTTCCTTATATTCCACAGCAGCAAAATCCACCACCAACCAACTGTTCCCACCTGCATGCAATTCTCCAGCTCCTCTGTGAAGCTTCATTTCATGGTCCTGTGTCTATTGATTGCTGCCAGACTGCAGCAGCCACCTGGAAGGGAGAGCACAACCCTCCCACCTTGCAGGGGAGGTTGGATTTGGTCTGCAAGTTGCTCAGGTTTGTTACGAGCAGATGCTACAGGGGAAGCTTATGGATGGCACCAGCTTTGCCTCCAGGAACTTGAAAGCAAAGCAAACAATATCCAGTACATCGAACACCTCCTTTCTGCAAACCACAGAAAAGAATAAGTTAATAAATACGAGAAAGGAGGTCAATTAACACCCTGACAAGATTTATTTCCAGCAATAAACAATCTCCTGCAAATAGCCAGGGAAAGGTTGCAAATACTCGTTCGCCTGGAGCTGTGACCTTGGATCAAGCACGAAGCAGAAGTGGAGAAGCCAATGGGAAATGACTCTGGGCTGTGCTGGGAAATAGCATTTCTTACTGCAGTCTGGGCAGCAAGGCAGGCTGTGCACACGTGGTACCAAGACCAGCATCAGGATGGTGCCCAGAGAAGCTGTGCCATGGAGCAGGTACAGTCCCCATGACTTGTTGGGGTTTTTGTATGCCCCAGGGAATAAATGGGGAGTTGCAGGGAATCACTTGGCTGTGGCACTAAGCAATAAAAAGGAGATGCCCCCGACTCAACCATTTGTTGTCTCAAAGGGATGGTCCAAATATCTCCTGGAGGACAGGAGGTAAAGTTAGAATCACAGAACATGGCCTCCCCCTCCAGACCCTTCACCATCTTTGTAGCCCTCCTTTGGATGCTCAAGTTACTTGAACATCGCAGCAATGAGATGCTTTTGTTATTAAGGGCAGATCCTCTGTTCTTGAAGACAAAACATTGTGTGCAAGTGCCAAAAAGCGAGATGAGAACATTGACTCCAGAAAACACAGCTTTCCTCTCTGCTACTGTCTTTTCCTTTTCAGCTTTGTTGCTGAAGAAAGATAAGCATGATATGTGGTATTATCAATCACTTAGGACCTTGGACGACATGGACCAGCATCTGTCTGTTCAAAATACTTTAAGATTTGGTTTTGGTCACAGCAGTAGATGGAAAAAGAAAGCCCTGACTGGGCTGGCAGTGTCAGACTACTACAGGCAGGAGGTGGAGAAGGAGGAAGAAGAGGGGAAAGAAAAGGACATGCAGGTCAGCAACAGGGCCACAAATGTCCCACAAACCAACTTCACAGACTGAAACAGACTCAGTGGTGCTGAATCACACCAAATTACACTTATTTACAGGGAATGCCTTGAAACACCATCCACCAACAGCACAGGCTGCTCTCAGTGCCACGGGGTGAATTGACTTAAGATTTTCAAAAATAAAATCAACCCCCTATGGAGCACAGACAGATTTGTGTGGCCACAGCACTCAAGGCAATGTTATTAAAGTGAGGAGCTTATAAAGGAGCAACCAGACTAGAAGTCAAAGTACTTATTATCCCAGCAGTTATTTAGTTATTTCTTCTAGGAAGTAGCAATGATTTTGAAGCCATTATTTAAGAAAACCTGTCTGTGTCTTTTAAGAAGAACATTTGAGAAGAGATGATGGTGATTATTTTTGAAGATCTGTAATTTCTCACCAGTCATCCACTCGTAAAGAAGAACAATGTTTTTATCTTTTATTGTTGTCAGTCTTGTCTTCTCAATTATAAAATACTTTTTTTTTTATTTTTTTCTCCTGGTGAAAGTTTTATCAGCAGGAATCCCTTATTAACTTGATAAGACAGCTGTTCCCTTCTTTCCTGAACCATTTCAAATGTCCCTGCCCAGGTTCTGAGGTGGCTTCAATCTCTAGGTCACACCACACTATTTCATCCTGTAGGCAAGGCCATCCAATTCAGGAATAAGAAAATAAAAAATAATGAATAATAACAAAAAGAAAAATACATAAATCTGACTGAAGCCAGCAAGAAGTCCCCAGTGGGGTTAATCACAGTGCAGATCAACCTGACCAGCCTTCCTTTTCATTTCCTTTTCCCCAGACACATCGCTGAAGGTACATCAGAGAAATAGAGCACGGTTGTTTGCGTGCCATGTGCTCTGACTGTTTTTGATTTGCTTAACCATCTTTGACCTTTCAATATCCAGTGGTCATGTCTGAATAGATTTTGCCTGGCGAACCGTCGCAGGAAGGAATTGGCTTGTGTACCCCTTCCAGCATTTCTGAGCTGGGATGGAGGTGCTTTTATTGCCCTCCATGGGGTGATAACACATTAAAACCCCTCTTTTGCCATCTCATTTATTACCCGAACTGGCATTGCACCGAAACATTAGAAGATCCAGCATCCACTGAGATAGGCTAATTTTAATGATTAACTGAGGAACTGTTAAATTTTACTTCAGTGCTCCACTGTCATTATGGAATTAGTATTAACGGCCATGTACTGTGAGAGATGTAATGAGACTGGCTGGAAATGACAGTGCCAGGGAGCTGGAGCTCTATAATTATAAACTTAGCACATATCATTAAAAAAGAAAAAAAAACAACTCTCAAGAGCTTCACTTTGTTGCCAAATTGTGCTCGGGTCCCTAGAATGTGAAGTCCAATAACTTTATTTTTCCCCCCTCTCCTCCTCCCTTGCTCTCTCTGGCTGCTTTTAATTAAGCCTAGATAAAATTAGCAGACAGAAAATCAACACTTGTAAAAATGTCTCATTACATGATGATGGCGGGGCAGCTTCCTGAAAACTCCAGCAGTTTCTCACTGCTGTGGCCATAAAGCCTGCAGTGATGCCAGGGCTCCTGGAACGCCTGCCACGGCCTCTTGGGACAGTAGGGGAGCAGAAGAGACAAGCACATCCTAAATCCGAGACTTCTGGTGTTGCCCTTTCCCCCATCCCAGCTATCTGGTGATCCATTAAAATGTTCTGGCTTTGGTGTCGCTTCCCGCTCCCGCACATGAAACGCGGCTCCCTCTGCTCTCCACCAGCGCTGTGCTGTGTGTCGTTTTAGTTTGGCCCTTGACTTCATCTCTCCTCGCTCCCCACCCCCTTTTGAACACCTTCCCGACTGTATCCTTTGCTTCAAAGCATCTCAATCCTCCAGTGAATAGCCTGGTTCTCTTTGAAGATCTAAGCTCCCCCTTCATCACTTGTTTTGGCTGTTTTCACTTTTCTGTCATGAGCATCTGATCCACCCACTGGAGCTTCCTATTCTCTGACAGCCATTTATGCCTCATTATCTCCTTGACAGTTGCATTTTTCACTCTGTCTTCTCTACTTGATCTTCCCAATCCCTTTAAAACATTTGTTTTCAAAGTTATTTCAACTTTCTCCATTTGTTTTCATGTGCTAATATCTCCTGCCCTTATACCATCTTCAGGGCAATGCTCACCTTTAAGGGATAATCTACCTCTCATCTGAAGGGCCCCCTGTCAGGTTCTCGTACATCCAAGAGCTGAACAAGTGACCCTCTGGACAGATTAATCAGGTAGGAACAATGTTGCCATGGTGAGTCCTGGTTCTTTTCTGCCAAAAAGAAGAACATCCTCTGGGTGGCAGATGATATAAAATGGAGGCTCTTCCAGTACAAAGAGATATCTCAGGGCTTTTTTGGTTTTTCTCTCCAATTCCTTTCCCCAGGAAGATGCACAAACACGATCCTTATTGTTACCATCAGTTCATAATACCCATAGGGACTGATGTGTCACTTTCTGTCCAAAATTCATTTTTATCTCTAGTCCTGTATGCTTTCTGTTATCTTCAACACAGGAGTTATTTATCACTGACCTTGAATAGCAGCTCTTGCACCAAAAATGTTTGCTGTTCCTTCCTGCAATCTCACTTAAAGTTCAGTTCTTTCTTTGACACTATTGCAGTGCAAACACCTGTTCTGTACAGCACATGTTCAGTTTTTTTAAACACTCTTCTTCTTTGGCAAGGTGCAGCCCATGCACTGGTTGGTTAACTGAAGGGAATGCCTTTGTGATGCTCTCCCCTTTCCTAACTGTCCTCTAACATTTACAACAGACACTGGTTTAAGCTTTTGAAAATATGAGAATATTATGTCTTATCATCTTTTTCTGGGTGGACAGTGTCTATAGTGCATCTTGGCAAAGTTGTCCTGAGCTGTCCCAGAGCTTGCAGGAGGTGCCACTGTGAACGTGTTAAAGCTGATTCTAGAGATGCCCTTCAAGTGCCCACATTGGCAAAGCCATTGTCGGGAGAGCTGGGGAGCTGGCAGCAAACTCCTGCTCCCATTGTGTTGTTGTCAGTGTTTCTGTAGCTCTTACACAACCCCTGCATCAAAACAGAGGCAGAACTGGACAAGGCAATGCAGTTCAATAGCTGTGTGCTTTATCTCTGGAGTAAGAGGGGGTTAACAGGGTTTTCTTATATGAATCTGACCCATTCCACCTCAGAGACAAAGTTATGAGTCTTTTTTAAGTCAAACAGCTTTGGGACTTAAAATAGTAAGTTGGCAATGGCGTCATAATAAAGCACCACAAGGACAGAAAAGGCTGTTGGGTTGCATGAATTTGGGCCCTCCCCTCCCTTTTAGCTACAAAAATCTGCCTTACCAGAAAAAAAAAATTAAAATAATACATCTTGACCCTTTTCATAGAGATCCATTTCCTGTCAAATACACCTTAGATTTACCCTGTTCCTGTTGCTCCTTGTAGAACCAGGTTATTGCTACATTAATGCTTTAAGTGCTGCAATTGAACAGAACCTGAGGATTCAAATGCCTTAAAAAAAAACTCTTTAGAACTAATTTGAAAACCCAGCTTTAGGTCACAGGCACATATTGATTTTTTTTTTCCTATATAACCTCCCCCTCGTGTTCCTTCTGTTCAAGGAATTTTTTTCTGAAACAGTAATATCTTGCCACCGTAATTAAGCAGACCTTTAAATTTCTGCAGGTATTGCAAACTTTCAAACCAATCTCATGGTAATCATTTATCCTAATAACCTGCTGGCTTCCCAGGGTATTGATCTGTTGTCTCATCCTCATGGAGTGCCTATTGCATCCATACATTGCCATGGCGCTCCTGTTGTCTCCTAGACTTGTGTTGGCACGCTCACCTAAATGTGACAATGTAAAAATTGACTTTATGAAAATGATATTAATGTGGAAACCAAGAAAAAGTGAAGAAAAAACCACAATCCTACACCTCCAAGACTTGAGCTGCCTTTCAGGAATGTGAGGAATTAATATGGCCAATTTTTACCCTTTGGAAATTTCACTTTGCCTGTAGCACTTACCTCCCAACCTGCAATAATCACAACAGCTGATAACAATGGGAGGTTTGCATTTTATGTCATCTTTTGTTCACTGTATCTGCAGGAAAGCAGGCTTATTGCAGTCCCTGGGAACTTCCTCCCTCAGTTTTTCTGGACTGATTCCTTTTCCCAGTGCTGCCTGCCAGAACCACCGCGTTGCATCCCACTGAAGTGTCTCCTGTGCAATTTTTCATGCTAAAGGTGGGTAAGCACTTTCTAAGACAAAGCCGGCCCTGTTGTTTCCTGGAGAGTCCTGTGTTTTCCAAAAATTGGAGTTGCCTTCATAAACCCATTAGTGTATTTTAGCAATATATGTTCATTAAAATCCCTTCCCTTCAGAAAACTGTCACGCTGGTGGATGCAATGCCCCAATTTCCTTCCGAGGGCAGTGGCTATTTCACACCACCAAGCATTGCTCTGGTGCTTCAGAATAAATTAGCCAGTTGAAAGAATGTGGGAAAGTTGTAGAAAAAGAGCTGATCTGAAATTTTACTGAGTCACTGGAAAACTTTTATCCAGGTACAACCAGGACATAGTTTGTGACTACACGCTTCAAAGATTTAGGTTTTTTGTTTTATTAATAATGTGGTCTCACCCCCAGAAGCCTCTCACCTCTGTGAGAACTGGGTTCATTCAGCAACACTCTGAGTAAGGGAGAGTATTTGGGCCACAATGACCATTTTATGGATTATCTTGTTTGTCCCTGAGCTCTCTAAAGTCAATTCAAATAGGGTCCAACTTACCCAAACAGTTCCTGTGGGATTTACCAGATTGTTTATACAGCAAGCAATAATATAATCTGGGATGAAGAAAAATCCAGGTCATTATGATCTAGAGCTTAACATCCAACAGAAGGAAAAAGAAAGAGAGGCAGATGTCTGGCTGAGATACTCTGAGTGGCAAAAGAAAGGGTGGAGGAAAGGAAGATGGCTTAGGACTGACATCTGCAACCTTATATGTTGCATTGCAGACAGATCAAATGAGTTGGAAAGGAGCACAGTGGGAATAAAAAGATATTTCTGTCTGGATAAGACATCGACTATTTTTATGTAACAATTAAGAAAAAAATAAAAGAGCAGGCTAAAGATTTAAAACATCATAGCAGAGTGGAAATGATGAAATGGCCTGCAGTGGGGATATAAAAAGAATAAATGTTTGATAAGGAATACTGAAGAAGGGATTGGAGCAAAGACAAAGGGATAAATAAAGCATAAGGAAGATCCGAGCTCCTAAAGCATACGAGAAATGGGAACCCAGGCAGTGTGTCACCGGGGCTGCTGTGCTGAGCAGAGCAAAGTAGTGACAAACAAGCCCCAGGCAAATCAGCAGCTGTCAAATACAAGAGGGACCTGGGAAATGACTTTTAGAGTAGTTGCACATCCCATAAGACTCCAAAAATCCAGGTATCTCCTACAGAATAGCTGGCTTCACTGATCCCAGGAGTTGTTTGCCTCCGGTATCAACAGAGCCAGGATTTCTCCTCTGGACTTTGGGTGAAGTGTGCCTGAAGCACACTTGACTTGACCAAATTGTTCATCCTTAGACATCTTGACTCAGTAACCAAATCAGGAGGAAAACATTACTACTCTGTCATTGTTTGGTGTATACTGGGTTGTACACTTGCTGTCTCTGAAGGATCTGTATCGACCCAGGCCATCCAAAGGGTCTCTGCTGTTGAATTGGATGCACTTTGCACAGAAGACAGAAGATAAGATTCAATTACTGTAATTGATCCAAACTGGATCACCGCGTAGTTTAGTAATGCTTTGACAGGTTTCTGTGGAATCAGAGGAGCCAAATTTTCTAGTTTCTAGTCTGAAGATTGACATCTTTGTAATAAAGTCTGCGGTGATGCCTTTGGAGTTCAGAGGAACCCCCTACTCAAAGCTCCCATTGGGGAAGGCTCCACAAGGCTTTGACCTCAATTGAAAATTAAGGGCGTTTTCTCGTGTGGCAAGTTATTATACCTTGTCCAAAATCAAACTGTTAATGGAAGGCATAGAAATGACATGGAAATCTCTTTATAAAGACCACAAAAAACAGAGTCCATTTCTCAATATTGTAAATATGAACCCTACTTCTTCCTACTTTTTTGTATTTTTATTTGGACATTTACTTTTCCAACATTAAATCATTGCAGCGTGTATCTTTTCAGCACACAGGTAGCTACTCTTTTTCCCAAACGAAAAATCTCGAGGAGCTTTTTAAGAACTTTAAAGTTTTCTGGAACCAAGTCACATTTTCAAGAAGTTATCTCAGGGACTTTATCCAGAAGAGATGAAGTCCACAAAAGTCTGTCAGTTGCTTCTAAGATGCTCTGAATTAGGTCTGTCTTGCAGGATCCCTTCCAGCACATCTCAAGCTTGGTGATATTTTCTGTCTGTGTAGTCAGTACGTCCAAGAGCTTTCTTCCAAAACAAGCAAATTCATCCAATTTCTGTTTCCTGTTAGTTTTTTGAATGCACATTGCTTGGATCTCAAGCTTGGTTAGCATCGAGGACCTCGGGTTTCTTCACTCCCCACTTGTCCAGCCCATTGGCTTTGCCCCTTGCTAGCACAAGCAGAAGGGCTCTGCAGAGAGGAGCCCCTTTGGGGAGCTGCCATTTCATCATTTGGCCTTCTCCCTTCCTTGTTCTGCTACAGTCTCACACGCCAAATATTTGAGGCCCAGCTTTGGCTGAAAACAAAGCTCAAAAGTTAAAGAAAGCTGAGAAAGCGTCCAATTTGCACCAGAGGGAGCCTCTGCAATTCGCTTTGTTGGAAGAGGCATCCAATCAGCAGTACACATATGGCGTAAGTGTTCGAAAAGTTTTTAGCCTGGCAAGCAGAGCCATGCTGCTCTCGTCCAAGCTGGTGGCAAAGACACTGGTCCATCTGTGTGCAAAGACCATGGGCTGAGGGCTGTTCTCATCTTCCCATTCTGTTTTGTTTGGTGTTCCTCCCCCCCCCACCCCATTGTAATTTTTTAAAAGGAATAGCAGCATTTCAGGAAGATGGTGCAGGAAGCACAATTGGATGTGCAGCATTTCCACTATCTGCTTCTCATTAATATTGATTTTTTTTATATTTCATCACTGGCAGCAAACACGACTCTTACAAAAAAAAATAAATTAAAAAATCCACTCTTCAGTTCCCAGCTTTTCATGAATGGAAGATAATGTGCCTTACTCACTCTGAGGAAAAAACTTTACTGCTTCTCTACATGGTTAATTACAGTTTTTCACTTTCATTGTCTGACACTCCTAAATAATTGCTGAAAGTTTCTCACCGAAGCCTGTGACTGGGAAAATAATTTCTTGAGAGAGAACTGTGTTCACTCTCAAGTCAAATCATAACATGCTGCTCATTTTTGCAAACTTCAAGTCTTGTGCAATGCTGGTGTGTTATAACATGCGCTTGTGATTAAAAAGATTGAGGAATCCTGGGAAATGAGCTATAAAAGTTGTGGATGCCCCATCCCTGGAAGTGTTGAAGGCCAGGTTGGATGTAGGGGCAAAGTGTATATATATGCCTGCTCTTAATGCCCAGTAGACATTTTTAAAGAACAGAGATTTGGGGAGGAAGGGAGAAATCAGTTAAGAGGGGAAACATGGGACTTATCAGCCTGTTTTTTCCCCATTCCAGGGCAGATAAATGTGTGTTCAGAGATATACAATGAGTCTGTAATCCTATCTCTCTAGGAAATAAGACCCAGTGGATTGAAGCACAAACTCACTTTTATTGACTATTTAACTCTTCTTTGTTTTCCTGAAGGTAACTTCCTGTCACAGGCCAACCAAAATAAGGACTAGGCTACCATCAGTAAGTGAGACAGTCCTTTCCTTGTCCCCAAAAAAGTCCCCAACATACCCAAATTAGAAATGTCAATCCTTCTTCCCAGGCCTTCCCATGCCCACAAACGGGCTTGTCCTCCAGGGAAGTTCTTGCTTCAGGGCTGGGGATGAGAAGTATCTACTGCCCAAAGCAGATTTAAAACCTCTGAGAGCAGATCCACTACTTGCAGCTGTAGCTTTCCTTCCAATATTGAAAGATGCATTTAAGTGCCATTCAAACATCCACACAGCCCAGCAGTCAGGGTTGGGTTTTCTCACCACATTTCAGGCTGATTAACCCTTGAGCACACTCCAAATCCCCCAAAATAAGGGGAGAAGGGAGTACAGGAAGAGAGAAGTGGAAACTGGAAGGAGCATGTGGTGGTACAGGACTGGAATGATGGGATTGACCCCTTTTTGGTCTCTGGGTGTCTGAAAGGGGTTTGAGCAGGTGTGAAGTTAGCAATAGCTGTCAGGAAGCCTTGCCCGTGTTTGCTGCTTCACTTATGGCTTGGTACTTAAGAAGGAGAGATTGATTGGTTTCAGAGCACGCTGTAATCGATACGGCATGTTCGGACAAATATTCCAGCTTTCCACTTTAATTAGAGGTGACTCGGTTGTTTAGTATTTCAAATCAGGAAAATGATCATGTCAAGGCTCTAATTTCCTCAGAAGAGAAATATTGCCTTATTTTTCTGCTATTTGCTTTGGTTTATGCATATGCATCCTTATTTCTGCATTTGCTCATGCCGTTTGCTTTAGTGAATGAATATGCTTTAGTGTTTCTGCAGGCTAAGATTGAGCAGAATTTCTCTTTGAGCAGAGATTGACAGAAAAAGTTCAATCTGCAGCCAAAACACTTTTTTTTTTTTATTTTTTTCTGCCAGTGATGTACGTGCAGAACAGAGTAATTGCACGGAGCGTGGTCGTCGTACTCTGGCAGCAGCGAGAGGTGCTGCCAACTGGCTTTTGGCAGCGTCTTTGCAAGGGCCTGTGGAGCCTCCAGCGCTTGCACTGGCTGTCACCACTCACAGCAGTGCAGAGACAACATCTCAAAGCCCAGGCCAGCCCTTAGTCAGGGCTTCATTTGTGCCATGATGTTTTAATGCTATTATAAAATGCCGAGAGATACCCTAGAGCGGAGTGATTGATGAGCACATGTCTTGTGCCCTGAGTGATCCTGGCATTCCTGGGGCTGTGAGATGAGCAGAGGGTGTCTTGTGGCCTCTTCAATTAGCTGACTCTCCAGCATACACCTAGGGTGCCTGAAGGGGATTTGTGCCTGCTAAAGCCATCAGCTGTCCTTGCAGGGAGATGTGCTAATGAACCAAACAGGCAGGGCTCAAGCAGAAAGGAGAAGGTAAGGACCCTGCCCTCACAGGTACTTTCAGGGTTAGGGGCAGAGTTAGATGCCCCAGATCAGAACTTGAACAAATTTCAAGTGTCTGAACCCCATAAAATCCAGATCAGGACGTGATCCAGATGCAGGACAACACTGTCTCTGACTGTCCCCACTGCACGCCAGCAATACTGGGTCCACCAAGGCTGTGCGTGGTCATGCTCATGCCATTCCACCTAATTTCATCTGCTCTGTGAGAATAAGGGGACAGGGAGTATGATCCCTGTCTTGCAGGGACTCGAGAGGGTGTAGATGCCTGAGGGGAGCTTTGCTGCCACACCAAGTTGAAGGTGCCTAAAGATTCACCCTGGAAACACTCACATCATCATGTGGATCACACAAGCACAGAATATGCTGAGTTAGAGGGGACCCACAAGGATCATCAAATTCAGCTCCTGGCCCTGCACAAGACCATCCCCAAGAATCACACCAGGTGCCTGAGAATATTATCCAAACACTTCTTGAATTCTGTCAGGTTTGGTGCTGTGACCACTGCCCTCCAGTGCCCAACCATCCTCTGGGAGAAGAACCATTTTCTAATATCCAGTCTAAACTTTCCCTCACACAACTCCAGGTCACTCCCTTGGGTTCTGTCACTGTTTGCCACAGGGATCGGTGTCTGCCCCTCCCCTTCCTCTCATGAAGAAGTAGGTCTTACCCTTCCAGTTACTGGAAACCAGAAGGTCCTGGCATGGCCGATGATCATCTCTCCCAGGTTCTGGGATGGATATGGCTTTGCCTTGCCCGAGTGCAGGGAGCATTTGCACTGTCTGCAAGAGAGCAACTGATGAATGGACCCAGGGAGGCGTGCAGAGATAAATGAGCTCCATAATCCTTGGCTTTGTCCACTCTCCTAGTTTTTAATAACACTCCAGATGAGGTTAATCTGCATCAAATGCCTCCTGAGCATACTGAGACAGCCTGTCTGGTTGCACACCTCGTCACAGGTTTTTTCCTGTCACAAAGTTTTTTGAGCTTCATGCCTGGCAATTAGCTGCCAACCAGTTTATATAGATATATATTATATATCTATATAAAACCTAAATACAGTCTTACCCCTCCATGCAGCTGGGTCTGTCCAGATGTGCCCTGGCTATGAGTGCTTGCAGGCTCTCACCTGGTGTCCCCAAACCCTCGCAGAGGCATATTTCCCCCAAAAGGAATTTAAAAAAAGGCAACAATCTCTGGCTGAGCTGTAATGGAGCCTGCCTGGTGTCACTCAGCAGCAGGCAGCACAAAATGCCTAAGCAAGCGCCCTGATTTGCTTGCTGGCTTCTTCTGCCTTTGGTTTCACAGTGGAAGCTTCTGGTCCTTCCCAAATTGTACCCTGTGAGAGGACTCGGAAAAGTAAAAGTAGGAAAGAAAACGACAAACAGATTTTTAATTGCTGACATGTCAAAATTTGAGATACTTCAATTACTTCTCAGCAGCACATTGGAGATTTTCAGTAGCTCCTGCTGATATTTAGATGTGCAACAGGGTGACAGGGGAATCTAATTAGGGGCTTTTTAATTGTGATGATGTTGTCCTGAGAGACAGCGTTCTCTCAGAGACCACAACAATCTTTGAGGCAAGCAAAGAGAGGGGCTTGCCATCAGAAAGGGGCTGCTGTTGCTCCCTGAGAAGAGAGAGACAAAATTAGACCAGCCCTCGTTCCAAAATGTGATTCCTTCACCCACAGGTTACCAGGGCCAAGCCTGAAAATGGTGAGCAGTGGAGATGGGCCATGACGAGATGATGGTGACTTCCAAATGTTTCTTTCATTGTAATGGCTCGAAAATCCTGTGAAGCTGTGAAAAGCTTTTTTTTTTTCTTTCTCTCTCTGAGTGATTCAGACTTCAAAACCAGCCTTTTCCAAGAGGGCTTTTTTTTTAATAGAATTGGCCTCTTTTTCATTCCTTCTTCTCCTCTCTCTTTTGTCCCCTCTGTAACCCCTCTTCTCTGCCTGTATTATCAGCATATTTCCCACACCACATGCTGCTTGTAAGGCAAAGGAGGAGAGAGAATGTGTCTTTTCAAGGGCAAAGGTTGCCAGGCATTGCCCACCAGCAGGACCAGACCTCTCTGGCTGTCCCTGTGGAGACCCAGGTAGATTCCACAGCTCCCAGTTCCTGCTAAGGTTGGAGGAAAGCATACAAAGAGAAATTAAATGCAGTTTTGAATCCCCCTTACCCCTGTAGGTCTGACTGCTTTCCCTATATCATAAGACTTAAGCTGCCATCAATAAAAACATCACAACACACCTCTCCAGAGTGTGGCAGGTGGGTCTGTGCTTGGCTATCATAGAATCATAGATTGGTTTGAGTTGGAAAGGGCCTTAAAGATCACATAGTCCAACCCACCTGCCATGGCCAGGGAGGGCCATGCTCAAAGCACTGTTCAAACTTTCCTCTCGAGGTCTTTCTGATCCCTGTGGTTTCGATAAGAATTAAATCATCTAAATTCCTTAGTGGTTTTATTTTCATGTATCGATTCCTGGAGAGGCAGGAAGTTTAAATTGGAGTGATGGATTGGCACAGCATTAGCTCTGATCGATATGGCACCTTTAAATGAATACAGTCATCTTGCACTTAATTAGAGATGACTTGGTTATTTCTCTGAGCATTTCATGTCAGGACAGGCCCCCAGTGCAGCTGTGCAGCTCACTGCAAGGGAGAACGTGGCCAGAGGGTGGTTCTGGTTTGCCTGTAGATGTATAAAAACAGATGGAGAGGCAGCAACAGAAACTTGGAAGGGAGAATGTCACAGAGATTTGGAAGGGAGGCAGGAGAGCAGAGCAGGACTGAGAAGGGCACCAGCCCACAGCATCGGTGGTATGGTTGGTTAGTGGGAAAACTGCCAAGCAGACCTCTGCTTGATTTGTTGTGGCAAACAGCTCTAAAAGATGGTGTGTTTTTCAAGGAAACAAAAATTTATTCGACCCATACTGAAATCATATTTTTAAATGAACAAAATATTAAAACAAAAAACTAAAATAAAGGTAAGATGCCTGTATGGTTATAAATTTCCACCCGATCTATTTGACAGCATTTATGAATGTTCTGTTTCCTCATTATTGATGTTGGGAGAATAAATCTAGGAGCTGTACCCCAGCATACAGCTGGGCATGAGGATAGATATTCCCAGTGCTCTAGTAGCACTGTGGTCCCTGGCCCAGAGGGGTGCAGGGAACCTTGGGACTGCTATTCCTGCCCCAAGCAAAGGATCAGGTTTTCCATACACCTCCAGCTCAACACAGGCACCTCCAGAGGAGCTTCCTGGATGCAGATATCCCTTGTTTTGGGGGTTTACCCAAGGAGGAAAGGCTGGGTCCAAGCCCAGGCAAGCTCCAAGCTGACGCTTGGTCCTGCTGGGGTCAGTTTAATTCCAGTATCACTTAGCACTGGATATTTAGTCACACATTCTCCAGTTATGCACGGGCAAAGCACAGCTGAGCACTCATCAGGCATCATTATTAAAATTTTATTATGTAAATTAATTGCACACACAAGCACTGGCACAGCACACTGGAGTGCAGGCTTTGCAGGCTCAGTAAATGCTTGCAAATTCTCTGGCTACGCAGTTTGAAAATGTTTCCTTTCCCTTCCAGAAACACCAAAGCACACAAATGGGTTTTCCTTACCCTGGGGCAAGGAGATAAATCACCCAGCACAGAAAAAGAGCATCCAGTGTAAGGCAGGAAGGCGCTCAGAGCTCCTGAGTGCAGTGGTGTGAAGTCCCACCACACCATGGAACCTCCATCTGAGGCATATTCCCCAATTTCAGAGCAAACAGCTAAAGGTCTCCCTAGACCCCCATGAATTATTTCCAAATGACCCTTCTCTGCAGCTTGGCCATATTTATTAATGTTTTGCCCTGCTCCCCCCCTCATCAGTTGCTTGTGCCATTACTCTTTGGCTATTGTCTCCCCCACGGTGACTTGGGGGGTGTTTCTCTGCTGGTGTTGGGTGGGAAGCTCTTCACCCTCCTGGACCACATGTCACAGGGAAAGGCTCAATCTTGATATCTGTTGGACTGAAATCTTCTCAGGAACCAGCTCCAGAACATATTTTTTCCCCTCTGCAGATGTAATCCCATACCAGGTGGAAACAGAGTCCAACTGTGCCAGGGCATCTCCAATGTAATGTCAGTTTGACGGTGATTTAACTCCCTGGGAGCCTTTCATCAATGCAGGGGCATGCAATGGTACAGACCCTCCAGTGGAGTAACTCCAATCTGTCTGCATCTTCCTGTCAAAAGAAATAATTGTGGTAGGAGCATTCCTCAGCACTTGATGGAGTTAGTGAATTGGCAGAGCTGATCCACCTAAATGAAATAAAATACAAAAAAAATAACACAGTGGATGCAGAAGACAAGCCTGGGCAAGGGAATGGGAGATGAGCCGAGGACATGCAGGCTCACAGGGGGGAAATGAGTCCCTGGGTGGGCACCACTGTGAGGGGAGGTAGGAAATGAGGGGCCCATGCACACTGGGGAACCAGTTGTTTGATAAATTACCAGGCAAATTAAAACAATTAAGCTACTCTTCCTATCAGCTGCTTTCAGTAATGAAGTTTGACACTAAGGAAATCAGCCATCCAATTTTCTCCCACCCTGTCCTGGAGGAGAAGCTGTGGGAAGGCATGATGAGGGAACCAGGGTAAAAATTAACTCCATGCACTGCTCCATCCCATGGTGCCAAATGGGGTTTTTTAACTTCTGTCTCAAACAGGCACGTTTTGCCATAGTGCCACCCACCTCACCCCTGGGCAACCCAAACACAGGAAAAAAAGGAGCATATGTCGGTAATTTGGGATAAATAAATAAGTGATACAATCTTTGCCCTAACAGGAGCAGTAAGAGGGACTCTAATATCGTGGTTCTCAAGAAAAAGGAGTTGCTTTCTGCCCTGGGACAGTAATTTCAGGTTCACTTCCTAAAGAACCCAAGTCTTCTCATGTGTTCTTTTGTCCCATAAACTGAAGTCCTCCCCATGGCGTCAAAATCTGACTCAAAGGATGAGATAGGTGGATGCCTGACTTGTCTGATGTGCTGGGCTGCTGCTGACCATGTCCTAGAGGGGGACCTGAGGAGGTTCAGCTGCAGATGGAAGCTGGTGTGAACCAAGGGGATACAAAGCAAAGCTGGGAAGATGCTCCTGGCTGGAGGTAATGTGTCCACTGTGAGACTGGGAAACCATGGGGGAGAGGGAGGCAGGAATGCTTGTGGAAATGTCAGGGGCCATCCAAGGGATGGAAAAGCCATCCTGTCACCCTGGTCAAGTAATCCCCTACAGTGGCACTGCCACCATGGTTCCCCAGCACATGCTGGGATAGGCTAAGTAGGCACCAGATGGACTCTACCAGAAGTCAGAGTCAAGACAGTTTTTCCAATATAATCTCTTTTTTTAATCTCCTTTTAAGCAGAGCCACTTAAAGAAAGCCATAATTATTGTAATATATTTTTCCCCCTTCCTACTCTGCAAATGCATTTGGCTTCGCAAGTCTCAGGGGCAATTCTTTGGCATGAACTTTTAAAATATTTATTTCAGCTACATTCCTAACAATGTCTTTGCCAAACAACAGGGTTTTAGTTTTTTTCCCATTTTTGTTCTTTTTTTTTTCTTTTGAGAATTCAAAATGCTGCCACAGGCTATTATGGATCAGTGAGATCTGGCATATAATTACAAACCTAACTCTCAGCTCTTCACAACCCTGACTGCCCTTGGCCGTGGTAGCAGCCAGGAATGAGATGCCCATCCATTGGTCCTGCCCTCTCCCTCAAGGCCCAAACCCATCTTCTGTGGGTCCCTGCTCAGTACAACCTGGCAGGGTCAGGGGGAGCTCCCTGGGGCTCCTGCAGGATTCTATGTCCTTCCTGAAGCAAAGAGATATTTCTAAAGGAGCCTGAGGTCTCTTGGACCCAAGGCTACTCCTTGAACCTTCCCCACTGAACACATTTCGACCATTTCTTTTTGATTGCTGCTGTGTAATGCCATAAGGGGAACAGCTTCCTCTGGAGAGTAAGGAAAACTCAAGCACCAACTCCCCATGTTTTTGCTGGCAGAGCTTACGCCCCACAGGTGCAAGTAATTCCCTAAAATGAGTAGCACCTGGCAGGGCAGGACAAGGCTAAGTGGCCACAGCTGAGGGAGATCCAGTGGGAGTGTAAGTTGGGCTTGTGCCTGTTCTTCAGGCAGGTGGTTTTGGAAGAGGAGATGAGCCTAGGAGAACAGCCCTGTCTTGGTGAGCTAGACTGAGAGCTGGTGTGGGAACTGGGTTGGTGCTTCCTTTTCTGCCAGACTCAGGTAAGTGTTTTCTGGCTGATTCTTAGTGGGTTGTGGGTGTTAAAGCCATTACATGTTAGGTTAACATGTAATAAGTGCTGGGGGGTTGGGGGATGTGGTGTTTGGGCAGCTTTGTGTGTCCATAAGTGGATGTTGGACTTCTAGTGAGGTGTCTAAATGAAAGGGCTTCAAGCCCATTCCTCAGAAAATGCAACTTCTCTGAGCAGAGTACAAACTTGATTCCTCTCCCAAAGATGGAGGGAGAGAGAGGAAAGAACAAGAGTTGCCCTGTGTGTGATTTGAGGGTGAGACAATTGTGGTCCTGGTCACTTAAGCTGTGTATTTATCACTCCACCTGGGCATCAGGTGCAAAGGTTCCCTTCTTCCTAGACAAGCTGCTGGTTGCTGGAAACAGGAGGAGCAGAAGCAGGGAACAAGGGGTGCTCTGGATTAGCGATGGGAAACACCTGGCTGTTCATATATGAGCTCACACAGGCTGATGTGGGGACAGGTGCTTGAGGGAGCCCTGCAGGGGTGGTGGGCAAACCAGTGATGGTCTCTGTAGCCAGCTCTGCCCCCAGCTCATGTCAGCATGGTCCAGAGCAATCTGACCCATCCAGAGGGCCAATATGGGGCTTGGAGCAAGGGAGTCCCCCTGCTCTGGCCCTCATTTGTGAGCCATTGTCACACTGCATTGATGGTGTTCTTGTGTGCTGGTTTTGGCTGGGGCAGAGTTAATTTTCTTACGGTGTCTTGTTTTGGATTTGCGCTGAAAACAGTGTTGATAATAAGAAGTTTTGGTTATTGTTGAGCAGTGCTTGCATAGCATCAAGGCCCTTTCTGCTTCTCATTTTGCTGACAAGGGGACTGGGGATGCACAAGAATTTGGGAGGACACACAGATGGGACAACTGATCCCATCTGACCAAAGGGATGTTCCAGACCATATGGCACCATGCTCAGCTTATAAAGTGGGAGAAAAATGTGAGGGGAGTGTGTTTGGAATTTAATGTTTGTCTTCTTAAGTAATATTGCAAGTAATGGAGCCCTGCTTTCCTGGGGATGGCTGACCACCTGCCCGTCCATGGGAAACAGTGAATGAATTCCTTGTTTTGCTTTGCTTGCATGCACAGATTTTGCTTTCCCTATCAAACTGTCTTTATTTCAATCCACAAGTTTTCTCACTTTTACCCTTCCAATTCTCTCCCCCATCCTAGTGCCGGGGGAGTGAGAGAGTGGCTGTGTGGTGCTTAGTGCCTGTCTGGCTTTAAACCATGACATCTTGTAGAAATGCCTGCCAAGCACTTAGTTGCAGTTTACTGAAGAAAACTGCATGGTGTGACCTTCAGCTGTAGGGAATATGTTAAAGCCAAGACATGAGTGCTTCCCCATTCCCTGTGCTTTGCTGCTTGTCTGGATGAGTGGCAGCAGCAGTGACCAGAGGAGAATACATGGTGTGCCAGGGGAAAGGACACTGACCACCAGCTGAGCTCTTCTTGGGTTTTACCTCTCGTGCTAACTATCTTTATAAATGTTTTTATCTTTTCCTGAAATTTATGCCTTTTTTTTCATATCCAAGGGCATGTGGTAGACCAGCCTGACAGCCCACAGCTCTATTTTGTGCCCAGCACATTCAATCTGTGCTAGGTTCAAAGGCTGACATCCAGGCTGTAATTTTCAGCCACTGTGTGTGTTTGTATGATTTGTACTTGTTTTTCCTTCTCCTCTTTGCATCTCCTCTCATGCTTGCAGCCCATGAGATGCCTCACCCCAAGGAATAAATAAGATATTTTCAAGTCATGCTCCCCCTGCCAACAATGATGAATTTGGCCCTAGGTGCAGACATCAAACCAGGTGAGAAACACAACCCAAGCAAAGACAACACATCCTCTGTGAAGGCACGCTGAGCCTGTGGCACTGACTGCTCCAAGGAGGCAGTGAGGACAAAACCTTAGCATGATTTAAGCTAAATGCCTTTAAATTTTGGGGTTTTATATGGAGATAAGGAGTAACAAGGTATACAGTCATACACTTCTTGCTTGTTTGGCTTTTTGTGTGTAAGAAGTGGGGAGGGAAGAAAGATGTTTTTCTCTGATCCTGCTCTTGTCTCCTTTGTTTTGTTTTTTTTTCCTTCCCATCCCTGCCTATGCCAGAGGGAGACAACTCTTTATCAGGCCCTGGGCTGATGTGTATGCTGGGGTCACTTCAGCCAGATTTTGGGACTGCTGTTTGCTGCTCTGCTGTGTTGAGGTTCATGGGGAGGCTGAGGGAGCAATGTTGGGCTGGGTCACTAGAACTGGTGCTCATTGTGTCCTGTGCTGTGTATGCTCCTTTCCCAACTCTGTTGCTCTTTGTTTAGTAGCAGGGCTGCAAATCCCTGCATCTCTGCTTTCTACAGTCTTTCCACAGGTGCCAAGGACACCTACTTGTGCTTGGCCTGTCCATAGCAAAGGTGTCTTTGGTTTGTTTAATGATTGACACTACTCCAGCCATTTTTATTTATGGTTTTATGGGAGCAAGGGTTGCTCCTGACCCCTCTTATGTTTCCTGGATTTTTTCATGCCCCTGAAATGCCCTGCATTACAGATGAGGTGTAAAGGCAAAATCAGGAAAATCAAACTATAGGATTAGGTCTTTTTGTGTGTGTGTGTGTGGTAATACAGCTTCACTGAAGCAAGTGGTTGGTTTTAAGGTTGGTTTTTAAGTTGTTGCTTTATGTTTGAGCTGGCTGTAGACAAGGAAGTGTTGAATTGTGCCAACTGAATGTCTGCAACACAAGCTTTTATCTCTCTTCATACTGGCTTGAACAATGTGTAACTACTATCGCTTTTAGACATTTTTGGGGAGGTTGGAGTCCTGGCTTGGGTACCAAGCCTGAAAGCTTCTCTAAGTCTCCCTTTCCCAAGAGTTCAGCAATGCAAATCAGAGCTTTAGCAAAAATAATTCCAGTTATGGTGTCTCCCTTGCTTGACACACAAGGTCACTCATTGCAGAGAGGGTCTAGCAGGTTGTCTGCACCAGCAGGAGAAACTGCTGGATAATTTTATCGAAGCAAAGGAAGAAATGATTAATCTTGGTCCTGTTCTCTCTATCCACAGCCCGGCTAAAACAGCAGGAGGCATTTTCATTGCTCACAGCTCCAGATCTCTTTTTGGCTAACTAGTAATGAAAAGCACTTTGATTTCCTTTTTCTTTTTTTCTTTGGGGTCGCACTGCTGGCGCTGCCACGTGCTCTCCACAGCTGGATCAGTGTCTCTGTCTGCCACTGTCAGAAGTCCACTATCCCCTCCCCATCCCAGGCACACAGCTACCCCTATCTGCCCCTGCCTCCAATTCTCTGGCCTCCTGCTGAACGTTTGGCCTGAATTTTGGACAAGGGATGTTGTTTCAGAGCCTTTGGCTCTGTAGTGGAATTAGAAGCTGGCTGGCTTAAGCTCTGGAGCTGCTGCAGTGCCCACCAGGCTAAATAATTTTAGCTGTCCCCAAGTCTAACTGTGCATTAATACAGCCAAGGGGAAAAAACAAACCAAAACCCACTCCAGGGCCCCCTTTGCATCAGGAGAAGAAACAAGTGTGCAGCTTTGTCAGACTGTTTTCCCTGTATCACAAGTGTTGTCAGACTTGCTCTGTATGACAGGGTAAAACCAAAGGGGATTGCAGCTTTTATTTTGTTGGGTTTTAAATTAAGCTCTACTTTTTATCTTTTACATTTGTCAGTAGGCTTGACTGGAAACAACAAAATAACAACACTCAGAAGTGCTGCTTGTTATTGTGGTTTTGAAAACTTCAGTTTCTGTCTTTAGATCGTGCTAGAAATAAACTTCCCAGATTCCTGTTTGTTCTCATGCAGCACATGCTATATTATATAGTACAAATAAGCTATGCCATATATCATCTCATAATACTGTTCTGACATAAAATGCCTCAATAACATCTAGTGTACACAGTATAGTCTGTATTATACCTGTGGATTGCATATATAGATATGGGAGTATTCTTAGATAATAGATGCTGTATAACACATTTTATACAGATTTTTTAAAAAAATTATTAAATAGATATACTACCAAAAACATCTACAAGGACATAATTTATGTGCCATAGACACATGCAACATACAGTGTATTTCATATACCAAGAACTATATAATTACTGTGTAATACATCACGTGTGGTACAAACATAATATTTTCATACTAAATAGTATGTGTAGTGTAAGCTTTATTATAGCTCATTATGTAATGTAATGCTAATGAAATTTATTAGACATTGTAGTATGATATTAGTCATATATGGTATGATACCAATATAATGATGTATAGCAGTAGTACATATCAGAATATTATACCATAGAGATTATAAAATACATGACATAGACTGTCCTGTTGTGTGCATGTATATCTCCTAAGTTACATTTATCCTATATAAAATGCCACTACTGTGTTAGAGTATATGTAGTCACATACACATTATTAAATAGTATCTAGCTTGTTATCTAGAATATGTGGTCTAAACCACAGTATTTATATTAGATTGCTGGTATATTTTATGTACCTATTAGATGGTAGCAGGAGTGTTTAGTTTACATAATATACAATACATTGTATGTAAATACATAATACATAAATACATATTTACTTTATAGTGCAGCTTTTACCTGTGTTTACAGAGTGTATAAAACCAAGTTTTATCCAACACATTTTCTGTACAGTACAGTTCAATCAAATTAGATGTAGTACATGTACAGTGTATATTAATATGCACTATATGGTCTAAAATACACTAACTACACATCATCTAGAGTAAATACAGAATATATGCATGTCATATTCTGCACCAGACAGTATATACTTGCTAAATCATGCATGTTAAACTAATTGTCACATATATATATGTATCTTTCTAAATGCACTAAAGTAGAAAGGCAGAGGTCTCTCTGTCTCAATGGGCTCAGGTCAGTTCCTGGGCTGTCCCTGTGCTTGGTCTGGATCCTTCCCAGGACAAGGTGTTCTCCCTGTGGTGCCTCAACAGACTCGAGGGCTCTGCTGACCCCTTGCACTGCCTGTCCTGGCACAGAGACAGCACTTTGGGTGATGCAGAAGTCAAACCCCTCCCCATCCAAATTGCCTTGACTGGGAGAAAGAGGTTATTGGTATCTCCAGTTTCCCATTCCTGTGGAAAAAAACCCCAAACATACCCCCTGCTCAGGTGTGGAAGTGCTGTGAGTCACATGGCAGAGAAGGGAGTTTTAATTTTGGAATGCCCTTTGTTTTGCTTCTGGGTTTGTGGCCTTTGCCGCTTGTTTCACCTGTCTTGTGATTTGATCCATGCTTCTCTGTTTCCACTTTTATTTCAAAACTAATTTCCTGACTTGCTAAAATGTGTTGGGGTAAAATTAATTTAAAAGAAATTAAAAAAAATAAATTGAAGTTTAGGCTTACATTTCCCATCCCTAAAGACAGTCCCAGGAAGCAGGTGCTTGGGAGGTGGTGTGAAATGAGTAGGAGTTGGAAGTACATGGCACAGAGCAAACTGGCTCCTTGGCTTCAGCAACATGCAGTGGCACAACTGCTTCCCAGATGTGCACTGAAAAATATTAATGAAACATATTCCCTTCTTGCCTACATTGTGCTAGTCTGTGACAGCAAGGTTGTTCTCACTGGATTTGGCCTCTTTGCCATTTTCTGAATGCTCATATTACCTAAGTGCCATTTCTAAGGGACAGAGAGAGTTTTTCTTAACACTGCTGAGCAGCGTTTCTTTCTGGTGAAAACCAGGCTTGGTCTTGTGTATAGGTGAGTGACTCCAGTGGCAAATGCTAAACTTGTTTTCCAATATCAACCAAGTGCCCATATGTATGTTCTTCTACCAAGGAGAGGGTGATGCTCAACAGATTGGATCTGGAGGAAAAAATCTCACCCAAGTCATGCAATCAGGAGTGCCCCACAACCTACGAGCCCTGAGCTGCCACCAGATGGAGCAGCCTCCCCAAGTACCTCCTCCACCAGCTGTGTTTTCATCAGGAATCTTTTTTTTCCTAAAGGAATTCATTATGATAGATGTTTTATCAGTGAATTCTGAAGGAATTAATAGTGATTTGCCATTTACTTTAAGGGGTTGCTGTTAATTCTAGTGAAATGAGAAATTAGGATATTTAAATGTCTCTGGACAATTTTGCTTCAGGAAAAAAAAAAGGTAAAAGAGAAAAGCGCAACCCCAAGACTAATGGAAATCCCAAGGTACAATTTTCACCTCACAGGACAGACTGTGGTCATAATGACCTCTTTGGAAGCAGATGTGTGAGGGGGGTGGGGGAAGGAATCAGAGCCAATGTAAAGCACCCCAAAAACCCTCAGAGGAGGTTCATGTGGAAATCCTGAAAGGCAACTCAGTTTCTCTTGGAGACTGTTGCTGAGAAGCTGAGTAGGAAAATTGGTAACTGGGCCTCTGTTTCTTTTGTCTTAGAGTGATATCCAATGTTATCAGCTCTACAAAAGGCTTCTCCAGGCACAAATCTACCACTTTGACACCTTCCCTTGCTGGTGGTTGGCTCACTGCTACTACCATCATACATCCAGCAAAAAGGAAGCTATCCCCACTGTCATCCATCTCCTGTGTTTTGTGCTCTTCCATTCAGCAGTCCAAGGGTTGCATACAAGGAAAGGTTAAATTTCAGAGGGGAAATCCACTTGCTGGAGAGCTTTGAACCCACACAGCCAGCCCCCCAGCTGCAGTTAGTGACAATTAAATCCTTGAGTCACAGTAAGGCAGGATCTGTATACGTGGTTTTATCTATGCTGGTGTCAAGGGACAAAAGCCACTTTTGTGATTTTTACAGTACCTTCTACCTATCCATGTATGAAATTAGTGATGGCAGAAAGGGCAGATACACAATTCTCTATTATACCTGTGGATTTCATATATATGGAGTATTCTTTGACAGATGAGAGATGCCAGGATGGGTTCTGTAACATCTTTGGTGCAGTGATGGGACCAACCTGGAGACCTTTTTCCTTCTAAAATCCCCCTTCTTACCTTTTGGTGATGGTGTACAAAAATCCCCCTCTCCTCGAGGTATGCAGTTCTCACAAGACTCCACCATAAAGTGAATGATAAATTTAAAGGAGGGTCTGGCTGCACATCCAAACCAAAATGTCCTTTATTGACAACCAAAATGATTGTTTCAGCAGTGAGGGGGGGAATAAACACAGGAGCAGCATCGCCTCCTCTTCAGGATAAGCTTTATTAACGTTTTGCTTTAACATGGTGGAATGAAGGCATGGGTTCTTTAAGTTTTCCAACGCGTGGCACAACAAAAGGAAAAATAACACAACAGACAAATTCAGCATGTAAATGACAGAGTAACAGAAAAGGTATGTGTTAACCCATATAGCTGCTAGACTGTCTATTAGAAGACATTTTGCAAGCAACAGTCTACATTTCTTTGTATTGAAGTAAAAACATTTTTTTGGTCAAGAAAATTACCTTTTTAAATTTTTACCTTTTTTTTAAAACTTTATATTATGTCATAAATGTCAGGGTAAGGCAAATCCTGGATGAATCATGATAAAAATCCCTGTTCCCCGAGAAAATAGATCCACATACTCTGCTAAAGTTGGTAATTTTAAAAGCAAAGCCAGCATGCACTGCATATAGAGAAAAACTTTTTTTTTCTTTTTTAATATAATTTCATTCAAGTGCCTAAAGCAGAACAGTGTTAATTCACAGAGAGGCTTTCTCAGTGCTTTAGAGAAAGATTGACAATTAGCTGCAGTGAATGTGTGACCCATTATTACAGACTATGTCTCAAGCATTGCCTTTGGATGTCTGCATGGAAGCAAACCCATTCATCATGGGAGCAGTCACCAGCCCGAGGAACAGCGTGTCTAATGGTAGGGATGAGCGCTTTCAGACACAGGAGAAACAACCATCAAGCAGAGCCTCGCACTTTGAATGCAAACATCAGCACCCAAGGGCTGCTACTCCCTTTATGCCACCTACTGCAAACGCCTTTTGGATTTAACCCAAAATCCTTGACATAAATCCCAGTGGGGTGATTCTCCATCTGATGCTTCTCTTCTACAGAACTGGCTCCCTGCCTTTCTGCAGCTCCAGCAAGAACAACAGAAGGGCATGGGTCACACTGCCAAACTATACTCACTTTATGAGTAGTGAAAAGCTCCAGCAACTACCTCAAACTAAAAAAACCCATACAAAGAAAGACACAGGCATGGCTGCGAATTGTCCAGTAAGGACTTAATCAATTCCTTCGTTTCCTTGCTTTACACTTCACGCTTCGCCACCGCATCCTTGGGCAAATGGTTCATGGTTTCAAAGACTCACTGCTGCCAGAGGACCAAGGTTAAATGAAAAGCACAGTGAAATTACTGTCAGGTGTTAGTGTCTAATGGGATGCATTTTTGCAGTTAATTTTTTTTCTTTAACTACCAGTCACTCTTCACAATGTGTTTAAGGAGTCTTTGTCTCCTTCTGAACCATCACACCTTAACAGCCAGCCTCCTGTGGAGCTCTCCCTTTGGCTCCCTTGCTAAAACCAAGGCTGGCAATGGAAGAGGGACAGCTGATAGGTGGCTAATGGCAGCTAACACCACTGTTAATGTTGCCCATGGGCAATGGAAACAGGTACAGAACTATATTCAGAGGACTGGATACCCTGTTGACTGAAGTTATGGCAGTTACACCATCCTCTGGAGGTGTTTATCCATTTCTGACAAACCTGTTATGACAGCCTGTTTCAATCAAAATGACCCAGTATGGAAAACATACAGAAACATACAGGATGGATGTGCACCATGTAGAGCTTTCCCACGGCAAACTACTGAAAACCAGGTGAAGAAACTGCAGGAAAGAAGAAGTCCATGTCCCAAAAGACCTGTTTTGTCAAGCACAACCCCAAGGATGGGAAAGAAAAGCAGGAGAGGCACCTCAAGGAATCCCTTCAAGGGCGCTTGGAGAGAACAAGAGCCACCGTGTTGGTCTTTAGCAAATTTAGGTAAACCTAGCAAGATTATCAGCCCAATTCATAGGCTTACGTCTGCTCATTTGCTCCTTCCACAATTGATCCTGTTCAGAGTTATGCACCCACTGATCTCCAGGACAACCAGGTGATGAAGAAGCTCCTCAAGGTCCTCTCTGGTGCCAGTGACACTTGGGGGAACAAACCACTGGAGCCAGCACACGGAAATGCTCCTCTGATTCCACCTCAAGCAAACATGCTGGAGGCCACAGAGAGGGAGAAATAGGGGGTTGCCTTTCTAGGGCCCACACTGTCCAGGGGAAATCTGGGGCTTTCCTTGTTTTCTTTCCTAATCTTTGTTTCTCCTTGGCACCCTTTTGATTTAACAGCAGCCACCGACTGCCATAGCCTGTGCTGGTGCATTGGGGCCATGCTTCATGCTTGACTCACTAGTACACCAGCACATGATTCATCATCAAAACTACTCTAGCTGGCATGAACCTAGATCACAGAAAGATAGAGATACATCTTACCTTGTTTTTTATTTTCCCTTTTTTTTTTTTGCCAGATTTTAAATACCTATTTTGGGATTCATGCATATTTTGGGTGAAGATAAAAAACCAAAACAAATGGAAACAATTATTTCGCTTAAAATGATCAAATTAGAATGAACTACTTTGCTCAAAATGATCAAATTATTCTTAGCAGCATTTTAAAATACAGTTTGTAGCACATCCCACCCTGGTCATGGGTTGTGTGCTCTTTCACCTGGTGTATTGTCCATTGGTTTGGGTTACAGCACAGTTGGGAAATGTATGTGCAACACTTTTGTTAATTTTCTACAAATTTCAGCACAGCATTTGCTGGCAGAACAATTGACATATGGTGAGACATTCTTATTCAAATAACTCTTAATTGCTTTTTTTTAAAAAAAAAAAAAGAAAAGAAAAAGAAAATCATGCATATGCAGTGGAAAACCTAATGAGGGCTCACACAAGGTACAGTGTGAAGCTGTTAAAGCCAAGAGCTGTATTTAAAGATGCCTTGAATGCAGAGTGTCTGCAGGATCAAGGAAATGTCTGTTGCCCACCTGTACCCAAAGGTCATACTTACGGCACTGGTTTTTTGGGATGTGCAGAGCTAATTGGAAAAAAAGCAGGATGGATTTGGGGGGCCGGCAGTTTGAGGCCACATGTGCTATTCACATGTAGGGACATGGCACAGCATAGGCTGCTCATGGGAAAGAAGATAAAGATGCTAGAAAAGGGGTGGGCCTGGAAACAGGCTACTGATGATGTGATGCAGGAGGAAAAGAGACCCAATATAAGACAGGGACTCACAGTTCAGAAGAAACTGTTGTAATTGCAAGGATAACTGCGAAACATTGTTAGAACTGGGAAGTTATGATTCTTTCCAACAGGCTTACAGAACAAAATGCAATGAAGAACAAAGAGAAATTAAAGCAAAGAGTCATTCCCCCAAAGCTCCCTCCCTCCCAACCCACGGAGCATCTCTGTGTGCTCTTTTCTGCCAAGAATGATGCTGTAGGATGTCAGCGCCTGCCCGTCGCGTTTCCTCGGGTCTCTCCTCTCCTGCATCCTTCCTTCACCACAGCAGTGCAGAGAAAAGAAGATGGGGGGGGAAAGGCAAAATTTCAAATACCTGCACAGAACCCAGGTCTCATCTTTCCAGCACAGATGCTTACAGTTTCTCTTGCTGTCATGTGTGTATGTGTCACACAGCTTCTATATAAAAGCCACTGCTAATTCATGAGTATATTGACTGTGCTTATCAGGGTTCCTTGGTTTTTCCACTGCACCATGGTACTCAGCTTGATACCACAGACCCCCAGCTCTGGTGGGTGCTTTGGTGCTAAAAACAACACATTAAAGTGCTAAACATAGCAAGCAAAGGGCTCTCTTTGGCTCCAAAAGACCCTTGTGAGAGTCTCTGAAGTTCAACAGGCTGATCAATCCTCCCTGGGGACCTGCTCCTTGTAATCAAAACAGCAGCAATGGGGTTGAAAGGACTTTGATAGAGAGCTGCAATGACTTCAATGCCTGCTTCTAATCCTGTGCATCCCCCCTGGGAGACATATAGTGCACCCTGAATTGGGTGCCTTTGCTTCAGAAGGGTGCCTGCAGAGACAGATTTTGCAGTGGAATTGAAGAAATTTATTAATTGCTAATCTGTGAGCAAAAATTACTTCAGCCCAAAACATTCACAGATATTCATTTCTATGGGAAAATGCAGCATGAAACACAGACTTCCTAAGGGCCACATGAAAGCTGTAATAATCATCAAATACATTTTTTTAAACTGAGGAAGGTTATTAACCTTTCCATGTATTTTTAACATGCGAGCATTTTGTTAGTTCCTCTTCTTTTTTCAACCAAACAACACACAACCAGAAGCTAAGGGAGGGTAAGGAAGAGTTGTGGATGCTGTATTTTAATAGTGAGGGTGCTTCCTATTTTTACTTCAGTACTTTTTACCAGGGACCCCATCAGGGCTATTTGTCACTCTAACAGAATGGCAGCCCACTGCCTATGTGCTGACAAGGACCAAGGGCCAGGCTCAGTAGTAATTATGACCTTGTATTTTAGATCTCTGTGATTTGAATCCCTGTGAATGGCTGCTGCCATTATACAGCTGCTGTATTTGCTCTTGAGCTACCTGAAACCCCATTACAAGTGTAAATAGAGCATCTTGCTGTCAATGATATTGGTATTCCTCGATAACCCTACAGCAAAGGAAGCAATGTGCACTAAGAACTACTTCTGGGGAGAAATGGCAAACGCTTCTTTTAACTGGCGATGAGCCTCGGACATTTTACTGCCCACAAAATTATTCATTTTTATTCTAGGGGCAACGTTATTTATGCCTATGACAAGCTCTGCCTCAACAACAATCCCTGTCTGCTCCAGCCATTTAGTGTATAAAGCCAAAAAAAGCTCCAGGAGGCAGCTCTCTGACTTTGCCTTGGTTTTCAGTGACATTAGGCATTGGCGAGCCAAGGGCAACAAACCCCCCGTGACATGAACCTGTTGTTCCCAGAACACAGCTCATACCCAAGTGAGCTCGGTTCCAACCAGTATAAATTATCTGTCATTTTCCTAAGCAATGCCAAAAATTGTTCGCTCAGTTACTCTTCTGTTCCTTATCTCAGCCCTGTCTCGTCTTCTGATGATCTAAGACCATGTGCTGTCTAAACCCATTACAGCTGCAGAGTGCTCTTATAATATTTACTTGACAAATTAAGTCTACTGGGTATTTTCTTTTTTTGATGTAATATGGGCCATATTAGACAATTTCTTTTCTTTTGTATTCTGTCTCACCTTTTTTTTTTGTAAATTATAACTTTAATTGAAGTAATTTTTAAAGCAAATCTTCAAACAGAAACTGACTGGAAAATAGGGGAAGAAAAATAGTCATGCAGGTCTTACCTGTTACTTAAGCTTTCTGCTCTGTTTCCATAGGATCATTTATATTTTCAACTTGACTATTCATTTCAGCTGAAAACAAACGAAGATGGTCAGGAAACTCTATTCATAACACTTGTTAAGTTAAACACATTAAGTAATAACTGCTTCTGACCCATTTTATTGCATTAAAAACCCTCTTTTGTCATCAAAAAGCTCTCTTAGGGCAACCATCCTAACCTGCAGTTCCATGGATAACCTGACAAACAGTCCTGCAAGGCTTTAGCATCACTAGAAATGCAATCCTCTGGCTCTGTATTGTCCCTTTGGTCCACAGCCATCCAATCTGGCTTTGGCACCCAACCACGGTGCCCAGATCAAGATCTCAATGACCCTCCTCTGTCTCTGTATGTCACAGGCAGAGATACAGGTATTGCCAAAGGGTGATGCAGAGTTTTGCCGGCCTAAATGGTCTCGACCCTCAGGTTCAAATATCCACAGGCTTCTGACAAAGTTCCTGGCAGGACTCAGGGCTGAGCCACAGGCTCATAATGAACCATAGAAAAATTTAGGTTGGAAAAGACCTTTAAGATCATTGAGTCCAACCATAAACATAACACTGCCAAGTCCCACTAAACCACATCCCTAAATTGACTCTTCTGATGTTGTATCAGTTAAAGAGATGCTGCTTCCATATGTTCTTGAACTGCAAATTTGCTGGAACCTAGGGGAGGATTCAGAGGCAACGTCACTATACTCCTACACATAATATCCATTTACAAATCCAACCTGATTTTAATTTAAAATAACTACAAAAATAAGAAATAATTTAAATAGAAGGCTTAAACTCATTTCACCATGACCTTTGTAAAAAATATCATCTAAACTATGGCAGGTGTGATTGGTCATATCTAGGCTAAACATAAATACCTCTGCACCTGCATTTTTAAGATTAGTATCTAATACTTGTTCTGCAATGAATTTGAATGAAGCCATTATATTAAGACCTCTTTTTCTTTCTTTAACCTTGCTTTGTGTTGCGGTATCAACTGCAGATTATGAGTCATTTGACATGGGTGACAGGAAAAAAACCTCAAACCTGAAGGGAGATTTGGAAACTAAGGGAAAATGGGAAAGGGGAGGGGAAAAAAGCCAAAAATCAATAACTATGCTACTTCCAGCCAGGCAGCATGATCTCTTTGCTGAATCAATATCATGTCAATACACCTGGCAGGGTTTTGATGAATTATTTGTAAATTATTCATCATCCATATGCAGAACAGATACTGTAATGGCTTCCTGGATGTATGTGATGAATAATAAGAAAAGTATCCACTCTGATGCGCATGGCAAAGTTGGGTTCTTTACCCACATTTGCATAGGAAAGACGGGATGCTTAATAAAAAAAATCACTCAGGGAAGGCTCCTGCACACTGACAACTGCAGCCTCTCCCAGCCTCATTATGCTGGCCAGCTTCACTGGCTGGCTTTGCAGAAAATACCATCAGTCTCCACTCACGTTTCACAGAGGCCTCCTGCAAAACAAATCTGGATTTGAAGCCGTGATTAGGATCTGTCAGCATCCCCAGTGAGCCTTTGCCTACCTATTGGGTACTAAACTCAGCTCTTTGCATCAGCTCTTGTAGAGACAGCAAGATCTGACTGAAGGATAAGCTCCTGCAGACCACCGAGTTAACCCCAACAATGGATGTCACTACGAGGCCACCTACACAATCCTCTCTAGCCAGAAAATAGCACAGCAGTGAAGCACATACTGCAAGAGAAGATGGAAGAACTGACACCAGGTAAGGTGGGGATGTGACTCGCAGCCCTCGGTGCCTGCCAACAGAAGGTGGTGTCAGAATGGCATCATTAGCCCTGGGTGCTCTACACCCAATCACATCCCCAGCCAAAACTGGCCTTCTCCCTGCTACACAAGGTTTTTAGAGGTGTTATACTGCTAACCTGCTTTAGCGGTCTTGTGGCACCTCCCCCAAAATGCTACATCAACGAACAGCTCGGCGAAACACCTGGACTTCAAAGAGGTACATGGCTCCTAAATTCAGTTTTACCTCCACCTCCTTCTGCACCTTCCTGCAGGCTTTTAGTGCCAGAAATTACGATCTCTGTGCAATGGAAATGTCTGCATTCCCTTGAAATTTGGCCTGTTGGGGGCCAAAATGAGCAGCTCTCAAATGATGACCAGGGAGGATGATCCACAAGAGGAGAAGAAACAAGCCAACAAATAGTTCCCATCCATCAGAGCACTGCAGCTGCTGCTGACCTGGGGGATGTGCGTTTGGCAGTGCAGCATCCCTCCTCATCCCAGCAAGAGAGCTGCGTGCATAAAGGTCAGCTAGGCAGGAGTCACAGCACAGCATCTAAGTGGAGACGACAGGCAAAGGGGAGACTGGAGAGCCAAGTTTAGAGTTGTCTGCGAGAGGGCGAGCACATTTCCCCACCCCAGGATACTGTGCTGGAGACCTGGATGGCAGATGACATCAAAATATTACTGGGTTGATTTGAATAGGAGCTTGGTCAGGCTCTTCCTTGCAAACATAACCTATTCCTTCAGCCACTTCCTAAACAATGCACTCCCCCTTGTATCAACAGTTATAGCACACGCAGCTATAACTCCACATAGAAAGAAAATCATCTACCCCGACCCACAGCACAGTGATGAAACACGTGCAGCTCTTCACTTGATAGATAACTTTTTTCTTGGATATTACACCAACACCATAAATAAAAGCATGAGGGTGTTAACTGTTGAGATTGTGCTTTTATATAGCTTTGGTGAACCACGTGAAGGTCAGGTTGCTGACAATGCATTCGTCAACACAAGCTTTTAAAAAAACCCAGGAAATTTCAGGTTTGACACCGCCCTCATCTTTTTCTTTTCTTCTGTTGGGTCAGAAAGTCAGGATGCAGCTTTTCACAGGCTTGAAATAAAAAAAGGCAAATAAGCAACCCCATTGTGAAAGGAGTGAAGAGTTTGATATGCCTAACACTGGCTGGAAATGAACAACTACCTTAGTAAACTCCACAGCTTTGGTGGCAAAAATTAAAAAAAAAAAAGAAAAAAAGAAAGAAAACAGAAAAGAAATAATAAAAGAAGGGCTACTGGCAGGGAAACACCACCTAGGAAACCAATCACCAAAACTGGGGTTTGTCATCATTACAAAATCCTAATCAGCAAATCTGTCCTGGGTGCAAAAAATTTAATATCCAGAGATCTTCACTGTGGTGGCTGATGGAAGAGTGCCAGGAGAAACCTGAGTCTCTAATCCATGCCCTTATCCAGGCTTACAGACACACCCTCTGACAGCTTTCCTGATGGAGAATCATGCCCAGCTTTCAAGTAACAGTCATTTCTCAAATGTATCACTATCACGGCCCTGCCCACCAGATGAACCAATATTGAGCTCCACTTAAACTGCCTAAACTCTCTGCATCTCTAAAGCACTTTTGGCTGTGCCATGGTACATGAAATTAAACCACAAGAGTTGGGCTGCAAGGGGCGACCTGGTGAGAGATGCTTGTGCTTTCAGCAGTGAAGCCACGAGCTCTTCTGGGGTGGAAGGAAGGGGACCAGAGAAAAAAAAAATAGGTAATTTACATAAAAATTACTGTCAAAGGGAATGAGCTTGAGCTTCCCTCTGTTCTTTTTTATAAACACTCAATATATGTCCCCAAGAAAAAAAAATACCCTGTAATATAATCCTAATAGCAACTTAAGCTGTATAGAAACAAAGGCTTCCCTGACTAGCAAAGTACTTTTCTGCAGCCTTAGCAAACACCCTTTTCCTGTCCTTTCATACAAGTTAGAAAGTTCAAAGGAAAGGAAGTTATGAGTCATACATAGAAGACCATACAAGATAAGCAAGATTTGAAACAGAGAAACCTATCAAGATCCTCATTTCAGAAGCTGCCACCTGATCCAGCTGTGCTACAGCACATGTTAAAACAGCTACGTGATCACTTTTCTTTACAGCTGGAAATCCCTGAAGATATTCCCTTAGTAAATTTGGATTTGTTTTCACTAAGTAACCCAGACTACTGCAGGGATTCACAATTTAAATATTTTAATGTGACTATGACTTTTTGGTTTGTTTGTTTGTTCACAGGATGAGGAGAGAAGGCTGCTTTGGCTTTATTCTGCACATTTACTAGGAACAGCATAATCTCGAGTATTTTTTAAAACAGGAAAATTCATTATGCACACTTGCTTTTCCTGTGCTTGCAAAAACTTCCCTGCAGGCCAATATCTAAATCAGTCACCGATTCAAATGCTGTAGCACAATCTGACATCAGAGAAAAGAAACCAGCGTCAGATTCTCTGTGCAACTAATAACAAAATAAATAAATAAATGGTTTGTCTTTGAGATGCAAAAAAGTGTGCCTTGAATTAATCATTATGTCAGTGCTGAAGAGGTTTAAGAAAGAGTTAAAAAACAGCCTTCACTACAGAGAGGAGTCCACGGAAATAAAATGAGAATTGGATCCCCAAACCCACTGCTGTTTGGAGCAGTAAAAAAACCCCTGCACGAAGCTCTTGTGTGCTACAAGAGCTGATCTAGAGGAGGGATAAAGGGTCTGCCTCACCAAAACCTAAGCACTAGGATGATAATTCCATCCCTTATTTCTTTACACACAGGATGAGCCAAGAAGGACAAATTGTTTTAGCTGACAAGGATGTTACGCCCTGCAGAGCTCGAGCAGGTTCCTGGTACTCAGCCCTTGCCAGGATTTACCACACAGCTGGGCCATTGGCTCATCGAGATCCAAGTCAAAAGAATTTCATTTCCAGGTCAGGAGATTTGGGTTGATAATGTCTACAAACCTCAGTGAAACTGCTGTTGGGTCAGCCAAATTGTGATTTGTTTTATTAACAGTAAATGTCCTAGGGAGAGAACTTCCATCTGCTACCAGATGAGCTACACAGAGATGCTGAAGAAGGGGCTAGAATGAGGCCAGCACACAAGTTCAGAGTGGCTGTACAGCCAACACTTTCCCCTTGATAGAGTTGGGCACTAGCACAGAAATTTCAGAAATATCTTCTGACTCCTGTATGAGACTCATCATGTATTGCCCAATTTGATACCAAAACCAAAATTACAGTGAGTCTAAAATATTACTTCGTTAAAAGGCAGGCAGAGTGAGCACATAAATCCAGTCAACTCAAAAAGCAGGGCTACAGCACTGAAAGGTACTCGCACCAGACTCCCAAGACAGTAGAGATGGTGTAAACTCTTGAGAAGAATCAGCTGAAGAGATTATAAATCAAACTCAAATATTTTAGGGGGAAGTGTACAAACAAACTCCAGAAAGGCAGACAATGCATCCACTTCAGGACAATTCACAGACTCACAGAAGGACCCTAAAGACTATCTAGTTCCAACTCCTTTCACCAGACCAGTTTGCTCAGAGCCCCATCCAACCTTGAACATTTCCAAGGGTGAGGCATCCACAGCATCTCTGGGCAACATTTTCCAGTCCTTCATCATCCTCATAATGAACAATTTCTTACTAATATCTAATCCGAATGTGCCCTCTGTCAGTTTAAAGCCATTACCCTAAAAAATGAATCTAAAATATTAGAACAACATACCATCCTTATTTGAAACATCTGCTGCTTCACTTGTGAGGTCAGTTTTCATAGGCTCCACAGAAGTTTCCTCTTGCCCTTGCATCCCTATAAGACAAGCCAAAGAAGGAGAAAAATCAATACTTACAATACCTGATTAATGTATAATTCTCAGACTCCATATGCCTGGTTTTCTTTTTCTTTACTTCTGGCATGCCTTTATAGACTCCACTGCTGTACAGTGGCACCCATTAGAGGAGAGGAGAGAGGATATAGGGGGAGGAACATGGTTTGAAAATAATTGCCTGAATATTTGTAGCAATTCGTGTTCTTTTCTAACTGGGATTGTTAAAACCACATCACGGCGTGTGCTTCTGCCTCCCTGCCATTCTTTTCTCATCGGTTTTGAAGAATCCCTTCTGCTCATAAAATGTAATATATGACAGAGACCTCGTCGCACTTAGAAAGTTTCCCTAGCTAGCAGAAAAGAAATAAATACAGTGAGTGTTCAAATACACCAGGTAGTCAGACACAAACTAGAATTTGAATGTAGGAAAATGCATTTTATCGCTGTAACTCAACATTTTTATCTCTTCTGCCCCAGGCTTGTCTGGAAGCTTAGATTCAATCTCCTACTATTATTTGAAATGGAGAAAAAAAAAAAGTGGGTTTGCTGTTTTGTACACAGTTTTCCAAATACTCTGCCGTTTTGAATGCTGAGAAGCCAATTTTTAGTTAAATTCTATCGTGCTATTTCCCTATTTTTGTGGTTCCTATTAAGCCTGTTGCACCCATCCTGCAGCTGAACTACAGGACGTCAGGCAGCTGGTCACTAAGTGATTCAGGCACGGAGTGGTTATTATGAGACAGTGCAGTAAGGACTCAGACATTTCAAAAATGCTTTACTCTTAAACTGAACTAATTTACTTCTTCAGCAACAGAGATGAAACGTTCACTGTCTCTCAAATGCCTTCTTCCCCTTTCTGCACAAGTCTGAAGTGGGGCTTTTAAGTGCACTGGGGCGCACTACATTTATTTTGTCCATAAAAATGTATCTATCACTGAAATTTTCAGCCAGTTTTCCCTCATAATGATATCTGCAAGCCAATACAGTGTCATGGAGATTTCAGTTTCCTCTGTGCTCACTGGCACAGTTGCTATTCTCACTGGTAACTTCCAGCACGCTACCTACAGAATCACAGCATCATGGAATTAAGGTAGGAAAAGAATTCCAAGATCAAGTCCAGTTGTTAACTCAGCACTGCCAAGCCCACCTCTAAACCATATCCTCAAGTGCCATGTGCACTCACCTTCTGAACAACACCAGGGATGGTGATTCTGCTCCTTCCCTGGGCAGCCCATTCCAATGCTAAATTCAAAATTCTATTCAAAATACTAAAACAAGGACCCAGCACACAGAGAAACCAACAAAAACTATGCACCAGAAAGCTCAGCTAGCCAGCTCAGTGAGCATAGGGATGGAAGACTTTACAGTGATGGAAATGTCACCCATCATTTTAACAGACCTTACTTCTCATGCAGAAATCTTTCAGTGGATTGTCATATCAGCACTTCACCTCTTCCTCACTGGTTTAAAACCATCTCCCCGTAGAAACAAACAAACTGCCTGTAAACAATCTGTGACTGAGAACCCTGCATGTCAGCAAATGCCTGAGACAGCCCCTTTGCAGGCACATCAAACTCCTGATGCTTCTCCAGGGAATTCAGGAGAGTGAGAGTGGTTTTCTCTTGAGGTTTCTTATGCACCAACATGCCTAAGCTTTCAGGTGCTCGCTCTGGGAAAAATGCTCTTTTTGGCTCCCACAAAGGATAAACCCAGGTCACTGCAACGCAAAGGCACGAGTATATGGCAGCAATCTGTCAAGCACAAAGCTGAGCAGTTATGTTCAAAATCCCTGCCTGACTTCTCCTAGCAAAATCAATATAAAATTTGCGGGACTCTGAAAGCACTGATTAATCAGGGAAGATACACCGACATTCAGGTTGTGCTACATTTTGATTAGCTGGGGGAAGCAGCTCTATGAAAAGTAAAATTTTGAAAGAATCACGGAATCATAAAATGGTTTAGGTTGGAAGGGGCCTTAGAGATTATCTAGTTCCAACCCCCCTGCCATGGGCAGGGACACCTTCCAGTAGATAAGAATGCTCAAAGCCCCATTCAACCTGGCTAGGAACAGTTCCAGGGGTGGGGCATCCACAGCTTTTTGGGGCAGCCTGTTCAAGTGCCTCACCACCCTCTGAATAAAGAATTTATTCCCAATTTCCAATTTAAACCTCTTTCAGTTTAAAGACATCCCCCTTGCCTTACTGGCTGTCCCTCCGTAAGTGCAGCCAGCAGTGGGTGCAGCTCTTCCCACCAAGACACTCTGATATCTGATGTAGGCATTTGGGATCCCTGCTAAATACCACACGCTCTGACTGGCAGCTGATGTCTCTGAATCTAACTTGCCCCCTCTGAACCACTGTCTATTACCCAAAGAAAGCAGATCTGATATGACATGACAGGTTATGTCTTGGCTCCCAGCTTCTCCTGTAGTCAGTGCCTAAAGATGTCCACGTGAAGCTCCCAGGCCTTATCTCAAGGTCTCCCATTAACTGTCTGGCATGCCTGGCTTTACCACGCTGCCGAAAGGTTTCTCACTTCCCATTTCAGAAATCTCTCATGCAGCTGACAAGTGCAAAGGATTATTGGCACGGTGCTATGTGATGACAGAGGCCAATTAAAGAGATGGCATTTTGTGGACACATGTGTGTGTAAATGTGCTACTTTGGGCTTTGTCCTAATTTTGTCCTATTTGTACCATCCCATAAGGGATGAAATCAGGTGGTGGGATGGGAAGAGGCAGCTCTAGAGAGAGGCTGAAAAGAGTAGTAACAGCATCGGCAAATCTGCAAAATTACTTTTCCAGAGATGTAGGGTTATAAATATTGTGAGAAGAGTTGCTTTGGTTCTGCTCTTTCACCTTCTTTGCAAGTTTGAAGCACTGATGCCCCATCCCTTTTGGGAGGGGATCATTGCAGTATCATCTTTTTATACTTCAAGTTGATTGTTGGATATTGCCAGCAAGAAAATGATCGTGGGAAACAACATTCAGGGACAAACAAGGCAGAAAGGATTGTAAACCTTTACAAAGCTCATCACCACTGCAAACCCTGGGAGGAGGCTTGCAAATTATACTGTCCCATTTTTGGGGGAGAGTCACAAATTCAGTTAATATAAATCTTAATTTCTTCCCTCCTTGTTACTGTGGGGGGCAGAAGGAACATTCACTTCACTGCCATACATGGGGAAAGCTTCTCCAAAAAAGCTTCTCCCCCGCCGTGCAGTCAATCCCAGTGCCACACTGAAACAAGCCCATTTCACACAAACAGCAGAACTTGATCAATACCAGAACCACCTTGACAACCAATTTATTCCCGAGGCCTCTCCCTTGTTTTGATTGCTTCAGGTTAGAACACAAACAAGCGAAAGATTTCAGGTCTCCGCACAGGAGCTGAGAGTTCCCGAGGGGGAGGGAGCCCGGGAGATACCACTTTCAATTTCAATTCCCATTTCCAATTGTGCTTCTGCCAGAGCTCATTACCCGAACCCTTTGCTGACTGGTTACACAACCAGCCCAGCACGAAGAAAAAACAGGCTGCTGGTGCGGGCAAGAAGGGCTCCCAGCTTTTTCAAATGAATAAGAGACGTGTGTACCAGGAAGATTGAAATCTCTGTACTGTTATCGCATCTTTTTTCCCCCCCTTATACTCACAATCTGTCATTAGGTCCATGTGCTTACAGCTTACACATCATTTTCTCTAGAGAAACGTGATTTCTTCCCCTCCAGATTCATGAACAATTCACAAGACTAACAGAAGATGTGGTAGTTGTTGGTACCTTAGCACATCAGTTTTGAAAGTGTCCAAGTACAGAGGTCAGACATCTATTCTCCACATCCCTTATAAATCCTAACAAGTAAAAAGTGTAACCCTTGTCCTCCTCATTGTCCTCCTCCTCCCTTTGCACAAAGTTTATACCCATTTCAAGCAATAAAAGCAGGCAACTATGCAGGCTTAGGGGCTGTAACACAGAGCAATCCATAAAACTCATTTTTACCTGATCATCACTAAGGTTTTGCTTGTACTGAAGAGTGCCTTTGTAATTAGGAGACAGAGGCAGGCTCCTCTCCCAGGTAATGCAAAGCAGAATCCCAGTACAGTCTCCCTAGAATCGATGAATCATTCCTGGAAGGCACCTGAACTGAGTTTCTGCTCTGGGCTGCCCACCTGAAGGGAGTTTATTTATTTTTGATGACCATCAAGGGGGCAGAGCCCAGCCTTGTCACTCTGGGTGTGGTTAAGGGATCACTTAATAGGCTCCAAACCAGCAATCTGAATTCCTGCTATAAATTTCTAGCTTTTTTTAAGGCCATAGACCAGCTTTAAGACACAGAAAAACAAATGTCATGCATACATGAATTCTGTCAGTGCAACCACACACCACCAAGACAAGTTAAATCTTAAAAAATTCCCCGATTTTGGAAGTCTTGCAATAAGTCAGAAATTCTGGTCCTAAGATCATTCTGGATATTTGAGGATGAAGAGGGTTATCAATACTACAAGGATATAGAAAACCACTACTTTAAAGGTGAAACAGCAAAGCCATTATTCCCATAACGTATCTGCCCAGATATTTTGGGTGTTGCCACAGGAATTCCAATAAAATACTATCCTGCCCATGGACAATTTTCAACCAGAGGAAATTCATTAGTTGTAAATTAGTTGTAGAGCAGTTGCTTCTACTCATGTTATATACTTTGAAAAAAATCACCTCTGTCACTATGCAATAGGAAAACCACATTACAGCTCTTCTGAACAATCCAGATTTCCCTGATTCATACCCACTGAATAAAATTTATTATTTTGAGTTCAGCTGTAAATATGCTTCCTCTAACTGGAAGACTTGGAGATGGAGGCTTGTTAAAATCCAAATTTCTCTGTTTAAAATTTGAAGGCACCATTTTTCATCTGCAGCAACAACAACAAAAGACAAAGCTCTTCTGACCCACAGCTCCATTGTCTGTCGAAAACCAGTTCCATTTTTCTTGCTCTGCAAATAGCCAGAGCTGCTTTTTACCTTCTTTCCAGTCATTTCATTACAGCTCTTTGCTAATGCGGCTGTCAAGCCTTCATGTACTTTGTTTACTGCTGTATTTTAGTAGCATTATAAATGCTGCCTCACTTAGAAACTTCCTGTGATATAAGGGTTCTGTTTGACTTCTGCCTGACACCTCCATCTGGGGTGACTGACCCTTTTAACCAGACCGGATTCTATCACATCAAAGGTTTATGCTCTCTTCTTGTAGGGCTCTACTTGCAGAACCACCCAACCTGCTGCTCTCAGGGCTGGAAGGAAAAAAAACCAGCAATCACTGTCCATCTGTACTTTGTATTTTTGGAGGGCAGTTTTCCCCCTTGTTATCCTTTTGCGATGCAGAGGTTGAGCACAATAGCTCCAAACCTGCAGGAATGGCACTCCCACAACAGTGCCTCTTGCTATTCTGCTCAGCTTAGTTAACAACAAACACCTCCATCTGTTAAATCAGAAATATTCCACCTTGATCAACCACCACACTCCCCCCAGCAATTAGGCACCATAGAGATGAAAGAAACCTCGAGGATGCAGATTTCAGAGGAGGGTGTGCTGGCCAAGGCACCAGCTTTGCTGGGCTTTTGAAGGCATTGGGTGAGCATCATTCCTTAATGCCACACTTGGGCTGTCAGGATTCCCATTGCAGCCCCTTCATTGACAAATGGAGTGTTTACCCTCCTTTTTGGCATTCTGGCTTTGTCTCCCAGAGTAACCCAGGAGGATGAATCTTCCCATCCCTCCGGTGCAGTGTGTCTCAGCTCAGCTCTGTGTTTGTGCACGCAACTGTACCTAAAGGCATCGTGCTGCTCCTTGCCACTGTTATTTCTAGCTCAAGCTGAACTGCAATTTTTTTTTTAAACGCGATTTAAGTGTGTCTAAGATCCGCTTATCCCTATCCCCTTCCAGCCCTTTATTAAACATACTGGTAGTAAATCTCATTATGCCTCCTTTCCTCCCAAAGGTGGGAAGGGGAGGGTAGTGAGGATTGTGGCTCAGCAATATGGCCCATAAGAGCCATACAAATTGGGTGTATCTAAAATCACTAATGCCCATCAGGAGCTCTTTGTGTCCTTTGTCTCTCTGTAACAACAGGATAAACCTGCACACAGCAGGCTTTTGATGAATAGGAGGGCACATCGTTTTAAGAAAAGCCTTTTTGGTTTTTTTATTTTATTTTATTTTTTTTTTCTGGAAAAGGCTTAGCTGCGTAAAAGGCCACGTTGCTGTTTTCCAGACACTCTTTCTGTGAAACTTCTCATCAGAGAAGAAGCCTGCAGCACAGAATGTCTGAAATGGAGCACGCAGCAACTTTCATCTCATCCCTCAATCGCTGTCTGTTAACACAACTAAAATGTTACCTGGTTGTACTCATATTAATAGATCACCTGTCCTGAATGGCTTCCAAAGCACTTGTGCTCCATCCCTGCCTACAAATAAGGTAGAGGGCCTGCTCAGAACCTCTCAAGCATGATGAGAAGTGAAGGGTTTCTGAATGAACTCTCTTTGACCTTCTGTCATTTTTCCTGCTGTTTATGAAACTCATCAGTTCCTTATCACTACCTGCCTCATCCCAAAAAACTCTGTAGGTGTGAGGAATTACAGCACTAGGGGATCCTTTCGTGTAAGCCTCAGGACATCTCCAGACCTCTTAAGGCTCACCTTTCATCAGAAGGAATGATGCTGGGCATCCAGAAATGTTTTCTGAATGCCATGGGATCTGGCCTTCTGAACAACTTCTGGCTGCCAGAACGATCCCTGCACCTCCACTCCCATCACAACATCATGTTCTCTGCACACTCCCCATGCTCATTACCACATACCCGGTACCACAGCAGCTCCCTCCAGCTGTCCTCAAACAGCAGCTTTAATTCCTCTTTGCACCACTAACCTGCGGTGAGGACTCTTGCCCTTAATTTTGAAGAACCGATAGGGGAGCCCAGTGGCTTTAATAGGCCTTTCCTTCCCTTAGGTCAACCCACTAAACCCATGAACAACTTAATAGCTCGTGCTGCTGCTGGATTTTCCATCAGCACATACTGTGCCCCTATTCCATTTCAATCTTGCATCCACTGTATTTTCTGAGCACTTCAAATGATCTTGAGGCAACTGCAGAAAAGCAACAGACTGTGAAAGCAAAGAGGTCCTGCATCTCCCAAGCAGGACAGATTTGTCAGAATGCCACACTGTTTGTTTCAAAAAAGGCAAAGAAACTTTCCTTTTTGCTCCAAAGGAGTCACTCCAAACATTAAGAGGCCATGCCAGTCCTCAGCCCTGAGCAGCTGCACAGAACGAGATAGGTGCTGGAAGTGAACAGAAATTATATTTATAAATGAAACCATAGCAAAAGGTGGGGAAGGAGAGAGGAAGAACCTGAGAGGTCTCAAATAGCAAACTGCCCAAGAGCTGAAGTTAGAAGAGTTCCTTTCAGACAAGCACAGTCATCTTTCACAGAGCCCCCACTCCATCCACACAGGCTTTGCCTGAGTTTCTGATAACACACAAACAGGGCTGCTCACCCTTCTGGCTGCAACCGTTTATTTCTGGGGTCACTGCTTCTGAAAGAGGTTACTGCTGAGCCAAAGAGTAGCCTTGGAAAATATTTCATTCAATTCTTTTTCAAGGAGACTATTGCCAAGACTATGAAGAATGAGCTTCAAGTTAGCAGGGGACAGCAGGAGAAGTGTATGGATCTACCTGACAGGCAGTAACAATACACAGTACGGGAAAAAGATTTTTCCCTCTTATTTATGGGGAGACCCAAACCTAAATTTTGCAGCGTACAATAAAACAGAATATTCACAACAATCAGAGGCACATGAAGTTCAACAAAGTTCTCCTAAGAGATGGAATAGGTATGCTGAAATTTTCAAACATTCTGTGATATAAGGATACAACAGCCAGCATGCAAAACAAGAATTAAAAAAACCCAAAACAAACAAATCCCACCACAAACCTCAATAAAATGTGGATATAACAAAATTTTGAACATACAACACGTTCAACTGAAATGGCTTGTTTTTTGGACAGCACTTGCCTTTCTGAAGGCTCATCACCTCCTTACCAGGCACTCTGTTTTAATTTTAGACAACTGTTGATTTCTTAAGAACATGATGAATATCATAGCATAGAATCACAGAATCATCAAAGTTGGAAGAGACCTTCAAGATCATCTAGTCAATCACCCCTAAACGATGGCCCCACGTGCCATAACCAGACCCCTCTGGAGCACCTCCAGAGACAGTGACCTCACCCCCCCCCATGGACAACTTCCTCCAGTGCCTAACCACTCTTTCAGTGATTTCTTTTCTCTCTAGTACCTAATCTGAACCTCCCCTGACACAAGGCCATTTCATCTCATCTTTTCACTTGAGACGTGGTAGAAGAGACTGACTCCCACCTCAGTACAACCTCCTTCAGTAGGTGGCCCCACCTTGAGGTTCCTTTACTCCAGACTAAACAACCCCTGTTCCCTCACCTCCATCTCACAGGACCAGACCCTTCACCAGCTTCGTTGTCCTTATCTGAACTTGCTCCAGCTCCTCAAAGTCCTTTTTGAAGTGAAACTCATTTACTTGTAAAGAAGCAGCAATTGACTGCACTCGTAACAAAGACCTTACAGATGATCCTTATCACATCTTTTTCCCCTACCAAGACACATGTTCAATAATGATCATTTTTCAAAAACAATTAAAGAAATGTACTCTTTTTTTTTTTAACTGAGTGCTGCTCTAACTCCTTCAAAGCCAAAATTTTACAGTCAGCTGTAAAATATGGTGCTAAACGCAAATCTTCTCTAAAGGACTCGGTTTGCTACTGAGTTTCTCACCTGTTCCAGTTCTTGGGGCTGCTTTTTCAGATCTGGATGGTGACTCATCAAAACGGAACAGATGTTTAAATAAAACACACACAGAGGCACACTTGTGTGTATGCATGTGTGTTCAAGGGCAGTAAGCAATTTTTCATGAATAAATGGCTGGGAGTTGCTTTCTCTCTGGAAAGAGGGGAACAGCTGAGTGATGGATGGTGGTGCTGGATGTGCTACCCAAGGCGATGCTTCCCACTCTGCCTGAGGCAGCCTGGAGAGAAGCCATGGCTGAAATCTGGCTCCTGGACATCTGTGTGGCTTTTGCTGTCAGAGGATGTCATTAAAGCTGATTGCTGTCCCCATTTCTCCTGTGAAAGCCTGGCATCCTTCTGCCCAGCAGTCAGCCAGCCCACACCAGTCAGCCTCAAAGGAATGGGAGGGAAACCACACGTACTGCAAGTGCTGTTTTACCTCCTAAGCGTGGATGCCATTTTTAATTTCTGCTGATAACCGGATGAATATAAGAGCGAAATTTTACAACGATGATGGGGAGTGAGATGTTTCCCCAGGAAATAACAGGACTACATCAGAGCAAGGGGTGCTCTGACCTCCAGCTGCTCTGTGCCAGCAGGGAATAACTACATCCTGCTCTGAACACAGACTGTATATAATTAAGTCATGAGAGGACCAAAATCATGAGCAGTGATTTGAATCACTAAATCAAGTGTGGTGAGGCACTGGCACAGGTTGGTCAGAGCCATGATGGACATCCCATCCCTAGAAGAGTTCAAGGTCAGGTTGGATGCGGCTCTGAGAAACCTGGTCTAATGGAAGGTGACCCTGCCCATGGCAGGGGAGTTGGAACCAGATGGGCGTTAAGGTCCCTTCCAACCCAAACCACTCTATGATCACAGCACTTCCAGAGGGAATCACATGCCACATATTCCCAAGAGACAAGCCTAAAAGAACAACCTAGATACTACGGTGGGTGTTTCAGCTCCGTGGTGACACTCATGCTCTTCTGCCCATTTTAGTGGCATATCTCAAGAATCAGATTTCACCACTGACATTTTGGGAGTGAGGGAGGTGGAAAGCATTGCAGTGATAGAGTAGCTGGTGTTTAACACTTGAAACACCCACCTAACACTTCTGACACTCACCTCCTCACATGAATACAGGAGATTTTCCAAAACACTGAAAAGCACAGCTCCTGTGGGTTGCTTTAGAATAAGGTAATCCACCAGCCTGAGTGTTAACATCTGCACATTGCCACATGATAGGCTTGGCCAGTATTTCCTGGCCAGGCTAAAGACTGAATTTAGATTACCAAATCAGTGAGGTTTATTTGCTCTGCTTCTTGGAGAAAACTTTAAGACCAAATTCAAAATTCCCAGTGTGATACAGAAAAATTTTGCCCACAGCAGAGCTTCCAGTATAGCAGGCCAGGAAAAACCAAGTGTCAGTGCTGGCAGTCACACACTTGCTTCTTTTCCTTGCAGAGAGTCATTATGCAGTGTTTTCTAAAATTGTAAATGTTCTTTCTGGCTCACAATAGGAAACAACACTAATATGCATCACAGGGTGTGAGATAAAATGTGCGGCGCTATTGTTGCCTTTGATTTGTCTTCCATTTATATCAGCTCTCAGTAAGAATTACACAAAGAGAGAGCTGCAGATTTTTTTCCGCTCAACTTTTTCACATTTCATCCTTTGTTTGGTTCATAAATTCTAGGGTCTAACTAGGACGTTACATCAGAGACAGGAATTTACATTTAGATAACATAATGCAAAGAATACTAACAAGCATAATCCCCCCTACCAACAGCTCCAGAGTACTTGCCAACTGACCTCAGCTTTGTAAAACAGGAATCTCACTTATTTGCTTGAAACCGAACATTTCTTTCTTTTTAAGCAGTAACCTAACAATTGGTTGTTTTTTGGGTTTATTTTATTAGTGTTTGTTTGGTTTTGTCCTGTCCCTCCCCACTTTTTTCTTGATTTTAAGGAGATTTTAAGGAGTCTCACTCCCTGTGCTGCTGCCAACTTAGTCTCTAGCTGTGGAGATGGCTCCAGTTTGTAGCCTGGGAAAAAGCCTGGGAAAAGAACCTGAGCACAGTGGTAACTACAAGAGGAAAGCCATGGTGGTTTTGAGCATCACCTAAACAAATAGGTAGCAGACTCCCCCAAGGACTGATTGCAGGATGCTTAAGAGAGGCAGTTTTTAATTCTTCCCAACTTCTATGCAAGAAGCATAGAAGCAGTGGGCAACCAAAATCCAGCAAAGTACATCAGAGACACAGTCAATTGCTACAGAGAAGTCCTCAGTCCGGTGCATCAGCTCTGATATCTACCAGTGTTGACATCCAGGTCCTGTGATTTCTGAGATTTATAGCTCAGTTTAGGTAGAAAGGTCAAGCACTGTGGGCATTTTTGTTTCCCAAACAGCTTTTTCCCCTAATAATACTTGCCCTTGCACAAGCTTGTTCCCATTGTTTGAAGAGGTCCATCCTGCTGTTCCTGGTCATTCTGGCAACTTTATATGAAGGAGAACAAGGGGTCAGAAATTTACTCTACATTTCACATACACCAGACACTTATTTGTATCACAAGTAAATTCAAACAGCAAGTTAGACCCAAGGCTGGCTTATGGCTAGACCATTACTGTGACATTGGGTAAAAATGGGAGCAACTCATTTGGAAAGCTAAGGCACATCTTTTCCTCAATCACACTGCCTTCTCTCCAAGTTATTGAAGATTCTTCAAAGTTCTGTTATATCTTGAGGCACCAAAGAGAAACTGGAGGCCAAAACCACATAACACAGAGTCTGAACAAATGTCTTTAAGAAAAAAAAGAGGGGGAGGAAACTGTCTCAATATGTTTCTTATCAGAGGATACACTTTCAAAAAGACCAGGAATATTCCCTTTAGCACTGGAGATCATATCCCCTCTTTCCATCAAACATTCTTTTAAAAGAGGTTGTTCCACATGCCAGCAGACATAGGTCAGTATTTTCAAAAATAGGTGACTAACTTTAGGAGCACTTTAAAAGGGAGTTTAGATCCTGAGTTTCAAAAGCTCCAAGCTCTGAGCAGCTCCAGATGGCTTCAAAGGGGCTCACTTCATAAGCGGTTTGGGATGTGCTCAGCATTTTTGAAATTCAGGGCACCTATTTGGAATCCTAAACATGGACTTAAAAATTCCATGCCAATTCTCACTGCACTAAAGATGACACCACCTCTGTAATCTGTGCTTAGAAAGCTCAGTGATATTATAACTAACAATATAGCTTTCCCCTTCTTTTTCCCACAACAGAATTTATAGAGCTGCGAATAAAACTGGTGTCTACCACAAAAACTGGCAGACTTGAGTCTAACGAGATAACTATAATTTTCCTTGAAGCTATTGAGCAAGTCGATAACACCTCTCCAAATCCTTTAATAATTGATGATTAACACGGGTTCCTTACAAGGAGGTGTCCTGAAGGTCAGCCAGAACACAGCAGCCAGGGCTGTGGGATACTCAGAAATACCACAGGTCATAGAAAAGAACTGAACCCCAGGCTGGCACACTGCAGTGTTTAGCCCTTCCGTAATTCCAGCCCCCCGCTACAGTGCCAGAAAACATAAAGACTTATACTTGGGATCTGAGCACCAAAGTCAAGACCTCTACCAATTAAGCCAGAAAAGAATAATTGTATTAGCAGTTGATAGCAGCAGCCTTCTGTCCTGCTAAGAAGGATGACATTAAAAGCATTTCCTCAAGCTAAACTTCTTCATAGTGCTGGATTCGGACCACATTTTATGATTTATTCATAATGAACAGCTTCTTAGCTCATGAACTTGCAGATGCCCAAAGCCTTTTCATTATACAGCTTTCAACTATTATGGGCTTTAAAAAAAAAAAAAAAGGAAATTGATATAGTGGATCCACCCTTAGGTCAAACAGCAGCAACATCTCACCTCTTCTTCTCCCCTGGAGCACCCACAGCAAGAGGACAATAGAGAGCTTTGGCCAGCACATAGTACAAGGGTCAGAATTAGAGGCTACAGATGTGCACTGTACAGATGTGCACATGGTCCAGGTCTGCAAGAATTTGTATGACAGTGTAAGGATTATCACTGCCCACAGTCTTCACAAACACCTTGGCATCTGTTACTTTCATGGGAACCACTGAAGCTTTCAAAAGAATGCAGGAAGTGCTAATCCCCCGGTGCAAGTGACTTCAGCCCTGACAGACTTTTCTCAGAGTCACAAATAAAACTGAAGGATTCAGCCATAAAGGATTAGGAGTGGTGTCACCTAGAATTAAGCCACTGGCCTTGAACCATGTTTTTGTTCAGCGCTGTCAGTAGCAAAATTTCACCATCCTAAACCCAAGATTTATTGAGTTTCTTTAAAAACACATATATAGGTTTCCAAAGAAGGTTTAAAAGTCTAGATGCCTCGCATTGTATAGTTTCCATTTTTCACTACACTTTGGTGCACTAAAACCCATCAATCTGGCAATCCAAAGAGACCAAACAAATTCTTTTCACAACTGCACACAGAGTGTCTATGCACATAAAACAGGGAACAAAATGAACACTTTGCACAGCTCTCTTCATATAGAATCTATTTTAAATACTACAGACCCAAGAAGGGGAGGAGCCTGTTACACAGAAAATTGGCCTTTGCCTAAAAAGTTTACAGCTCAGAGCATATCTAGATGAATATCTTGCCTCCTTAGCTGCCCTGTTACACTGATGTAAGGACCCAAAACAGGGCTCAAAACATGAGATGTGCTCTAAGTCAAAAGTCTATGGCCTTTCAGCAGGTGTGGAGAGAAGGGTAGGGGAGAAACAAGCCTTGTGCCTTGAATATCTGTGACAGCGCTGAGCACTGACTGAAAATCTTCTGAGGGTGCCAAGCACTGATCCTCAGCCTGGTAAAGCCTTGCCATGATTTGGGAGTGTTGTGCCTGGCTCAAGCAGTTGGCAACAGCCCTGACACCGTGACAAAGCCACCGCAGCTACTGCATCCCGCAGGCAGCGGGTGGTCCTGCTGTAAAGGGAACCGACTGCAAAGGCACATGTGGAGTTGATCAAAATATCTCTAACAAAACCGTTTCCTGAATCAAATTACATCTTTTCTGTTTTAAAAGAACAGATAGTTTTATGGGAGATGTCGTTTTCAAGGAGTCACACAAACATATGCTGTGAAGTGCAAGATTTCCTGAGAAATGGTGCTGGCTCTTGCCAAAGCTATGAACTGAAGCTATCAGGTTGCCTTTAAAAAATTAAAAGGGAAAACTCTCCCAAATTTAAAAGGAAATGCATATTTTTTAATCTTGTAAAACATTTTCGTGGAGGCAGGAACAAGAGGGAAGTGCTTCTGACCAGCCAGCAGGAAGCACCTGTGAGTGTGTACTGGGCATTCACGCCAAGCAAGCTATTCTTTCAGCAGCAGGAGCTGGAGGAAGCCTGTGGATCACAGAGATCTATGTATAAGAGAGTGATGCAACTGTTTTGGCAGTCCATGAAAGGGATGCTCCAATTAGACTGATGATCATGCAAAGCCATGGAATTTAGGCTGTCCAGCTCTTGGGTAGGGATAACTATGCATGGCACTTTGCATGGTACTCCCAGTTCAAGTTTAGAGACCACAGCAGGGCTACATGGCAGTAATGATTAATGGTGATAGTAACAATACTAACGAGTAAAAAGATCCTGCTTATCCTTCTGTATGTTCCCTGTCAGCAAAATTCTTCATTTTCATTTCCTTAATGCAGAGTAATTCATACCCCAAGAGATGACTTAATAGTGTACCTATTCCTGTACAATAGAAAGTATAATAACAATAGATCCAAATTAAAGCTTGATAAGTTCAGTTTACTAACCCTTCACTCTCATGACACATTTGCTACAGCGAGCTGAGGAGTTCAGATCCATTTCAGTTCTGCCTGTTCTCAGGTTTACAAACACTGAATTAATGCAGCTCTTTCCGCAGCCCAAAACACAACAGAACTCTGCAAACAGCTGAAGGAAACCATAAGGACTCAAGGTGCCACATACTGTACGCAGAATGACTTCCCCAGAGCAGGCCCACATAGCTTTGTTGCATCCATCATCACAGCCCAGTCCTCGGAGCGCTGTGGCCAAGCACAGCCAGCTCTCCGCTCACGGTGCAGTGCTTATAACCAAAGGCCATCATCCGTCCCGAGGGGAACACAGCAGTGATTTCAATATCAGGCCTCAGGAAAGGTGGTTTTATTTCAAACACTTTACCAAAGGCTGCTAGTGGGCCAATCAGTTTAAGTTGTGATGGTTTATAGCAACAAAACTGTGAAGTCTCCAGAAACTAGAAACCGGTAAAATGTGAGAGTTGCCTTCTTGCCAAAACAAAATTCCTGGTAATATAGAGAGAGTATTGGATCAAAGACCAAGTTTTTTGTAGAAACATGGAACTTGCAGACACCTTATCACGAAAGCTTTGGGGATGCTGGGTGGCAGCCTCTCTGGTGTCCTTGGCCGTCCTGGCTGAGCACAGCTAAAGCTGGATCAGCCTCCTGCCCCTTCCTCCAGCTTCCTTATGGACATATCCTCCAAATTCTGATTTATTCCTCATGTCATGTCATGGGACACAAATCACCAGCAGCAAGGCTGCTCAGTGAGAAACTGGGGAGCCCTTGCTGCTCCTGGCAATGCATCCTTGGCAACTCACAGCAGCAAGGTAGCAAGGGGACAAGTGACATGGCAATTCCAAAGTGTGCCCAGCATTTTGTACCTGCTGTAGCTGCTCTCAGGGGGTTGGATCTCACTCCTTCGTTCCCAAAACCTGCAGCAGGCCTGACTACTTCACAGGGATACAGTAAAGCATGGAGCAGCTTCAAGCTTTATTCATGTGTCCCTTGGGTCCTAGGGTCACAGAATCATAGAATAGCTTGTGTTGGAAGGGACCTTAAAGATCACCAAGCTCCAATCCCCCTGACATGGGTCTTTGCCCAAAGATTATTCCACTTCCCAGTCAATTAAGAGAGGGTGCAAAATACCAGAGAAATGGCATTTCCTAGCGATTCTGATAAACAAAGTATATAACCAGCTACTTTAAAAGCGGGCTTTGAAATGCCACTGGCTTGCTTTGTTCTGAGCACATTCCCAGGGAGAATGTCAGGTCGCATAACTCATTTGTTATCTTTACACAGAGGAGCTCCGCTAAGCGCCAGCCATCATAAAAATACTAACATTCCTTTTGGTGGAAAACAAATAGGAAAGAAAAACGAAGCATCTCTCTTGAAAAAAAGGAAAAAAGGAAGCCAGTTAGCACTTCAAAGATTGCCACACGGTCTGTAAACAGCGATGTCAATACACGGGGGAGCAGCGCTCCTCTTCAACGACAGCCTGAGTTACTCAAACGAAGGGAGCATCATCCTTACAGGGAAAACGCTTCCCCGTGACACAAAACTGCATCGTGCATTCATTTAGACACACTCTTTGCATTTCATTTCCCTCGATGGCTTAAAAAAATACCAAGAATCAGGATAGCATAGGAATAGCATTTCAATCCAGCCTTGTATGAAGCACTGCTCTCCTCTGGCCAGTGAGCACCCAGCAACAAGAACTTCATATATACCACAAAGGGGAGTGCTAGGGAGAAAACTGCAGTAATTGAGGTCTCTGTGTTTGCAAAGAAACCCCTTCCCACATTTTTTCCCGTCATCCAAGGACACTTCCATGTATTTACAGCTAGCCATGTTAATGGTATCTAAATATTTATCTCCTGAATGGCTGTATTGGTAGGCATTTAATTCTAGTGATGCAAACACCTGATGGTAGGGTCTCATTTGCCTGTAAACACACACCACCAGCCAGTGAGTTCAATTCTGTGGCAAATGGCCACAGGTACCTGTGAGGGATCCGAAATCCCACACAAAATCTCTCATGCTCACTCTCATGCTTTATAGGGAGGGAGGGAAGAAGGGAAAGAGCTGTGTGGTGGGGTTTTTTTGAAATCTCATTTGCAGTTGCATAGCTAAAGCTTGCAGATTAATAATAAAAGTGGGTATGTGACAATGCAGAAACAAATGCTGTTCAATGTCAAACACAAAGCAAGATGCAAATTTATTTTTCTGTTAATTAACCAGGCTTTCATCTCAACTGCTCTGATCTTGTAAATAAAGCTCACAAGCTAGTTTCAAACAAGTGAGGGAATTAAGCAAACAAAAAACTCCCCCAAACCCTCAACCAAAACACCCCAACTCAGCAGTCTCCTAGCACTGGTTGGCTAATTATGTTTGCCATTTTTCATTCAGGGGGATCTCAACAGATTAAAACAGGCTAAAAGCAACTGTACTCAGGCACTGGCCTAAGTGTGACAGCCCTCTGAATACCACCAGCCAGTTGCTGTCAACCACTGCCAAGAACCAAGGGGCATCCTTGAATATCCCGAGAGATGAGAATGGGAAAGATGGACAGAAAGATAGATAGATGGATGGATGGATGGATGGATGGACGAGAGGACAGACAGAAGGAAGGAAGAGAAGAAAGAACAAACGGGTCCCCAACACGAAGTAACATGGCATTCTCCTGCAGCTATGCCTAGCCTCTAAGGATTTACTTTCCATGCTCTTTACTGAAATTGTTCAGGTCCTTAACTGATCTCCTGGGGTGCAAATCAGGGGGGCTGAAAAGCCCTAAGCTAATTAAGCATGGCTGAGACATGCTTGATGAGATGGGAAAAATACAAAGCTTTTGAAAGGGTGAAAAATCTCCGGCCATCTGGTAGCAGCGTTGAGGGGAGAAGAAAGGGGAAGGACAAAGGGGCAGCTCTCTGCATCAAGGAGGTGCAGGACTCCTTCATTACTGGGTCACCGAGACCATTACTGCTCCAAATGCCTGTGAAAGCCCACAAAACAAGCTTAGGAGGCTCAGCAAAAACAACAGCTCTTAGCAGAACAGCCTCTTCAGGAAAGCAAATGGGAGCAGATTTCCCCAAGACACGCCTGCTAATTAGAAATTATGGGTAATGGATGGGGGTGGCAAGGCCCCCGGATCAGAACAAGAATTTTCCCAGCGACCTCTCTACCTGTCTCCTCCGACTGCTGCTCTGCAAGGCCCCACAGATGGTGTTCTCTTTAAATTAATACCACCCTGCCAGCCAGAAGAAAGCTTCTGTTGTACTTGGCAATACAGGTGAACAGCCTGCATTTAGGTTTCAAAGCGAATGCCCCAGGTGTTCCAGCAATATGGCAAGCAGCTGATGTGCTCCAGCCTCTTCAGGCCTGGATAAGGCTCAGCTGTGTTTTCTTATCTCTAAGACCAGTTAGAGAAAAATCACAGTATTCAGGGGGCAAACTTTGCACACCGGAGCAAAACCTGAGCTATCTTTGCTTTAAACGGCTTTGTCAGCCGTGAGTTGCTAAAGGGCTGGTGCCATCCAAACAAAGGACTCTCCCTTGCCTTCTCCTCTTGGAGGAGCTGGATACGGCTCTGGCTGATTACAGGTGCAGCCTTGCAAGGAGCAAGCTGGCTTTGACACCCAAAGCTGCAACCAAACCCTTGCCAAAAAGCAGTGCTGTTCTCACTCTCTCTTTGGGATGTGAATACGTGCAGCTGATTTCCTCCCCTCCCACGTGCAGACCCTTCTCTAATTATTGCAGCTGTGTACTGTGATCCAGTCAGATTTACAGGCTGGGCAAGAGCAGGCTATATCCATCTCTGAATGGGAGACCTCATTAACAGAAGGAAGTGGTTCTGGCAATCCAATGCACTGCATGGCTCTGCTGTTTCCGGTATCAGATATAAAGCCCATGTCTTGGCTACCTGTGCTGGTAAAATATCCAATAGCAGCTGTGGTAAGAACAAATGGCATGAACCATATTGTCTGGCCAAATCTTGACATGAATATATCTCCCCTAGGCTCCCCTTGAAGGTTCATTTGGAAAGATTTCCTGTGCCTTAAACTATCACACCTCTAATTCAGTACTGTAAAACATTGGCTACGTTTAATGCCAGAGGGAACAGTTTCATGAGCAGATTCTGTGATCTCTGTATATATCAGTTTCTAAGATAACTTGGGTTCCTTTAGATAGGTACCGGATATATATGTATTTCTTATCATCTGCTTTTCATGCGCACACACTTCAAGAGCCAGCTGGATCTGCCAGCAGAACTGCATCCAGGAAATCTATTCCCCTCCTTGTCCTACGTCATGCTGGAAGGAGGCAATATTAGAAATACTGTTTAAAGACTTTTCCTTTCTTTTCTTTTCTAAGTAAATTTGCCCACGTTGCAGGGCCAGAAGGTTCAATCCAAGCTACAAAAGCATCCAAACTTTTGGACATTTCCCTGAGAAGCAGCTGTGTTTCAGCTGCAGGGGCCTGCAGTACCACTGTGTGGTTACTGACACGTCTCAGTAACCTCCCAGTAACCTCAGTCATCTGCAATTGAGGACTCAGGTTTCCACGTGCAAGCAGATTTATGATGAGACAGGCATTAAAACACTGACAATGGTTTAAAGGGTCCACAACAGCTGTACCTACCACACACTGGACTCTTACTGCTTTGGAAGACAGAAAGATAAACCAAAACCACAGAGGATGCCAGTTTTGCCAGCCCAAAGACCAGTGTGGGAGCTTCTTAGCAAAACTCATTGTTATACATCTCTTGTCCCAAGGAGGAGGTCCCATAAAATGAGAGCACAACTCCGGTTTCTTTTGGAGATCCAGCTTTGGAGACCAACGTGACCACCAGAGAGGAGCTGCTCATATCAAAGGAAGGACTGGGTGTGCTGGTAAGGATCACACCAAAACACCATGAATGTGTGAGCTGAGATGCCAAGAGAGAAGGCCAGGGCTGAACCGAGATGTGATGGCAACACAAACTCAGGTGTCAAAGCATCCAAAACCCACGTGAGGGAGTGGGGCTGTGCCAGGGCTTACCATGGGCCTCCATACCCTGTTGATCAGAGCATGCTGGAAGCAAATCTGAATTCATGCTGGAAGGGGTCAACCCCTAACCTTATGTCCTAGAGATCCATGCAAGGTAGCCATGAGGAAAGCACCTTTCATCCTTTCCATGCATGCTGGGACAGCATTGATGAGAACACGTGACCTGCAGAGACCTTTCAATGCTCAGAAAGAGCAAAGTAAAAAGCAGTGAAGCTGCTGTACACTCAAATCAGCAAACCCTGATCAGCCTTCTGACCTCTCCAGACCAGCTGGGCTGATGGAGGTACCACCCAGAGAGAGGGTGATACTCAGACCCAGTCCTTCTGACTACCTCCCCATGAACTTTCTGCTAATCTTCCCTCCAAGCTTGGACTGCTGGAAGAATCAGCCAATTTAATTTCCTTGTCTGGAGCTGCTGGAGTTAGGTACTGATTTTTCAGCACATTGACATCTTATTTTGAAGCACCTGAGGTATCTCCATTTGTGCTCATTTGATGCCTTTGTGCTACATTTCAGGCTGACAGACCACACAAACACATCCAGCGGATGCACTTTAACTGATGAAACACCCTGTAGCCATGATAGCATATTTGCCACAAATTGGGAATCTCAATGTTTTCCAGGCCCTGAGACAGTGAATTTGCCATCCTGACCCCCTGACTATATACCATTGTTAGCTGTAACCAGGGGGCAATGGAGAAAAGATTATTGACTTTTTCTGCTCAGGATCCAGAACACAGTTTAACTGATTTTCTATCCAGGTAAGAATGGTATAACCTGTAAGTGACTGCTTATTTCCTCTGCAGAGAAAATGCTGAACGTGTAAACATGCTGCCTTTCAAGGGTTGTCAAGTAATGTAGGTATTGAGTGGTTTTTGACAGGATGCTGTAAATGGAATAAAGACGGTTTTGGCCTCTGCAGCAGCTATGATTACTGGCACAGCTATGCCCTTCACACTAGTGACTGGAGAACAAACAAACAAACAATAAAGGCTGCAAACCCACAAAGAGGAATAATGAGACAAACGGCTCACGTGGCTCAGAATTTCAGGGTAAAGACTCTGCACCAGTGAAACAATAACAAAGAGCATCTTTTGCTTGAAATTTGCTGGCCACAGAAAACAATGGCTTTTAGAAATCACAAGTCAAGTCTGAACCTGGGAGGAAAATCCTTAATAACTGTTTGAGCACAGCACGGTGCTACTCAAGTATGGAAAAATTACATTACGAGCATCCAAGCATGTGTATGGGTAAGTAAAAAATAACACCATTCCATACCCCTCATATTTCTCTTGCATCTCTCAAATAAAACTAAGTGTTTTCACAGTTGCCCAAAGACTGTCTGCAGCTGCAAATCGAAGTGCATCATTCAGAGCACCTGTTTTCATTGCAGCAGCAAACACATGCACAGCACACAGGAGTGCTCTGGGAAAGGACCTTCGGATTTCATGGAAGACCCCAAAAAGAAGATGCTGTGCTTTGTGTGAAAGAGCAGAAAGTCCCAAAGAGCTGCACTTCTTCACCGATATGTTGAGACAACGAAGGTGCAGGTGCAGGCATGTTGCTGCAGGAGGAGAGAGGTTTCTCCCTGGCAGATCCCTCCCAGTGACTAGAGATAGGGTCAGCTTGGGCTGTTGGGCTAACACTGTGGGCCAGCTATGCTGGTGGTGCCCTTGCACGCTCATCTGGAGGCAAAATGTGATGAAAGCCAACCAAGCGGAGCAAAACTGTTCCAGATGGCAAGATCTGCTCGAGAGAACATTCACCTGTCAACCACATTAGGGAAAGGTGAGGGGACAGAAAACCTGCTGCCAAAACATTATGGGTAATGGGCAGAAGAAGAGGAACAGTGGTACGAGGAAAGCATTATGCTTCAAAGATCTGAATGAGATTGGGTGGGTTTTCTCCTGCTCTGGATCTGCTGCAGTGAGAAGTAGATTTAATCCCAGTTGGGTCATGCTCTGTCAAGGTAACTCCATTTTACAAGCTGTACACACATTTCCCCTCACTATGTAGCAGTCCCTCCTTGTAAAGCTCTGGCCTCCCTGTCCAAGTGCCAGGAGGTAGGGCACCTATAAAGCCCTGATGTACCTCCATGGCAGAGCCAAGAGTGGGAATGCACACAAGAGAAAACAGAACAGAACTGAATCAAAAAATGTGCCTCTTGACCCACCTGACAGTCCACAAAGTGGCACCCTTCTCATATGAGAACAAGGTCTACTCCTCACCACACCACTGGGCAAAACTACAGAAATAAACCTACTGACAGTAAAATGACAGTTTCCCTCCTGCCTCCCCAAAGAACAAGCAAGGGAATCTTTTAACCATGGGACAGATCATGTTTTCTTTGGATTTGTTCCTGTTCTGTGCTTGAAGTAAAAGACAGTTCTCCCAAACCATCCCTTCTCCACTCTCACTGCTTGTGGTTTCCCCACACCTAGTTATGACTGGATTCCACTCTATCTTATGAAAATCCCTGGCTAAGTGCAGTTTGTGTCTGCTGCTCTAAGTGGCCATTTGAGATTCAGAAATAGCTGTAAGATACTTCTACAACCGGCACTGTCATACATCCATCCATAACCTAAGCAAGTGGGAGCACAGCATTTCCAGTTCCAGAGCTGGCTCAGTTGGATCTGTGTATATTCCATCATAAACAAACTTTATTGAAAGAGGTAAGATTCCAAAATCAACTAGTGCTTAATAAAATGAACCCTCCTTTTGTAGCAGACAGGGCATAAGAACACATTTGTCCACAAGTGATTAAATTCCTTCCTGGTGAAACTGCCTTTGGTCTGCTGGACCTATTCTAATTTAAGACCCAAGTTCTTACTGTGGCAAACAGGAGCTAAGCCCACGGATCAAACAGATGCCTCTGTGGCTGTCCAGGATATTTAAAAATGGTGCTGTGTCTCTGGAAGTGCTAAAGCTAATTTCCAGATATACTGTTAACTGTGATGCCATCTGTATCAGTGCAGTCCTTGGCCAGTGAGCCCTACTTTTTCAATATGTTACAGGAAAATCTTTCAAAGAAGTCAGCCTCTCTCCCATGTTCCTTTAATTCATTCCTTGGGTGCTATTTGAGATGCATAAGGCACCAGTGCTTCTCTGGAGAGGTGAGCTAAACCCAAAGCCTGGTAGATTTGGACCCCACCACATGAAATATGGATTCCATTACCTTTCCAGTTTTCTTATGTGAAAAGGGTGTTATCAGTTTCTTAAAGCTCTTCAAGCCTTGTAGCTCGCAAGTAAAAAACATGTAACACCATGTAATACTATTATAAACACATGAGGGCTTAGAATGACTTCATAGCATCTGCTTTTCAGTGGGATTTCATGACTATATTTTTTGGCATTCCCACCGTGGAAAAATCAAAATTAAAATGGCACTTCAAGATATTCCATTAAAAATATCCAGTGTCTCCTCCAGCTTCTCAGAAGATTTAATTTCTTTTCTTTCTTTTTATTTTCTGGATATGGAAAAGAGTTCTAAAACGTCTTTTACTTGATTTAATGCTGAGTGTGTTTCAATTCAATGCTGTAACATGAGTTAATTAAACTAAACAAAGGCCACATTGTCAACACTTTCAGCAGGAACAACAAGATGGTATTTTTAAATGAAATAAAAATTGCCAATTCATAATTTCTATTCTGCTTACTGAAAATGAAATGAAATTAAGAAAGCAATCAATTACAGACAATAATCCTTAAACACTATCATTGTTACAGTATTCCCTTCTGGTTTTTTCTTATTTTCTTTCCTTTTGTTTTTTTGTCTTGTACCCTTACCATCAAGCCTGATAACACAAAGTGACCGTGACAGCAAGCAAAATGTTTAAGCTGAAAAAGCCTTACGTTTTCTACCTTTTTTTATTAGAAAAGCACCCAGAAAAAAATAAATCTCTTGCCCTTGCAAGAGATGAAAAATAATTAAAGCTTAAAATTGATCTTGCGCCACCAATTCTTTACATACATTCAGGCAAGGATCTGATATACAGAGAGTAATGAAAAGAAACAGATTCCTTCTGGGGCAGGAAAAAAAATATGACTTTTTCCCCCTCAGGAGACTGAAATCAATAACTGGAGCAGACTCCTGACAGTGTAATAACCAGCCTGACTGCCAATGCACAGTGCTGGGCAGCATCCTTAGGGAAGCACCCTCAGGAAAGCCCTGCAGGGGGTCTGCGTTTCATTTGCTGCCCTGTCTTGCTGATCCTGCACTATCAGTGAAGCCCCCTTGCTGCTGTAAGAGCCTGGAGACCTCCCAGGTCTGAGCTGACAAAGCCACCACACCACAAACATAAACCCACAGACAGAGGGACCACAAACCCCACTCCTCCTCCACAGGCTGCAACATGAAATTGGAGCAGAGAAGATGCTCAGGCAGGCAGGGCAGCCTCACCTGGCTGCTTCCGCAAAGCATAGGAATTACCTGGAGATCCTTTTTGCCACAGCTATGATGCCTTCAGAAGCACAAAGTACTTTGCACTGGCATGTATAGACCAAAAAACCCTTGAACCAACCACCACAAACTGGGCACAGCAGGCTAGTGAGCAGAACCTGGTCACAAAACCTCTCCATCTGACTGATACTGCAGCTGCAAAGTTCACTGGAGTTTCTTGCAGATCTCCAGAAAAATAAAGGTATGGGGAGCTTCTTAAATCCAAAAGGTATTCCCTGGATAAAGGCACTCCTTTGACTTTTCAGTGACAGTCTTTCTCCACATCTCCAGCTACTCCCATCTACTTGCTTCCCAACAGTCCACCTCTCTGTGTAGCAAATGCACTTTTATTTTTCTTTGACCAATATCTGTCAGAAGCAGATTTTAAAGATACATTTTTAGCACCAGAATATGCTGCAACAGTCCAAAAAATGACATCTGATCGATTCAGTATGGGTGGTTATCAAAGACCAAATACACTGTACCTCATTCAGGGTATTTATTCCTCTCCTCTTTGGGTAACTCAATAAAAAAAGTTGGAGCTTTATACCAGTTCTTCAGAACCCACAACACTCCAAAATAACTTTGTATTCTTTTCTTTCCAAACAAAAAGAAATTATCCTTTTAAAGGCACATAAGGAAGATTTTTTTAAACCTCTTTTTTTCCCCCTTTCTCTCATCTCTCTACAGTTGAAACTGAAAAGAAGTTTGGTTAAGCAATAAAAGGTAGTTTCAATTGCCATGAGTCAGGAATAAAAATGTCAGATTTGTCCAAAAAGATCTTTCTCAAGAAGTATTTCGTTTCTCTATAGCCACAATGTCATGTCAAACTAAAGCATTATTTTGACATTATTTACGACTGTACCAATGCATAAAAAAATCCAATAAATGCCTGAGACTGAAACTATTAAAAAAACCAAACAAACGAGTTTTCTCCTCAGGTTTTATAATACTTAATTCTCTCCAAGATTATGCCGTAAAATTATCACTCTTGCTAAAGTACAATGGGCACATGAAGGATGGACAAAGTTATAGCTACAGAGTCACAAAGCTATTCATGTAACAAAGACTGTTGAGCAGAAGTGAGCTTAGCTAGAACAGAAATGAAGCAGAATTCAAATTTACAGGAAACAGACAATGACCAGAAGACTGATAAAAGAAATCACATGTATTTCAAATGGTTTAAATTGTGAAACCCCAGCTTGCTCCCAAGCCAACCTTATCACTGCATTGTTAAGGTGAGGATACTCCCTCCCCAACTACTGGAATTTGTTTCTTGGGTGGAGAAACATCCCAGGTCAAGCTAAAATCATGTTCCAAATGGCACAGCAAGATAAAATATTTTAGCCCAAATTCAGAAGAGAGAAAATAGAGAAATAACAGAAATAACTTCATTTTCTAGCGCTCTGAGAGAAATCATCTCCCTCCAAAAAGTGAAGCAACTTCTAAGGATGATTAGGGAGGGAAATCATCGTATTGTATATCTTGACAAAGGGAGATAGAGATGGGAAACAAGATGACTGAGGGAAGAGTGGGCTTGGTGGAGGAATTGGCTGCTTATTCACACAAATAAAATGGGGTTCATTTTCATGTGCTGCAAATTGTGTTGTGGGATAAGCGTGCTGATTAAAACTACAGAGAAATGCTGAATGCACGGTCATTACAACACACCAGGACCATTTCCAAGTGTACATATAAAAGGTCTGCCAAATGGTCTATTAAAAGCATGTACACTTACCTAGTCAGCAAATAGGTCACTGTTCACCACTTACTCTGCTTTTTAATAAAGGGATTTGACAATATTCCCTAATCTTATAAGCAACACAGATTTTCATTATTCTTTTGTGAACCAGAATGAGTGCATTATAGTAGCTGGGAAAAAAAAATTGAAAAGGCACCTTAGTTTGCCTTTCTTCTTCAGTTACTCCCTAGTAATATATAACTTTAAGTTACAGTAGGAAAAAAAAGGGAATAAATTGGCACATGTGATATTTTATTACTGATTTTGGAAAGAGCAACAGCAGGTTTTTTATGAAACACACACAGTGCCTTCCATTGTTATATTCTTCAGGGTAATCTGGCTTGGTTCTTACTCCTGGCAATGGGAAACAGGAGTGAGACTGCCAAGACTTTGATTCCTCATTCCTCTGGGCTCCTGGCGCCCCAGAACCTCGAGAGCACCAGGATCTGGGACTCCTTGGAAATACACACTGCTGCATGACCCTGGAGCTGTAAAGCCAAATGAGCTATATGGAAAGGACCCTGAAAGCCCTAAAATCCCCTAAACCACCGAGATGAGCTGGTAGTAAAAACTTGCACAATTCAATCAGAAGCTCAGAAGTTTGCAAAAACTGAGACATATCTCAAAAAAAAGAAACAGTAACTTTTCCAGCACTGAAAAAATTTCTAGCACACTTCAAATGTCAGATGTAGAAGAGAAAGACCAGGTAGTTTGCAGTTTAGTAGTCACTATGTTTACCTACAAGTAGAGATCCAGAATCCTTCAAAACAACTTAAAATCTGTTTATTTCTATTTAACAGCACTAGCAATCCTGTTAGCTTTCCCCACCACATGTTCCTAGACAAAAATATGCCATTTCATCCTATGTGGATGCTGCTGGAAAACTATTCAACTGAATTAGTTTATGAGGTAGCACTTGGGTTACATAAAAGAATGTTACATATTAAATCTCTGGTTTATGCTAAGTAATCTCTTTCCATTAAGAGAAGTCTCTCATTGGGGAGTATACCTTATTTTATCAGCCTGAACTTCAGCTGATTTTACTTTTTTTAACTTTTTTTTTTCCCAGACCCATTTCACTTTGGGGTGAACTTCCAAAACTCATGGCAGAATACATGCCCACCAGAACAGGAAGCATCTAGCAAGACAAGGGCAAGAGTGCTTATACCCGTAAGAATGAAACAGAGCAAGGAAAAGCTTTAATTTTCTCCTCAAAACCCTGAAAAAGCACCCATTTCCTCCCCCTGATTAAAACACAATATGTTTGGAAGAAGCTGAAAAGGATATCTATGCTGTTGTCCTGCACACAGACTCAACACATCATCTCCTCTTATTAACTTACCAAAAGCTCACTTAGATTGATGGGAGTCCTTCCATGGACTTCAACAAGCTTTGGATCAGAGGAATCCTGCACAGCAGCAATGCCTGAGCCCCCAGGTAGGAACATGTTCCAAAATATTTAAAAAGGACTTTTTACTTACTTATTTGAACCTTTTAAATCAGGGGCAGGAAAAGTGCCAAGAGCAACTGTATTCTGACATTACCTTCTTTTCCTTAATGTTACGTATTTTAATAGTAGGTAGAACAGATGGTGAAATATAATCTCTCTGCTGAGAACTACTGACAGTCACTAGCTGTAGGGGACACTAAAGCAGTAAAGAGGAGAAAATGTACAAATAATGAAAGTACATTTTGCCTAACTTGCTTAGGATGAGGCATAAAATAAAATGTAAATAATTTCTATTCAGAGGAAATTAACCTAAAAACATTACAATCAGAGTGAGCCTGGATTGTTTAACCTGGATTTGCAGCTGAGGTAGTGGGGTACCATTTACCTGGACTTGAAAATAAGGATTATATCAATTCCACCTTCATCATCATTAATACAGCACAAAACTGATACCATTAACATGAACAATAATAAGGAGATGTGATTAGTCTCAACTTGGTTAGGCAATTAAAACTACAAAAAAAAAAAGGGAGGGGAAATGTTGTTTAGCAGTATATGAACAAAGAGGTTCTATTAACCTGGCTTTGCAGTGAAGAAAAATGTCAATATTGCTAACACAGGTTTGCAATTAAGCTGGTGTCAATGTGGCTGAGAAAAGGAGTTCATAATTAGGACAACACAGTTAGTATTGACCTGAATTTTCAATAAAAATCATGTCTGCGTTTTAATTTGGAACTGTGAAATTCATCCCCGTGCTCTACAAATGACCATATAATTATTAACTTGCAGTTACTCTACAATTAGAGAATTATTTACATGATACATTATTTTTTATATAACCACGTGCCTGTTGCAAGTGCTGAGCTGAATGCAGGCTTCCCAGGGGCATCCAACACTTAAAATTAAACTTTTACATTTCCTTGCAAAAGCATTCCTAAGGATTTAAATACTTTACTCCCAGAAAAAATTACTGCTTCAGCAAGGCTCCAAATATTGGTTTCTTCATTAGAATTACTAGTTTCAGTTAATTGCTAGTTAAATCTCTATTAATGACCTCACAAACAATAATCATACCCATTTATTTTAAATACTCTCGATGCTTCTAGCGACCATGATCAAGAGTGTACTTAAATGGACATAAATTGGTTGTTTAATCAGTCTTATGCACTTAAATGCAGAAAACCAACAACGAGAGGAGGGTTTATTTCAAAGTCACTTTTGAACCTGAGTGTGCACTTTTTTGCACTTATTTTCCTATGCAAATCCAAGTCCAATATATCAAAACAACACTCAAAGATAAGACTAAAAAAAGGATTTTTTTTTCTTAGAAGGAAAAAGCTCTTATGTCTTCTTTTCATGTTTCCTCAGAATAGAAAAGGACAACATGAGTCCAGCAACATTCTCTGTCTCGATCTGTTTTATAAGTAGGCTCACCTCCTTCTTCTTCTTTTCCTTCTTCCTTTTCCTCTGCACTGGGAATCAAAGGTGTCTCAACTTCTGTTGTGTCTTCTTGGTTCAACACTGTCTCTGAATAAATTTGATATAAAAGAAGATGAACAGTAAGGCTTTTCAGAACAGACATAAAAGGATTAACATCTACCAGAGACCTTGCCATTAAAAACACTGGCAGAGGAAAAGGATCCTTTCCCCCAAGGGTACAAATACAAAAGCTGTCCAAGAAAATCTAAGAGGCTGTAGTTGACAGCAAAGCCTTGACCCTTCAAGATGCTGCACTTTCTGGGATTTAGCACAAAATGACCACGTGCCTAGATCCAAGCATGGCTCTTCACTGGGACTCATTGCAAGCCAGAGACACACTCCATGCCCCATCCCTGGAAGTGTTCAAGGCCAGGTTGGATGGGGCTTGGAGCAACCTGGTCTAGTGGAACGTGTCCCTGCCCCAGCAGAGGGTTTGGAACTAGGTGATCAGTAAGTTCCCTTCCAACCGAAGACATTCCATGATTCTGTGATTCTATGATAGTGTCTCTGCCTGCTAATCTTGCTTTTTGCTTCCAAGACACGTGCAGTACCTTCTATTTCCATGCAAGAGCTTTGGGAATCTGCCCCAGTTTTCATCTCCTCTTTTGCAGAAACATCCTGTTGTCCTGCTAACACAACAAAGAGAAAATGGCATCAGGACATGAACCTAACACACATCATGGTACTTCTCAGCCAAACACTGTTGTTTTTCTATTAAGTGAAATGCTGGACTTATTTTATCTGTGAAAATATCACTTAGCAAACTCTAAGCATTAGGTTTGTTAAATGGCTGATCAAAACTGGCCCTGCATCACTTATATTTTATTTCTTTTATAGCTCAGCCTTGACACTGTTTCTCATAGGAGCTCTTGTAAAGCGCTCGCTGCTTGACAGCCAGCTTAGCAGAAGGAACAGAAACAGCCCACAGGCTTTTAGAACAACAACAACAACAACATAGAAGGACAATAATAACAATTCTATGCACCAAGGATCAATATGGCTAAACCCACATATCTGGAGACGTGTGTCTTTTCCAGCAACACCAGGGATTACCACCCCACAACCCACTGACACACAATCTCCATCAGCCAACAGCAATTCCTTAAGGGGGCAGAGGTCAGGCAGAAACCCACTGGATGCTGAAACTGGAAGAACTAACGTTCCAAACCGGTTCATTATTTCTGTCTTAAAAAATTTTGATGCAGAACTTTACCTTCGGCTTGGTGTTGCTCACACGCCACAGGATGCGCCGGCTCGCTCTCCCGCGTGCCTTTGGAGTCTTTCAGGGAGTCTGAGGAAAGAGCAAACAAACAAATAAATCCTGCAGTGGTTTTCAAGCTGGAAAAGCCTGGTAGCTACTTGAGTCAGAGGTACCCTTTAGGTCTCAGCTTCTGAGATATTTGGCATTCTGATACGCTGGCAGATTTTCTATCTGTTTAACCACAGCCCTATAAACTACAGAAGTATACTCGTGGGTTTCAATTATTGAAATTTATTTCACTTCACTGAGCAGTTTTTTGCCTGCAGTACTAACCTTAAACAAGGAGCTGGCAAGGAAGGATGCCTTAGAATATCAGTGCTACCAAGAATTTTATTTCTAACAAATGGATTGGCACAAAGCTATGAGAAACAGCAGGAACCACCTACTTGATAAATAAAGTGATTTATTATTTATTTAGAACAACACTTTCTCATGGTTAGATTTTCACAAGCTTGACAAACCTTAAATCCCACAAATCCCAGTGCAAATCCTAGCCTCATGTTGCTTGATGACAGAACTCCCAAGGTCATTATTGTGGCCCAGACTGCTTTTCTTTTTTGGGGCAGACCATCAGAATGAACTGCCCAAAGCCACACTCTGAAACAGTGGCAAAGTGAGGCTTAAATTAGATGACATGAAGTCCAACTGCCATGCTGTCTGGGATCTTAATAAATGCAGGGCATTATTTTGTGGTGTCAGACAGCATTTTCTGACAACAGCCACTTAGTTTTTGCTTGGGGATGAAGAAATGCATAACGCATAATTGCACTGAATTCAGGTACTACAGCAATGCAGACATCCATTTTAGCTCTGTTCATCCCCGTAACATAAAGCTTTCCCTGGATAAAGAGCTCTCCTTGAGCCTCATTAAAAACCACTGCTGATCCCACTGGACATTTCTGCAAACTGCAGGGGTTAAGTCCACACCAGGTCATAACAGTGGCAACAGATAATCAGGATTTGTGTTCCCCTGTGAGATGCTTTCTAAAATGCTGCTCGAAGGGAAACGTAAGTGACGGTGCCAAAAGATCTACAGCATGTGAGAAGAAATTATGTTATGACAGTCTTGTTAAGGCTCAACTTCAGGAAGGCCCCTTTCTGCAACACAGCCCAGCAAATCTTACAATATACCCAAGGATATCCCTGTGAAACTCTGTTTCTCAGACTTTCCAACCATAATCTCTGATGGATAAGTGAGAAAGCTGGGTTGTTAACATCTGATCCAAATTTAATAATCTGTAGGAAAGGTATGCACTGAAAGTGTGTGGCTTTAATTAACTGCAAATAATCCCCCAAGGCAAATATTTAATTACCTGCACAGCTTCTTACTTCTTTTGTGGCATGACAATAAGTTTATAAATCCAAGTTTGAAAGTAAAATAACTCACTGATGTACAATTTGCTAAACTTTGCCCTTGCTGCACTTTTTTTCACCCTACTGTGGACTTAAAACGCTACTCACTGTTCTCAGGTGGACCTGCATCAGTCTTTCCTACTAGGATGCCCCGCTGTACTCTAAGGTACAAGGGATCACCCTATCAGCCCAAATCAGAGCAAAATAAAATTAGAATTTTATCAAATTCCAAGTTTAATCAAAAGGCCAGTTGAAGGATCTCCTGGTAGAAATGGGAATAGCACCAAAAATCTGTAGGGAATTTTTTAAGCAAACTTTAAAGCCATCGAGAGAAATTCTGGCTTTGCTGAAGTTCTGGACGAAGCTTTCAGGATATCACACAAGCCAAGATTTGTACCCCATACCTTAAATTAATATAATAATTATTTTCCTGTATGATATAGCAGCATGCTTTTAAGAAGACAGTGTACTGTCAAAACTGGAATCAGAAGTCCTCTGCTTTAAGTACCGTGCAGCCAGGGCCCAAACACAGCCCTTCAGGCAGTCAGAAGTGATCCTAAGTGTGATATCTCCTGCCCCATCAGAGCCTTAGAGCCATCTTATCCCACACCTATTGCACAGTGCTTCAAACTCGCAGCCCAGTGCCCTTCATCTCCATTCAAATGTGCCACCTTTTCATCCCAGAGTGAGGAATGGCTCCAATTTCATGCAAAAATCAATCCACAGCATCAGAGGCACAACTGTGGGCTCTGGCCAATGATAACAAATGGAGTTTAAGGCTGTGTGTGCCCCACCACACTCCCTTTGGGCAGGCCTTATGGAAAGCTGCAGTTATCCCACAGTGTCACTATTCCCACCCGTCAGCACAGCTGCCAGTCTGTCCCCACAGGCTTGATTCTTATGGCATGGCAATTTTGTGTTAAACTTTCCTTCTTATCATGAACAGTTTTCCTATTGCTCGAGGCTCTGAGAAAGCAATCAAGCTGCACAGAATTCCAAATTATCCCAGGAAATATACAATGATAATTTTACACAAGTTGTTTTATTTTTGCAAAGTATGTTTCTGAAAGGAACAGAGCATGGGCAGGAGCTACTGCCTAGCTGGAAGAGTCTGCTGCTCTTATTCCAGCAGTAAGAATCAGGCTTGGTTGGTGTTACTATGCAGATTCTGAGTTTCAAAATCCTTAAGGTCAAGACCATGTCAAAGGTTCCCTCTTTTCAAACACAAATACTGCATCAAATATTCAAGCCAAAAGGTCCAAAGACAGATTTACTTTTAGAATTAAGGACAATGAAATAAAGCAAAGGAGTAAACTCAGATTTATCGAGAAAATCTGATCCAAGCAAGAGGGAAAGTGTAAACCCAAATGCAGTGGTCAGTAAAAATGCTGATGATACACTATTTCCTGTGTGCAAGTTTTCAGTAGGGTAAATGGTATTCCTCTGACTCAGCTGGTCCTCTGTGCTCCTTCAGGGCCTTATGCAAGTGGGTATAAGCCCAGTATTATAGTCCTAAAGGATTCCAGGGTCTACAAGAGCTCTGGCCTTTCCTAATGCCTTATTTCACTTCTAATTCATTAGGGAAATAACTCCTGATATTTCTAAAAGGCATAAAGCAGTGTTAGCCTTCTCCTAACACAGCCTACCTATCTGTTTAGTCATATCAGAGAATCCAAGCCAGGATATTATTTCACAGCACGATATTGCTTAGTTTTTTGCTAACACACATGCTGGGCACTATTTACCTTGGGTACCTACAAATTGGGCCAGTAAAAGGTTAACACTCCTCCAGGCAGCACTGAAAAGGATCAGCGTTTCTGACACCACACTAGAGCACAACTCCTAATGCCACCACTGATCACACGTGAATGAACCAGATATGACATTTAATGATATAAATGAACCAAAGATAGGCCACTTTCATCCACTGCACATCAAGCACTGAAGTGCTCACTGAAATCTCAGCATCCCTTAGTCCTCTCAAAACTCTTCCTTGCTGGCTGCAGTGGCAGTGTCTGTGTCAGGAGTGCTCATCTCTGCACCCCTCCCTTGTACTGAAACCAGGGTCTTGTGGGACTGTGTGTCTGAATCCACCTGGGAATCAGCCCCAACCTTTAACAACCTGTGAACAAAATATGTAGACTTCAAATAAGCTGATCAGAGTACTCCCCAAGTATATTCACTGCTCCAATACATCAGCTGTATGTTGAATTCGCCTCCAAGAAAAGCATGTAGCTTGCAATAAGCGATCAATCCTACCCTTCCTGCCAATAATCAGACACTATTTTGTCTAAATCCTGCATAAATCCCTGTGCTTTTCCATGCCATTCATAATTTCTTTTGACTGTATAAGGCGAGGCTGCTCAAATGAAATTTTGCAAACGCTAAGGAAGAGGGGAAATGGTAAGAACTGAATGTTAAGTGGTTTTAATGATCTTTTAAAATTCACTTCCCCAGCTACACTCTGTATGGCTTATTTACTGAGTCGTTTCTAATGTGCAACACACCTGGGTCCTGCACACAGCATAGATAAATCACCGTGTTTTAGGGAGCTGTAAGAAGATTAAAGAGGGAAAAAGCTGGTCATTAGGAAAGAAATTAGGTTCAGTGCATTTTATTTTTTAAGCATGATACTGTGAAAAATGACTGGAATATTTCCAGAGTGAAAGAAATCAAGCAGGCGTCTAAAATTACAGGTAATGGTGTGCACGGAGGCTGCCACATGATTAGGGTATTCTTTTGCCTCATAAACCGAGGAAAATGTGTTAAAATGAAGTACTATAAAATGGTGATTTATGAGAAGTTGGGGAGAGATTCTTGAGCTTTGACTTTAAAATGTTATTTTTATATCCACCAAGATTTCATTTTAATCTATCTTTATGACAGATTAGATTTATTGGAGCCCAAGTTTATATGGATTGGTAAAACAGACTCCTTTAGGTGCAACAACCTGTAGAGATATTTTTGCAAGTTTTTAGGTAGACCAGGCAGTTTCTCTCTGCAGGTGGAGTACTTCTTCCACCCATTTGTGCTTTGAGCTGACAGAAGGGCATCTCCTCTAACCTCCCCTTCTGTACACCTGAGAAATTCCAGGCACAGCTGGTACAACAACTGAGGGCAACCTGCTGCTGCCATAAGGGGCAGGACCTGTTGTACAGGGCTCTGGGAAAGGAGAAAGCTGAGGAAAACCTGACTGTCTCAGTTACAGCCTTCCCAAGAGAAGATGCTAAAGATAAGAGTTAGAAGGGGAAAGTGGAAGGAGCAGAACCTTGCATTGGACTGACAGGAGCGCAGCTGGATGGCTCCAGGTCAGCTAATATTTAAAAATAAGTAGGATTTAAATAAACCAGCTAAGTAGATTAGTGTTGGCTGTTGCAGCTGCCTGTGCTGGTGAAGGGTAGAGCAGAAATACCTCCTGAGCAGTTCAGGGGCTGGACCCCATCTGGATGTGCAGCTCAGGTCACATTGAAAGTGAAAAAGTGAATAACCCACATTACGTGCAGTTCCAAGTGACCCTTGCGGAGGGTGTTCAGAGAACAAGTGGTTGGTTGGATGGTGGTGGTGATGACCCTGATTAGAAAACCCCAAGCCCCACAGATTAGCCTGTGTTAGCCAGTTTGCTTTCACAGCAATCCTCCTATCCAAGGGACAGAAAAATGTTATCCCCGTAGCGGGCATGCAGAGCCACAGCTATGGCTGGGGGTGTTGGAACTCTTCCATTAGAAAAGGTTTCTTTTTCAGTTACCTATAATTGAAATTTTTCAGGCTGAAATTTTCCAGGTCTAATCATAGCCCAAGGGTGAAGTAAAAACATTTCATTGGTAGCTGCTGAGCGCTCAGCACTTCTGAAAATCAGTTCATTCATTTAGATGTCTTAATATATACTTAAGAGCTGATTTTAACACCTCTTTCTGATCATATTGGCCTTTCAGTCAATCTTTTTCACCCACTTATCAATGACTAATTTACATCGATTTGCACAGCTCCCCTGCATTTAAAATGCTCCGTCTTTCACTTTACCCCTTCTCGATCATTTATGTCTTTAGGACATCAAGATTTTTTCCACAGTGAGAGCTACCTATGGCCAAACGAGAATTTTTATCATACAGGCAGGGTACTTACAGGCTTCTTGGTTGCCCAAAGCAAGGTTTTAGGGATGCCCCGGCCAGAGCATATACCTAATTCTGTTTCTGACAAGCCCTCCAGCTGGCTGAATCTGACTCCATTTCAGAGAACATAGGAAAAGAGTGACTTGCTTTAAATGGCGTTCCCACAGGAGCCCAGACTTTGGTGAACACCTGGAAATAATTAATCGCTACTTTATTTTTAAAATTAATTAGCATATGATTTAATTTAGTTGACCTTCAAATGAAAATTCAGTTCCTATTAAGTGCTAATGAATTAAAATCAATGTATTGTGCACAGAAACTTTGCCGTGATTGCATAATGGGGAGTTATGCTTCACCTGTACCAAATCCAGTTCCTTTTTATATTTGCCTTACAGAAAATCCTATCATTAAATCAGGTTAAGTAGTAATTGGGAAAAGAGGCAACTGAGATGAGGATGCAGAACACTCTCCCACACAGAAACACACACCGCATGTGCATGCACCCGTACTCTATTCAGCCAAAAATAATCACAGGTTCAGACCAATCTACACATACTATATGGTCCATTTAGAATGAGTCTGTAGCCCCATCACAATCTTGTGGAGACAGGCACAGCAGACTGAGTGCAGCCTGCCTGATACGTGCTTTATCTGCTGCATAAACATTAATGACTTTAATCACTTTGCTCTGCCCTTACACTTCATAAAGAGAAGCCTCTCTCACTTGAAACACGCCGTGGATAAAGGATCTACTTCCATATGCACAGTAATGAAGCGCTGCGAAGGTGCTGCCTGGAGATGTCAGCACTCCCCCCAAGAGATCATAGTTAAGCATGCAAGTTTTCAAGGGTAAAATTGCAATAGTTCTCTGCAGACAGTGGAAAGAGAAACTTGGCAGAGTCTGGAATAAGAAGATACCTCTACAGCATAACATCAAACATCCTGATATTCTTGGAATATGACTGTTCTCCTTTTTTTATGATTTCATTTTTCTGACAAGCAGTCAAAACACTCAGTGTGCTCAAAGGCCATGGGGCAGCTGGGCCTTTGTGGACCTTTTTTCCTGGACAGTGCCTCTTCTACTGTAACAGAAGAGATACTCTTTTACATTAATGTGAGATTTGCAATCTCACAGGAGGTTTTCATTTGAACTGGAGCCCCATAAAAACGTGATTCCCACACTGTCCCACACTCTTATCATGAAAACCCCTTTCATGTTCCCATCCTTCCCCTTTCCTCTAAAAAAAGAAAGATAGAGGTGACTCAGGCATAACAAAAATACTAGATCTTCATGGCAGCAGAAATGCACATGCTCTGTTTTGAATATCACCACATTTCAGAGCAATAAATAACTATGCCAATGTGTTTGCTGTATTCTAATCCCAAAAATATGAAGAAAATAAAAATCAGAAAAGCCATTAGGCAACTCTAATCGGACTCAAAATATTTGTTCTGGTGCACTCACCAGAGCTGACATTTGAAAGACTATTATATTTCCATGGCAGGCATGGAAACCTCCCATTCTGAGTGGCTTAAACTATGCATTTCGGGAATATGCAGCCTAAACTTATTTGCCACAAATCTCCTTTCACAGTAATTAGGTGGAAGGATTGGGAAAACATAATTTCTCTAAATGCTGTACATCCAGTTCATTTAGTTGAAGATAAACTACAGAAATGAGTACGTTCCAGAACCTGGCAGGTTTTAGCTGTGTTAACTCAGTGGGCAAACAATTTGAAGGCTGAAATTTATTTTGGGAGCAGCAGGTGCTTTCAGAAATGCCAGGATTTTGTAAAAGTGCCATTTCCCAAGTGGTAGCAAGTTTTTTTGTAACAATAGTATTCATTTAAAAATATCTCAAAATCTAAAATCATAGAATCATCAAAGAATCACAAAATGGTTTGTATTGGAAGGGATCTTGAAGATCATCTCATTCCAGCTCCCCAACAGGGACACCTTCACTAGGCCAGCCTTGCTCAGAGCCCCATCCAGCCTGGCCTTGAACACTTGCAGGGATGGGGCACCCACAGCTTCTCTGGGCAGCCTCTTCTAGTGCCTCACCATCCTCAGGGTAAAAATCTGCAAAGTTGAAAGGCTACTGATGGAAATAAGAATCAAAACCACAGCCTCATTGTCCAAAATTCTTGGTTCCATTAAACAAACTAGCAAGCACATCCCAAAACATTGCCTTCTCTTCTCTTTTCTTTTTTTTTTCCCTACTTGTATAGTTTTACAAATGAAATATATGGAGGAAAGTCTGTCTCACTCTTTTTCCCCTACCAGATGCTTTCCATCTTACTTATGAGGAGAGGTAGGACATCAAAGAGATAAGGCACTTTGGATCTCTCAGGCCACTATCTCTCCATCAGCTTTTCAAGAGAAGAGAAGGAAACACGATTTATGTTCTTACAATATTATAGGAAAAGTGAGACCTATGGTGCCAACATGACTTCTTTCCTGAGAAGAGACTACTAATAAAACGGGGCAAAACCCTGCAGTGGTTGCACATTGAAATAGCCACTGAAAAGCATATCAGAACACAGTCATCTTCTTAGGAACAAACACTCAAAGCAATACCAATTTGTTGGGATCTTCAGTAGTAGGACTGCAGAAAGCAAAGGAAAATCCAAAGCCAAAGCCTCACCATGACCCTCACACTGCAAAACATGCCAGAAACCCCATCTGATGAGGAATCTCATAGATACAGGATACATAAACAGGCCAAATGTCATCAAGACAAGAGAAATTAATGGCAGGCAATCACCAGCCCTGCTGGGACTGAATCCTTCACTATTTCTGCCTTCCTCTAGTCTTGCCACGACTTCAATCTGTAGAGTAGCAAAAGCCAGTGCTCCAGCAAGGGTTTGTGGGTTCTTTTTTTTTCTTTTCCCTTGCAGGATCAATCAATCAGTTAAAAGAGCACTTAAATCAACCTGCATAAGGCTTTGAACTCATAATCAGGTAAGTATGTGGGCTCTCAAGCACGTGGCTTTGGAACAAAAGGGCAGGATCTCACACCCCGTCACACTTATCTAGAAAAATGAGAAGAGAGTCAAGGCGCGACGCTGAATTAAACATTAAATCTTTTAAAATAAATAAGGTAATGGATGTTAATAATTATGTTATCTCGCTAAAATGCATTAAAAGTTTCTGTTAGTCTTTCTTGAAGGCTGTACTGATGGGCTGGATTTACTACAGATAGCATAACTTCTGTTTTGAATTACCAGTAGCGAGAATTTTGTATATCACCCAGGCTTTTTTCTGACGTACCCCCACAAAAATGCCAAGAAATGTAGACTGGCACAGCAATTAATAGTGTGATTATCACAGGGTATCAAAAACAGTACAGCTGTGCACTGGTTCCTATCTGTAAACCAACAACTCCGCAGGAAAAATCTCAGCTTGAAACATTTAAATTAGATCATCTCTCTTGTTTCCTAAACTCCCTGTCATTTGGCCCTGTGACACTTTTAAATATTTATCACAAACTAAATGATCTGAGTGCCCAGCACAGTCTGCACAATATAAACATGACTTTCTCCCTCTCCATTATGACTTCATCTGCTCCTGTCTCCTCCTGATGTGTTTATAGCTATTGTGTTTTTCTTTTCCCGCATCAGGATAGCACTGAACAAGGAGCTGATTTTGCTGAGATAGACACGCACGTTTAACTTTACGCCTGCGATTCACCCCTGTGAGCCCAAGCTTTGGGCTTATTTTGGATATGTCATGTATGATATTTTAGCATTAACTCCATAACAAGGGGACTTAGGAATTCACGGCGTCGCTCCTGCCGGCACAACAGCTGGTGCCAAGGACTTCATTACAAAGACTTTTGTAAATGAAAATCCAAGCATTTACCTATTTCTAAATTGTTTAACTGTGATTTGGGCAATTTCCACACAAAGGAAAACAAGGCCTCAGGAATGTCCTCTTGGGACTGGATTTTTCTAAACACAATTTCCAGTCTGTACCTTTATCCTCCCTCGGCTCTGTGTCTTCTGGTGACGATAGGCTGGCTACAGCTGAAGGTTTTGTCTCATCTGTAAGAACAAAGAAAATGAAGGAGAAGGTATTCATAAGACAGCCAACTGATGGACCACTTTACTGAAAAAACTGCTATGCCTTACTGAGGCAAGATATTAGACCTGAATTTCATTTACTGGGCTTCCATCCATTCACTGGCCATTACTGGTCTGATTGTCTTCCCTAAACAAGAGGTAAACTTACATTCCAATTCTGCCAGATCAAGTCAATATTTCAATTTCTCACAATACAGAGAGAAACCAATACATTGGTTTCATGGGTAGGCGGGTGTTATTTGCTCCGAAATTCCTTTTTTCATTTAGTCCATCTATTTTGAGAAAAAAACAATTATGCCATTCTTAACTTTAACCATGCCCATGAATCCCACCGGAATCCAGATGATTAAACACAAATGCTGTCCTGAAAATAGAAGCTTTCGTGACTCAGGACTGAAATTTAACAAGTCCCTAAAAACCTGTGGCTTGGAGTTTTTTAATGGTAGTTAACAGAGACAAGTGGCACCTGAACTTAAAAGAATTTTTTAACTTTCACTGTTGCATTTCCTTGGTCATTTTTATAGTTCTAAAACCTCTCTAAGCTTTACTTTTCATTTCTAGACTTTCATTTCTTTCAAAATACTTGTCTCTGATGATTCTGACAAATTTTTTTCCTGATATAGCCATCAAGTATTTTTAACTACCTTGAAACAAGAAGTCAGAACCACTTGCCATGCTGTTTTTCCATGTGTTAAGTTCATTGATGATAGGCTGGAGGCCAGACTTTAAAAAAACCCCACACAGTAATAGCTGAAAATTTTAAGTCTTTTCAGACTACTACTGGCTTTTCCACTAATATAGTTTTCTGTATAATATATATTTTTCTCTATAATAGCACTATATTTTTCACTATAATAAGAATACATAAATCTTTACGTAAAGGACTGGGTAAGAATACAGTGTCATTTTTTGTGTCCTACATTTTCATTCATAACATCAAAGTATATGATTTGCCACATTCAGATGAAAGTTATGCCTTTTGGTTTAGAAAACACAAATAAGAACTGTAACATTTAATGGGACTGCTCATAGCAGCGACCACTCATGGCGTTTAGAAATGGTTTAGATGCACAACTGGGTATCCTGGAAAACCAGGTAATTTTCTACTGCCAAGAAAGGGCACAGAAGCAGCAACCTCAAAGTTCCTGGGGATGCTTTGTCTCCGCAATGCATAGAGCAGAAAGCAGCGGCGACTCATTAGGTGGATGTAACTAACCCGAGGTAATTGTGCCCCTCTGTTCCTGTCTCTATGTCAACCAGGAGGGATAAGTGTTCAGCCAAATTATTTTTTCCTGTAACACCATGTGCCTGTGGTCGAGGAGGTGATTAATGGGCTGTGCGTAGGCACAACGCTATCTTTAGGCGTGTACCTAAACTGCATGCCTGAAGTATGACATTTTCTGGATCCGGGACCTTAAATGTCTGGATTTGTTCCCTGACAGTCTCCAGGAGAGTAACGAAACATGACTACCCATGCAAGATAGCACAGGAATGTACCTCATGGCTCTGATAAACCAGCTCTGACAGCTTGTATCGCTACAAGTCGTAACGATGGGTTTGGGAAAAACACAATGCATTTAAGACACCTACAGTAGCAAAGCAATAATTCTGAGAGGTAAATATTCCTTAATTCTCTCAGGGAAAAAAGAAGCACATTTCATTCAAACTGTTTTGAGAACCAAAATAGCAGGGAAATGCACACCCCAGCAGAGTGACTATCACTGACAAGCACAGCAGGCTGCATTGGGCATCTGCAGACGCTCTAACTGGGTTTAACAGGAACATGTGCAGCTGCATCCAGGAGCTCTGGGCAGTATCAGCTCTGAGGTGAGCTGGCAGACAAGCAGTACTTGGTATGGTTAAAAGCTCAATATTGCTTGGAAAAAGATATGCCCCAGACTATTCAGAGATTCAAAACAAGAGTCTCGATCCAGACAGAACAACTCATTCTTCTCCCTGGTCCCCTTTGCCTGTTTAAAATACGACTAGCACGAAAGTGAAAAACCCAGGAAAGGAAATGTGGTTGCCCTCCAGCACTCACAAAACACCACTGCATGCTTATCTTGGGGAGGATAAAGTTTGCTGGGGTCCATGGGAATCTAGTTTATTCTGTAATACTGTGTGCCCAGGGCTTCACCTCCCACTGCCTGCCCCATGAGGGGGCATACAGAAGAGGTGATAAAGAGGACATGAAGCACAGAAGGACTTCAAGTATGTGTGGACAGCGTCAAATGTTAGCACTCAGCTGCAGAGGAGTGACCTGTGAAGGGCAATTCCACAAAACACTGTGCCCAGTGCACAGGACAAAAAGGAGGACCCTCATCCAGTGGATTCCTCGTTACCCCAATGAGGGAAGCAAACCAGGCAAGTCAAGAATCTAGGCCTTCTAAATTTAATCTGCTGTGTTTGCTGACTGGCCTTCTTCAGCTCCATTTCTCCACATATTGAAAACAATCTGATTAAAACAGTCTGATTAAAGAGAAGTTCCAAAGAAAACCATTTCATTCTCTCTGGATTAAGTACATTTAGGCAATATTCTGCACTACAATGAGGAAAATCCCAATCAAATGAGAAAAGCATTGTGGTACATGTAATACTAAGCTAAAAGAAAGACTTAGGAAATAAGAGGATATATAGACATCTTGATTGCCACTTTTGGTAACTGATTAATTCTAGCTGTCTCTTGCATTGAACAGAGGTGGGTAGGATGAAAAAACCCAATCATAAACAGAAAAGAAAAATAGAAAATCTGTTGTGAGCACAGAGTGATACTGTATTTCAGCATTACTGAGCTCACTATAATTTATAAGCATGTCACCTGCAAAACCCCCTGCTCGTGAACTCTGACATTCACTCACAGTATATGCAATATCTTTCTGTATGAATTTAAATCTTCATGACCGCTGAGACTCCTGCAGACATTTTTTTAAAAACTTGAAAATACCTTTTAAAATCTTCCGAAGTTGAGTTTTCTTCAAAAGGACCCTGCTACCTGCTTTCCTCTTTCTCCAAATTTCCTATTCCCCCATTTCTGTTCTATGCAGAGGGGAAAAAATTGTTTCTTGCTAGTGAGAAGATCAGTTAGAGGTAGTTCACCTTAAAGGGAGAACGCGGAGCTGGTAAGTTGGAGAGGGAAGTCTGCATTCCTGCCCTGCAACACATCCATTCATAATGGATGAAGGTTCGGTCCCCAGTGGGAGAATCGCTCAAGACCTGAGCTAATCCGGTGAAAGTGTACAAATGTTCCCCTTCAACAGCACTGACTTAGGGCTATTGTTCACCAAGGTGGAAAGAGCCAAAGGTAGTCCTTTAAGGAGCTGGGCACAAACCTGCTTCTCTGCTCTGGGCCTCAGTTTCATCACTGTTTTGCTTTTCCGCTGCGCCATTACCGCCTATTGAGAAAAACACATAAAAATTATTTACGGTACATCTTTTTATCGGGAGCAGCAGCAGCAGCATTAATTGTAACCAATTCAACACAAACTGCTAATTTACAGCGAGGCGCTGTGATAAAAGAGGAGAGATGGAAAGGTAAGCTGAAAAAACCTGCCAACAAGACCAGTTCCATTTAAACCAGTCATGTTTTCATATCTCAAGCTGAGGATTATAGATTTTATCTCAATAGGCTCACTGGAAATAATGATACCAAATAAAGGCATGCTTCCCTAAACACTGTCTGCAATAAAGGAAATTCTTGCTTGAACTTCATCTATGCATTTTATAAAGAGTTTTTTCCTAGGATTATTTCCCTCCAGTAACATTTCCACAGGATTCTTGAAGCAGCTGCATTTCTGACTTGCAAAACTTGCTTTAATGCCCATGGAAGGTAAGAATCACCTGAACTGAATTTTAAAGCAAAAGCCACAATGCCACTTAACATAAAGTATAAAAATGCATCACAAATGGCTGTAAAGAAGAGAGCAAATCAAACCAAAGCAAGATTGCTAGGACTGAATGCATTTTCCCCCTTTTTACATTCACATTCATTCCCAATTTTCTCCACTACTTCGCATTCATTATCCATTTTCTACCCTCCAGCTCCCTTTTGGAAGGCAGGTACCAAACAGCAAATTACCACCAAGAACAGTAATACCCTGGGGAATGTCTATGGCTCTCCTAACCTTTGCTTGCCCTGGTGAGAAATACAGCAGGAATTCTGGATTTTCAATGATGGAGAAGGCTCTTTTAGCTCCACAATAATATGAGAGGCTGCAGTTGCAGCGTGCGGGATCGGACGCGATGGCCACGCTCCCTCCCTTCCAGCACGACGAGAACAGCTGAGTACCAGCCTTAATGAGGCATCTGAAAAACTGACTGCTGAGCATAGACACAGGGAGAGAGGAAATTCATTCCCAGGCCTGGAATGAGCTTGATAATGATACGCATATTTTTTTGCTGTGATCTTTGCTGGCTCCTGGGTTTTTCTGATTAGAGCTTCTCTAAAGCGACACGGCTAAAGTTCCTCGCATCGCCACCTCGCTTTTACTTAACACATGGAACCTGGGGAAAGGAACAGCAGTGCTCCAAAAGTGATTAGGTGGATGGAAGGGAAACACAGACAGAGCAGACAGCACAGAGAGGCAGATGTACAGCTGGTGGCACACCGCATCCAGCTCATGTTAAAAGGCTGAGGTTTGATGCTTTCCCTCTTTCCAGCAGGCAATTCATCCCGGCATCCAGCAGATGGGACTAGTGGAGAAGCATTTCCGAGGTTGACCCTGCGCTGAGCTACTCTCAAGAGGAGAGGAGATGGAGCAGGAGTATGACACCCCTCGGCTGAGTGGGGGAGGTGGGCAGGGTGCAGCTGATGGCCATCCCTGGGCACTCAGGTCTCCTGCTCTCCTGATAACTCTTTGTCCTGATTCTAACCAGCCTTAATGGATGATTTGGAAGAGTCATATTAGTGAGCTCTAACCTGTAAAAAATTGCATTACCTGGATGACCAAAATGGCTTGATAAAACCTGCTGGGTTTTTCCTTCCCCCGGCTTGTAATCAAAAAGTCTTATTTTCAAAAGCAGTGTTTTGTCTGTCCACACACAACAGGAGGACCACATGCAAAATGGGAATTTAGCTGTACTAGAAGATAAACTTTCTCTCCCGTTCCTCTTTTCTCTTAAAGCACAGGCTTGGCACTCTGCAAGCTATGGAGTGATCAATTCATAAATAAAGGGAAAAAATCCTTTTCATCACCAGGATGTGGGGTAAAGTCACTTACCTCAGCAGCTGGAGAAAGGGAAAGTATGTTTTAAGACAATCCTGTAACACTACAGTGCAGTGGCACTGGAAAAACCTTCACTCAGAGACATTACTGCAGCACTGTGAAACAAGTAGTGCCAAAGCATAAAGGATTTAATTATGGTCAAGTGAAACATGTTTCACTCTGTGCAGAAAGACTTTACATTCAGAAAAGGCAGGCCAGGCATAAATGGGAACTACCAATATTTCACCAAGAGTCATTTCAGCCAATACCTTACTGCATTCACAGTGCAAAGCTCCATTTTCAGATGATACTTGTTTCTATATCCATTATAACAAGTATGACTGCAGCCACGAGTTATATGACTAAAACCAGGTATTTCAAGAGTTCATTTATATTTATTGACAAGGAACATTATCTCTTGGATAAGTCACTTACTCAGAGCAAACTTTAACTACAAAAGAAAGTTTAAGTGATCATCTGGTTCAGCAAACTGTCCTGATAAACCACGTTTTGTCAATCCTAAATCTATTATTTCACTGGATATTCACTGGTCTAATAGAACATTAATTACAGGATTCTCAACATGTTTTCTGTTTAACGCTTTATTTTGTTCCTTTAGAAAGAAAAAGACTTTAAGCAGAAAGTTCACCTCTTGTACTCTGACCCAGTCCAACAGACTGCCTGGACCGTGACATGAAAATTCATCTCGATCAGCATACTGAAAGGACGTGTTGTGCCTGCCAAGTGACTTTGACAGAAAGAGAGAAAAAGAAATGCTACAAAATTTAGAATGGACAAGTGATGCTCAAGTAAATGACCTGCAGAAGGAAGGGTTAAACTCTGCTTGGCCTGGAGAGTATTTCAGGAGAAAGGGAAGAAGCAGAGCACGAATACCGCAATAAGAAAGCAAACTATATAGGGTGGAGAAGTGACTAATCCCAAAGCCTCTGACAAACAGGTTTTCCACTTTTAAAAAATTCTTCTAATGAGTCTCTCACTGAGTGTCTTCTACTGATGAAGAGTCTTTCTGTAATTATTGCTCTCCATTGGAGCTGGGTGCAGAGCAAATGGAAAGGCTTTAAGTAGCACATACTCAAGGCAAAGAGCTGGAAATATATTTTACAAGAGTAGCGAGCCAATTTTTCCACCATATTTTTATTCACCCCTGGCTCTCCTTTTGTCCAGGCAGAAAAGCCAGAGCCAGTGCATTTCCCTTGAGTCTTCCTCATGACATTATTTATAATAAAAATGTCTTTTCCACTGGATGGCTTCTACAGTATCTGCCATCCTTCTCTTTCCAGTACTGCAGCAATTGGTGATTGCATTTCCTTTAGGTGAAAGCTGTCCTCACAATATCTGCTTTTCTATTATGCTGGTAATTGAACAACAATCTGTCACTCACTCCAAAGGAGATACAAAAAGTGGCGAATGACATGTCATGTCATTTTAGGCCAGCAAATGTAAATGATTTTGAGCCACATCACAAGACAAATGGGAACATCTGTTTCTTTTCCCTTGGCATGACAGCCAGTTGAAAAAAACCCAGGAGACTGAGAATTACAGTAGCACCGTACAAACCAAATAAGCACATCAGATACTCAAATACCTACTTCTGGCCATATATTTTTGCTTCCTCTTGCCAAGCTGACTCCTGCCTGAGAGGCACTTGCGCTCTCCCCTGGGCATTTTCTTTGAGATCATTAAGAGAATCCATGCCACTCCTCCTCTCCCAAATTATATATTTGGTAGAAAAGGGGCTAAACAAGGATCAATCAGCACACTCAGCAAGCAGCACTTCTAACTCAACCAGAAAAGCGGATACTCCGGGAGTGCCTGCCCACTTTCTGTAAAGGAGAGGCATTTAGCATGCACAGTGAGGTGCCAGCTGCAGGAGCAACCCCCAAATGAAGCAGATAATATGATAAATAATAAGCCAGCAGTCAGAGGGGAGAGGGTTGGGACAAGATCCCAAGGAAAGGCCAGGGGACAAACTGTCAGAGCAGGTTTTAGCATTTTCCCCATCTCCCTTGCAAGTGCCTGAAGGCACGTGGCTTTTTACATCTTCCACTGCTCTTGTGACAAACATGGGGAGTCAAAAATATTAATAGCCTTCTGGCCTCTTGGCTCTTGCCATTTTGGAGCTGAGTAAGTGCTAGGTTTGCTCATACACCTACTCCTCCTCAGCAGCACCTTTCTTCACAAGCAACTGGAGACACACTTAGAGCCGAGGCTAAAGTCAGTGCCTCACAAACTGGTGCAAAAAGACATTCTTTTGGAAAAAAAAAATGCAGATACTGTATTTTTTGTTTGAAAGAAGAAATTCTGCACAACCAGCACAAAGCAGTCTATTTCTACCCATCAGACACACAGTCATAGAATATCCTGGTTTGGAAGGGATCCACAAGGACCATTGAATCCAACCCCTGAACATAGATGCTGTTCATAATAAAACTGCTTTCACTACTGAGAAAGCTGCATTTACATCATCCATAGGGTGTCGATACTCAGAGCAATGTTTCTTCAAACACTGTCCTCCTTCCCAGAGTAGAAATGCAAGTGACAAAGGGCCAGCAACTCAGGTTGAACATCTCTATCTACGCAGGTACCACACCCTGGACCACCAGTTTTGATCCTGCTACTTCCCTGCATGGCTCTGCCATACAAATCTGGGAGCATCCTCTGGTTCTCCATGTGCCCCAAGACCATGGCATCTCTCCATTGGTCTGGTCTGTGCTTCCCTCTCCTATGACAAATGCAAACACAAACCAAGATCTGGCAGACAAGAGATGCCAGTTGTGAATTATCCTTTTTTACAACACAAAAATATTGCCATGGTAATCATACTAATGATATAAAGGTCCTTACTGGATAACAGGGAAACTAATTAATGAGAAAACTCAAAATATAGGCCTTGATCATACAGCTGTTACATTCTGCACACAAGTAGATATGCTGGCATCAGTGAAACTCCTAAAATGTGAGAAGAAAGCACATGTGTATCCATACAGACACTTGAGATTATACAGCCTGCAACCACTTTCAAACTGTTCCACTGGCAAAATGATATCAAACATAAACCAAAAAGCACATACATACAAAGGCTGTTATTGCAGAACTACAAACACATTAAAATGAATCATTAGGGTGGTGGCCTGAGGTTACCGAACACTTTCAGTTTGCATTTTAATTTCTTTTAATTAAATTATGATTTAGGTCAGTTTTAATCACTACTTGTATATAACCCCTTTGGGGTAAATTTTAAGAAGGGTTAGTAACGAGTTATCTGCAGTAATTGTTTAACGGAGTTATGAGACTTCTTCCCTCTGTGCTGCCTCAACAATTCACCTTGCTGCAGACGTGGCCCTGTGAGTGCACCCAGCCCAGAGAAGCTGTCAGCCCAGTAAGTAACAGGGTTTCATTTCCATGCAGCATTTTGTCCAGGAATGTGGGAAAAGAATGACAAAACTGTAGCTTGAGCGGATTATCTCAGAGGTTAAAAATAACGCTATTGTATTTCACCTATTTAACATCCTGAGAAATACAGGAGTGTCAGCTAAAGCCCACTGAAGTCACCAGGCGTGTTCCCCTTGCTTCACTCCTCCATGGGTCACACACAAGTCAAGTAACTTGGCTTTGCTACCTCTTCCCTGGCTAGGGAAGGACCAGGGGACAACAGCTACAGCAGCAAATGAGGTGTTTGGAGGAGCAGAATGCTCCGATTTGTCCCAACTCCCTTCGCACCTACACTGGGAACATCGGCTTGGCTGGGTGTAATTCTCCATTGACTCAGACTGTGCAATACAGGCACTGGGCAGGAGACATCAAACATTTTGTTGCCAAAGATGCTGAGCATTGCTATTTCTGTGGCTGTTTAAAACATTTATGAAGGCAGACATCTCCTGGAAGCTCAAGCTGACCAGCGTAACCAGAATATGGATGGACATCACCCCCTAGATGTCGTAGGCAGCCCGTGCAGAGGACAGAGATAGAACTGGCGTTTTGATGCAAAAAAGCCACACACACTGTGCTGCACAGATATTATCACTGTTCTTGTGGGGTATAAAAGAGGACAGAAATTGCTCATGTGAGTTGATGCATGCTCAAGAATAGGCTGAGGCAGGAGGAGCCCTGACTCCTGGCCCTACAGCCAGTCCTGTCCAGGAGACAGAGAAAGAAAGGGACCCTATCTGTGAAGGTGAACAATACAATCACAAATGTTATCATTACTATATCAATTTACCCTTTGTTGTTTTCCAGGGTGCCTAAGGACTGCCTAACTGCACACCACCAAGGACAGCCACACAGCTTCTTTTCCAAGCTGTCAAAATAAAACATGAGACCTATTATAATTTTTCACAAACCGAAGAAACAGAGAGAGAAGCCACAGAGGAGACCACGCTCATTAAAAACAGCATAAAATGCAGACCAAAACATGGACTATTTTGCATCAGTATTTCAGAATGAAGAATCAGCCCCTTCTCCTGCACTGGGCTTGAACCATCATGATGGTTTACTGTTATTCACATCATGCTCAGAAATGAGCAATGAATTCCTTGACAGATGAGGCCCCTGCAGGTACGCCGGTGTGTATCACCGTGCAGAATCCTCCTCTGACAACATTGCATTAGTCACTTTGGTAACTTAGTATTTTTCACCTTAGCTCATCTCAGGAGGAAGAAAATCTACTCCGAAGCATCCAGGGTGAAAACAGGAATTGCAACTGTTCGCCTGGTGCGGTTACACAGACGTACACTGGGTTGCTAAAAGAAACCCAAATGGGAAAATGGGCAACACAACAGGACTGCACATCACCTGCAGAGGCCAAAATGAGCTGCATTTCCCAAGCCATCTTGTGTAGCCACAGCATTGCAATTTAATGGAACAGAAGAAGCCACTTCAGCGATGAAAAGAATCTTCTAAGAAGTGTTTGCTCAGAGAGCAAAGACAACTGAAAATTCAGATAACATCCTGTTTTACCCCCAGCTAAGTGGACGGTGATCACCCAATATTCTGAAAGCTGTAATCAGTCAAGACAGATGGTGGACTTCAAACCAGAAGTGAAAAGAGAGGCTATCAACCACAGTGGATGGGGGTTAATAGCCACCCTTTAAATATAACCCATCTGCATTAAGGTGAAACCTTTCACAGACATGTTTGATACACATGCTTCCCAGGGAATTTCTTCTGTAGCACTTTATCTTCATTTAACATTTTATTTAAGGATTAGGCTTGGTGGCAAAAAGAAGACAGCAACTTCTAAGCTATCTTAATAAGAAGGAGCACTTTTAAGGCTGAATAAGTGACTGTGTGCTTTTTGAAGTATAATTATGTGTCTCGATGTTCATTTTTAGTAGATTATGAGCAGAGCAGAAATTTACTGAAGAATATGACTGCCCCGTGGGATGCAAAGAAGGAATGTAGCTACAATTTATCAAATGATAAAAGACTTGCTTGCTATAAACTGCAGAACATTTTAAAACTAATCAGAAGTTGAATCTAGTTAATATTAATTCATACCTTAAAGAGAGAGACAATCAGGCCTGCAGAGTGTTGGAAAGGCCTAACAAAAGCTGCTTTGTACGTCCCTGTGTAATGGCAAGAGAGAGCAGCTGCTGAGCACATCCCCCCAGCCCCAGGGAGGATGCAGCCCAGCTCAGAGGAACGCAGCCAAGTGCTGTGGACTTTGGTAGGTGCATCTCCCTCTCCCTGAACCTGAGGAGTGAGCAGCATAGCTGCCAAATTCATGGTGTATGAAGGAGGACGAGGAAGGGGAGGCCTTAGGTTAATCCCACAGTTAAAGGACTAAGCCATACACTGAGGTTTATTTGCTAGTCCCAAGACTACATGCTTTTCATCATTGCACACAAGCTTTTTTGGGAGAAGGGATGAGGAGGCCAGGATGTCTCCCTCTTGGTGAGCATCCTCCTGAATGGCCATGACCTGCTGGACCAATCAGTTGTCGAGATAAGATGTGGTTTCATTTCACCTCATTTCTGCTGTGTACTCCAATCACCACACTGACATCTCTCATGGACAGGGCATCCACCAAGTCAGGCAGGTGCCTGTGGTGAGCCTGGACTCCTGACACTGCCAAGCAACATTTCAGACGTGATGTTACCCTTGAAAGACAAGTGCACAAAGTGTGATGACCCCATCAGGCAAAGGAACCAACTCTATCAGCTCTCTTCAAGGTAATTTGTGTTCATTTTGACCTTCTTGGTTTGGCTTATCCATCAAACCTTTTCCTGCCCACCAAGTGAATGGAAAGCAGGCAAAGTTCATCCTGGAGGAACAGTGCCAAGAGACCATCTCCTTGCACAGACACTGAGCCTCAGCGCAGGTGATCATGGGAGAACAACAGCCTATCAATCTACCAGGAGAAATCTGGGCATCCATCTCGGGACCACCTCATGAGAAAAGCTGGAGCAAGACAACTTGCAGAGCCCCAGTTCTGTCTTCATATCCCTTGAAGGAAGGCAAGGAAGATCCTGACCTCAGGAGGCACAGAAACAGCTTTTGCTGCATAAATTGATTATTTTTCTGCTGGAGAAGGAGAAAGGCACTTGTGCTGCTGTTACTAGATGTGTTACTCGTCTTTGATACAATATTGATCTCCAGCAGACCATGGTGGGAATGGATGGAGGAGCTCTTGGGCAGGCTCTATTTTATATCCGAGAAATCCCATAAAGAAATAAAAGGCAAACAGTTTTGCTTATCCCACTACTGGGAAAATCTCTTGCACACCCCTTGCTGTTCACTGCATAGCGGGTCATGTGGGGAGGTATGTAAGAGAAACAAGGAGTATTTTAAATTTTTGTTTTGTTAGGCTTTTGTAAAAATGGTTTGCTTTCGTTTGGGGACAACAAAGAGGATGAGGATGGGTGACCTGTGGCATTTGTGCCAACTTGTGGCTGCTATGCTGTGACAAGCACTGCCATTTTGTCCGTGTAACTATTTTAGGATTGTGTCAAGAAGCTACTGAAGTAAGACATGCTCAGTTTTGTTTAGTGCCAAACATATTTTGCTCACCTGAGACTTTACAATCACTCAATCACCGAACACACCTGACCGAGGGAAAGGCAAAATTATCTCTGGCTGCTTTTACTCTCCCAGGATGCAGGAAAGGGGAGGGAGGAAAAAAAAAGTAGAAAATTACATTGCATGTTTGCACATGTCAAACCTGAAACACTGCAGGGAACCTGGGAGTAAAGGATGTTTCTCCAAGTACCCAGTCTATCCATTTCCACTGACAACATCCCTACCATGAAAAACTACTGAATACAACCACTGACATGAGAATCTGCTGTGCAGCTCACACTTGCTTTTCTCTATCAACACAGTCTGGAGGAAGAGAACAATATATCTAACAGCATAATAACAGACACCATTAATACTTTAGAGGTTCAATATAAAATTGCTTTCATTAGCATGTCAAGTGTTTATTTTAGCTTACTGCAAAACAAGCTCCTTACATAGAGCCACTTACTCAACTTGCCTTGATTGCAGAGAGGGTAATAATGAAGGAACCTACTTTCCCTGATCTTCTGTGGAGGATTTTACATGCCCTGAAAAGATATTGCTCTATTACCTCTAGCCAATGAACCAGCCTGGCATGCTGGAGAAAAATATTACAGCAGAAATATTACTGAACTCGGTGGAATAGGTTTTAGAGACTGCCACGAGGGCAGGCATGAGGCTGCTAAAATTGCAAGTTGTATTCCCATCTTCAGTCTAAAAGGACACTGACAGCCAAGCAGAGGAAAATATATTGGGTTCTGTCCGTGCCTCAGTGTGTATTTGTTAAATATTTTATAGCTGGTCATGTTACCAAGGGGAAAATAATATCTTATGTTAAATGTAAGTATCTTTGGACTTATTTTTATTGCTAAAAGCTATGGGTTGGCTTTTTTGTTTGGTTGATTTTCTTTGTTTCCTGTGAAGTTTTTTGATTTTGTGATTTTGGGGGTTTTATGGGGTTTTTTTTGTTGCTTGTTTTTTTTTGGGGGGGAGGGGGGAGGGTTGTTTGGGGTTTTGGTGGTTTTTTTTAATTCTTGGGGTGCCTAAAGCATGAGAACTTTTCCGAAGTCAAAACACAGTGAACCACAAAGCACTTGAGTTTTACTGTGAGGGAAATTCAACCAAGTTGACCTCAGGAAGAGTTTGGCTTTATAGTGTTTCATTCAAGACTGTTTATAATGCATTAGCTATTCAGTCATTCTTTTAAAAAGAAAAAAAAAAGAAAGAAAAGAAAAAGATTGTTTTTTGGAAATGAAGGCAAACTCCTACCTAAAGAAAATTACTCAGACACATAGTTGTGGTTCATGTCCCATAGTCAGAGCTTTCATAATCTCCAAGGCTCCCCATTAAAAGTTCTTTTAATTAGTCAAAACTAACAGCTAATAATTAGACCAGGAGCAACTAAATCCTCTTCTCAGACAAATGTGTGCAAATCCCATTTACTTCAATGGGAATGGCTCACAGGTGTGATACATGAGACTCCAGCCACTGGGCAACCTTATAGGAATCCAGTGTCTGGAGCCCACCTGCTTGTCTCCTCTTCCACAGGCACAGGTAATGCCACAGAAATCCGATCCAGGTTTCTCCCCAAGCTCCTCAGCAAACACTTTAATCACCTATTTTTCCTACATCACAACTACTCTCGAGTCTAAATTTAGACTTTCAATCCTAAACATTACAGGTCTGGTTCCTGCCTAAGGAGATGAGGGCTCCGTCACTGGCTAGATTAAATCCTGCAGCAGTGATTAGGTTTTACAGACATCAATTCTGCATCAGCAAAATCTACTGTATGGCATCAAATTCAAGGAGTTCAGGCATTTTACAGCTTGAGGGTAATACAGTCATTCTATTGCCATACTATTTACTTCGCCCTTCCAGTGCATTCATTTGTGCTCCACAAAGTGAACTGTAGGTCACCAGGAAACATGGACAGGCACAGGAAAATAGGGAACTGTATCTAGTGAGCCACAGAAACACTGAAACACCATCAGCTCATTCTCAACTTGAAGGAAAACCTTACAGTTTTGCAAAACTTTCTCTTTCCTCTTCCTTTTATTTACATAGTTACTTATTATTATTTTTTTAAAGACACTGATACAATGAAAAGTTTTAGCCATGCTCCATGTAAGAATATATCATAAAACAATTATTGTTTCCCCTGTTTAGGAATATTGAAAGTGACACCACAATCCCACCCGCTGGTTAGCCTGCACACAAATGGACATGTGGTTTGTCATCGCTGCATTCTCTAATCCAAACATAAAATTGGTATTTTAATATCATCTGGGTTCAGTGCAGCATGAAAGGAAAGACGCCCAGGCAGGATGAAATTTCTTGGGTCCCCCACACCTTCCAGGCGATGACAGCTATTGCTTTAAGTACTTGCCATTAACAACCAGTCACAATGTTAGTGACAGGATGTTACTAGCAGTTACTTAAAGTGATAGATGTTAACATTTTTCTGCTCTTTATGACTCACACTATACCCCAGTCAGAATATTTTAGGAGCTGAACACACGGCGCTAGGTCAAAATGCTGAAGATTGTGGAGCCACTGGTTGAGGTGCAGAATGAGATGTGTCATTTTGAGGAACATTAGGTCAAAGAGAATCCATGATAAGGAACTGTCATGGATTAAAGATTAAGGTTCCTCCTTTTAACTATTTCACAGAAAGAGAATTCCTCCAGCACTGGGGTGTTTTGCTCTTCCATGTATCTGAGAGCAACATGAAACTGTGCACTCTGAAAATGTCTTTGATGTTAACATTTTTTTAACAACTCCACCAATGAGCTACAGATTGAGAAAAGACACTTTGATCCAATTTTAGAACAACACAGACCACATTTACCTCCTTACACATGGACAAGCTGCCCTTGAAGATTCAAGTGCAGGAAGTACTCCTAGAGGAACAACATTATAGGCATAATGTTAAGCACCTGTGACTTCTGACCATGGATGGATGTACTCCACTGCGTAAGGTCTAGAGAAATAAACACTATATAAAGGAAAAGGATTCAGCAGAAACTTCTTGGGGGGAAAATAAAGCAAGAATTATATTGCTCTGTGTTTTGCAGCAGGTACCTGATCAACTTAACCAACCAGACGATGATCTAAGCCCTGCACAATGTGCTTTACATTTGGATTTATTAATTACATGAAGTTAGAGATAAAACAGCAGCAATTTATCAAGATGTATCAGCAATAATCAGTAGCCCATCACATAAAAAAGCATTTGTAGTTGTGAATCCTCCTTGGGATGAAATATATTTCAGAAGACTTATAATCTCATCATCTAGGCCAAAAAGAACTGTACAAGTGTGCGAAACAGCATTCTGAACTGAAAATTTTCCAGTTCTTTCCTAAGAATTCAAAGTAAACTTTTCCTTCAAATGTAAAATTGATTAACAGCTCTGAAAAGACGTGAGACCACCTACCTTCAGCATCATCCTGCAGGTCCTCAGGCTGCTCTGCTTTGCTCTTTGTGGGAGATGGAGTCTGGCCTTTTTGTTCCAATCCTTATTTAAACATAAAAAAATTATACATTTATATATATTATTTTGAAGCTGTTTTATTATATCAGTTATTATCATGTGTGATACCACAACTGTGAGTACATTTTATGTCAGCACTCCATACCGATCTTTGTGTTATTAAAATTAATTACTGCATCATCTGTTATAAAAGTCATAAATAGGCATCTTTCAGCTTGGACTGGACTTTCCCTGACTTTCACATGGCAGCAGTGAAGAAAGCTCATACTGAAATAACATACTCCTTCACAAGCTCTTAATCCCTTCAGAAATAAATAGTAATTAAAAAAATTATACTGCTTTAATTGGTAATTCTAAACATAATATTATACTGCATTATGGAACTATGGAGAAATAATCTGAACAAAATGATTTTTCCCTCCATTCACTGTTGTAACACGATAACAAATGAATATTGACTGGAATTATTAATGAAATGAAAGGTAGGGAAGCAAGTTTGATAGTGCAGTAAAGTTAAGGAAATGAAAGCTTTACAAGACAGAAATGTTCTCGCTGAAAAAATCCATTCCAATCTTTGAGCCAGTAAGCAACATGAAGATGGAGGAAAAGGAGTAAAACAGGTAACTGAGGTCACTTAAATGTGAGATGTCCCTTAACTGTAGGAACAGAAGTCCACAGTGTTTAATATTAGTTGGTTAAACTTTGAAAATGATGACATCTTTCTACATTTTCAAATATCCTGTCATCTTAACATAAAGGATGGAATTACTGTTTGTTTGCTATGACAGACTTCGAGGCACAAACTGGTAGCACGGAAAGCCTGTCAGAAAAAGAGAGGCCAAGCTGGAAATTAAGCATAAAAAGTATTCGTAAATGAAGACATTTAATGATAGCAGGTTCCCTAATTAAAACATTCTTCAAACATCTTTGCTTAACCAGGAAAGCAGCGACTGGCAGACAATTAAAACTCAATTCATTGCACCTACTGAATGTATTCAACTGCGACGAGAAAATGACTTTCAGTCATTTGACTTTCTGTCAAACCTCCCAATTCCTTGTGGCCAAGTGAGGGCTCAGGTGAAGGAGAAGCCAAACGAAAGTGTTGGTCTGTGTGTGCTGGAAAGAAACCTTGACCACTTGCCACTGGGAAATGTAGGAAGATGTGACCTCGCTTGACTCACCCTTATTGCCACGCTATGAGAAAATAAGAACCATGGTATTATTTCAAACTGATTGGCTAATTAGCAACTGGCAAAAAGCTATCTACACTTGTATTAAAAATTGCTTAAGTGTTCTGAAAACTCCCAGGGTCTCCCTCTGCTGTCATACATAACCCACACAATCATCTGCTCTTTGTGTTGTTGGAGTTTTAAACAGCTCTTGGCAATCAGATGTCCTGTTCTCCTAAAGGACTTGGCTCTGCCAAGAGCTGGAGATTCTCCCCTTGAATCTTCTACCCTTCCACATTATACATATCTAGAACCAGACTACTACAAGTTCCCAAACAGGAGGTATGAAAGTAGTAAGTGAGGATGTGGAAAGGGAACTTGCAGGGTCAAGGGGTAGTTGGACTTGGTGATCCCCTTTGGGTCCCTTTCATGATCAAGAGACAAAAAGGGAGAGAATGGTTGGCTTTGCATGGAGTACAGGGAAGAAAGAAACATCCTCTGCCTGCCCTTTTGGGAAACTGATTATTCTACTGTACTTTAGCCCAAAAAACCCAGAACCACAGACTGGGAAGGTGACAGGACAGCCCAAAATGCCACCAAAAATTCTTATCTGTATGTAAGTAATTAAGTTCCCTGACTTGCTTAATTTTAAGGAATGAGCATTATGGAAAAAAAAAAAGACCAAACTAAACATTCATCTTACAAATTCCTATTAGAATGGAATTTCTCTTTCCTTCTAGAACTCCATAGAGCTCACAGAATGAAGGGTCCTTAGTAATTGGTGAATAAACCCAGTTACTGCACAGCAGAACAAGCTCTGAGGTTTGGCTTGGGACCAGGTGATAGAGTGTTCCTGACAGCACCTAATACAGGACATGGCATGTGTCATGTCATCATGTTGGCCCATCTGAATTTGAAATTCAAACACAACATTTGGAGGCAAACAAGAGTTTTCAAGTGCTACGAGGAATTTCCTTCTGCAGTGGTGAGAATGTAGGAGTAACCACTGGAAATACTGTGGGGAAAAATAAAGGCAAAAACTGCCAAATAAAGACACGCTTTGTCAACTTTTTAAGGGGGTTACTCAAGGGCAACACTGATAGAGTTCAGCAAGAACTTCAATACAAAAGAGAGATCCTGAAAATAACCAGACTTGTGAAGACTGATTCCTGCCAACACTCTCACTTTTTTTTTTTAAATAACTTGAATATTTACAGCGGACCTTACCAACATACGGCTTCTTTGGTTCCAGTGCCACTCTGAAATACCTGCTACGTTCCCTTTTTTGGCTGCGAATGACTCACGCCAGGGGACTGAATCAATAGAAATGCTTCAATCAATGCTTGCCTCTCTAGTGATGAATTTTATCATCTCACCAATCTGTGAAGCTTCCTCCAGTCCCACATGTCAAATGTCAATCAAGTTTAAGTGCAAATGTCCAGCCAGGTCTTTCAGGACTATCTGAATACATTAGATAATATAACCAACATCTTAATTGACAGCACAAAGACGGAGAGGGAGGAGGTGTACATTCAGAGAAGTCAGAACTGTTACTATCTCAAAAGAAATGATCTTTTTGCACTCCATAAAGAACCTTCAAAATGCTCACAAAAGGATGTAAAGGCAGTGTCCCAGGAGAGCAAGATTTCAATCACCATTTCACTTTTTTTTAGCAGATACCCCTCATTCCAGAGACAGGAAAGGATCTGTGTGGGCTTCAAAACAAAATTTTTTATCGTGCTCAAAATACAACTCTTAACCCTTTCAGCTCTCCAACAATATTTATGTCTGTCAGAACTGTTAACCAAGTATTAAAGCAATTTTGCCTGCAAATATCTGTCTAAAACAACCACACCTAGACAGGTGTCTGAACTGATCATATTAAAAGCTTTTCTAATTGTGCAAAAAGGTTTCTGAGCCCTACCTCTGGAGGAAATGTTTCTTCTTTATAGGTTAATTTAGAGTGTCAACAAGTCACTTAAATCTCACACTCTGTCTCCTATTCCCAAAATCCCTCACAACTTGCAAATTTGCCGGGTTGCAAGTGATTGCAAATTTCATCTCAGGAGAAAAGAGAGTCTCTCTCCAAAAAAACAATATCCAAGTGTAAGAGTGTGCACACAGTGGAACAAACAAAGGAATTCTGTAGTTATACAGCCTGGTTATAATAGGGCTTCCCTCGTTAGTGTGAATGAGATCCTTTGTCTTGCTGTTCTAGCTGGCTGTGGCTTCTAAGTAATAATAGGTGGTTAATTAGGATGCTCAGGATAGAAACAGGATAACCAGCAGGGCATTTATTAGGAACAACTATTTGATGGGAAATGACAGCAGTGTGGCAGCAGACATGCAGATGAGGTCAAAAGGTTTTGGTACCTGGTAGAGAGTGAAGCTGAACAGGTTGAGGGAGAGTACGGATTCAGAACTGAAACTCCTGCCTGCACATTTATCACATTTTATTTCTAACAGTAGGAGAATTAACTGATGTCAGTGCATAACAATGTGATACTATTGTGTAAGAATCTCCTAAACAGCAAATGCTTCTGTTATTTCCCCATGCAACTGCTGCAATTCTGGCAGCATTGGGGATTATTTTGCATGTTCTTGGGCATGGATATATGACTCTATGAGTATAAAAGCAGAGTCCTCCAGAAGTTAAAGTTTAGCATAATCTTCCCTTAATAGAGCTTAAAACATTAAGCCTCATGACCCTGCAGTGTTAAATCACTGAAGGTAAAGGTAGACAAGACTGCTGGGTCATCTGGTCCTTCTCTTGGCTTAGGTAGGAAATCATTTACCAAGGAAAGCTGGGATGCAGAACTGCACAGGTCTGTACCCACGATTACTGTATCTGCCCTTTTGACTCAAACCATCCCAATAGCAACTGCATGACATGCGATAACGTCAAAGCACTTTGGATTAAATGCTGCCATTAAGTCAGCAGCTGCTCCAAGACACAGCATCCAGAATAACAGACTGATGGGCTACAATCCCATGAGTCAAACCATAAAAGAGTGGTCTTGAGTGTGTATATTTAATAAGGCTAGATGGTTTTTATTTTTTAAATGTTTTTCTTATACTAGTATGTCCAGTATCTGCAGTGATGTTATGTGATTAACTCACTAAAATGGTTATTTGTGTTTGTTGATTTTATAGCATTAATGCAGATATTAATGGATATTATCTGGAACATGTAATTAAGATATTCCCGTATTTATTTTTAAGGGAATCATAGAAAGAAAGGCCTTTCTGTGTGTAATGAGATATTTGCACTTCAGGGTGGTAGAAACACAAGACAGATTACTTTCATAATGTATCTATCACTCAGTAATACACACATGTGGTCATCTGTTATGCCTTACTCCCAGCTAATTCTCTATTCCTAAGGCATAATCTGGCGTGCGTTGAAGCCAATGGACATATTCCCACTGCATTCTGCTGTCATCAAACCACGATCTGGTTTTTTCTCTCTAGTTCTTGCAACTGGGTTTAAAGGAGGACTGATTCTATAACCTCCCCATCACCATTCTACTCCGAAAGAGCGTTTGGTGCACACACAATAAGCCTGCACCTCCTTTATGTTCCTGTATTTCTCTGTGTTTTCTCTTGGTTTGACATTGGCCCTCAGAAACACCCAACCAAAAGGAAGTTGGAGGCACAGGAATTTAGGTAGCATTTAGATTTCAATCTCTGCCAAAGGTCCTACACATGTGTGTAGTCTGCTACATGTGCTCTCCAGGAATCCAACATTTCTTTTTCACTGTAAAATTGGAGAAAAAAATCCCAAAGTAGATTGAATATGGGCGGCTCAGAAAACCAGGGTCATCAATATTGGTGCCAACTGCTGACTCCATCTGCTGCAGTCATGACCCATGAAGTCAAGTGGAATGAAGAATGATTATTCAATTAATATCTTGAAGTGGTGACTGAAGTTACTACTCTATTCCCCCTTTGAACAGTCCAAAGTGGTTATCCTTCAAACTGGTAAAAATCTGAGCATAAAAAAAAAAAGAAAACTCCCCTCAAAGCACAATTATGCATATATTTATAGTTCCAGTAAATGCATCCTACAGTCATTAAAAACTCCATAGAGAAATAGGTCAAAATGGAATAACTTTTGTCTATCTGCCACATGACTGGAGCAGATATACAAAAGATACTTATTTTTAGCCATGTAGGCATTGATTGCTGACAGCCTGTGCACTGATTCCCAAAATACCTCCAAGTGATAAAGAAATACCCAAAGATGTGCTGACGAAGCTCACAGAAGACCTGTGAGGACAGTTTTGATCTCATCTATCTCATACACACAAAGAAAGAGACAGGTAGGGAAATATCTTCCTCAAATGACTTAATTCAGTGATGATTTCCCAGAGTAGCTATGTAGTTTCACCTAAATTAATGAAGCTGTGAAGGATATAATGAAAAAAAAAAAAAAAAAAGAAGAGACTGGCTATTAGTGGAATTGCACTCCCTTTTAATTCTAAATTAAAAAACTTTTTAAAAAAATCCCTGCCACTGTAGTTTGCCTAATCTCCATTAAAACAAGAAGGCAAAAAATGCATAATTCAACTTATAAAAGTGTACATGCCATGATGACTATAAAAAATTAATTTGGAAATGTTAGATGAATGCTGACAATTTAACTGTGGGATTATCTCTGGCAAATGTTTGTATAATGACGGTCTTTATTTTTCTACTTTTATGTATGTACGTACAACTAGATGAACTACATTAATTGTAGTAAAATTCCTAATAGTTCCTATCCAGTAATCTTGACACCAAAAAGTAATTATAATTATATGTAATAAAATCAACAGGCCAGAACAGCCATAAAGGAATGTGCTAATCCATCAGCGTAACACACATCTATCCGTGTATATCCATGTTTTCACATCTATGCATATGCACCATTCTTCAAGTATTTCTAATTTCTGAGCTAATTAACTGCTTGCATAAATCATCATAATCCATTTGTCTTTAGGACAATCTTGCCAATTTAAAGCAGCCAGCATACAGCCTCAAAGGCTTTCACCTTTGCTTTCTGGCTGGGGTATCTCTGCCTTTCTTCATGGAGCTCTCCTTTCGCATCCCGTACTTTTTCTGGATGTGCTGGCACAGCCACTGGACTACGATGGGATCAGGGTCACAGAGACCTAGGGGTGCTGTCACCGATGGGCACTGGCTGGTTTGGAAGGAGAGGCAGAGGAGCTACACTGCACATAAAAGGAGGTACTTCAGTGCTCAGAAGTCCCTCTGGAACAGGAGATGTTCATGGAGAAGCTCTAGGTGAGGTCAGCAGGGAAAGTAACACAGGGTACTGTGGTGGAAGCATGCTACAAAAAGCCTGATCAAGATGACCAAGTGGATGAAGCTCTCCAGAAAAAACAAGCAGAAGTCTTCTGAATAGAAGCTTTTGTCCTCATAGGAGTTACCTAATCCCCTGTCCTTTTCATTTCCTGTTCCTTGGGCCTTCCTTCCCCTTATACCTGATAATCATTTGCATTTCAAGTCTCTATACATCCACAAACCCTAAACACTGACACTTGTTTTAAACAGCAAACTAGGAGGACCAGGGAAAAAACCCTCTGAAATATTGACCGATCAAGCTCAATGTACTTAAGAGTTTGCAGGAGAGTCTTGCTACTATTTTCACTGCAAACAAACCATGGCCACTAACCAGAATGGCAAATGACTCAAGAATTGCTCCGTTCACCTCTTGTTACAGACAAAGTGACTGCAGAATTGTAATTATTTCCCGTTCGTGCTCAAACTAGGTATTGATAAAAAGCACTGAGTATCACCCAGAGGCTCGTAACAGATGATGACATTAAAAAGGTAGTTTCAGCCATTCTTACCATACACTATTTATTGTCAGGGATGGTTTACCCTTATGTTGTGTTAGAAACCAGAGATGACTGTTGTAACACTGGCAATAAATGATTAGCACTGCTTATCTCAAGCAAGGCAATTCGTTTCTAGGGTTTTTTTTTTTTAGTTTGGTTTATGCTTTGGAGAAGTGATACATATTTTAGCATTAAACACTCTTTACTCACCTGTCTCTTCACTCAGCTCAGTCCCTTCCTCATTAGCATCGTCTGTCAAAAAAAATTGAAAGAAAATGGTTGATAAGAATAGCAGCAAACATCTAAAATGAAAGGATCCATATATTAAATTACCCGTACCTTAATTTGCCTCCTCCCATTTAACATTTTGCAGTGAAATCTGGAGGTGAAGGGGAAAAGAAGTTTTGATACTGGAGTGTTTACTACCAGATACAGGAGATGCAGGGAATAAAGACAGGGAATAAAATTCTGTATAATTTACAGAATTCTGCAAATTAAGACGTATAATATTAAATTCCATTCTCTTTCCTAGCAGAGGTTTTGATTTACTTGACAAGTTTCAGTTTCCTTTGTTTCCCTGGAACAGCTGGCTACGTTGAGAAGAGAACTAACTACCCAGAAGTCAAACCACATCAAGAAGTTACTATAAATTTGCCAGACAGGACTTTGGTTTAAGACCAAAATGATTCTGTGAAGACCAAACTTGGGCTAGCCAGGAACAGACCACTTGTAATCATTAAGCTGACAGAAAAAGAAAGCAGATTCTACTTGCAGAAGAAGTTATATTTGGGTCACAAAGTAATTTTTAACTACAAGTTTTTTGGCTGAGGGAAAGAAACCCCACAATTAGCCTTAGTTAACATCTTGCTAGTTCGATGTTCCAGAGCCTTAAACATCTAATGGAGAACTCACTGATCAAGAAGTTTGTGTCAAATATGTTTCTGATTGATACAGACTCCATTTATATTCTTTAAAACAGAGCTGGTGAGGGACTTTTTACCAGGGTCTGTAGTGACAGGACAAGAGGGAACAGCTTTAAACTGACAGAGGGCAGGGTTAGATTAGATATTAGCAAGAAATTCCTCACTGTGAGAGTGGTGAGGCCCTGGCACAGGTTGCCCAGAGAAGCTGTGGATGCCCCATCCCTGGAAGTGTCCAAGGCCAGGCTGGATGGGACTTTGAGCAATCTGGGATAGTGGAATGTGTCCCTGCCCATGGCACAGGGTTGGAACCAGATGGTCTTTAATGCCCCTTCCAACCTAAACCATTGTGATTCTATGGTTTGGGCACGTGCAAATTCTGTAGTAAGCCTACAATTTCTGCCTAAATCTTATTTCTGTCTAAATCTTAACATCTTTCAAACCTGCAGATGTGCATATTATGACTGACCACTATTTGAGGCCAAAGGAGCTTTGCAATATTATGAGCAATGGTAATGGAAACTTACAGCAGTATTTAGGCCCTAATGTACAGGGTCAGGTCTTTACATCATAAACCCTGCTGAGATCCAAATGCTGTGACACAGGCTATGAGGATTAAGCTTTGCTTTCATCAAGATTTAGAGGCTGAAATTTTATTTTATGTAGCACAAGAACAGAACAATTGGTTAATAATAGAGACCTCCACCAGGAATTATGTTTGCTATAAGCATTAAAATCACCAGCATGAGAATTTTCATGGATGCTTGTGAATCTACAGTGGATGGACCTGCATCCATCCTTCTCCCCCTTCTGTCTCATTCCAGCTTGTGATCTGGAGGGCAGGACTTTCAGAAGTCACTAAATGACAGCAGATTACATTTCTCTTGAGTCCACTTTAGTCTGGCTCAAAGGATCAGGACTGAAAAAAGTTACTGCACATCTTACTTCCTTTTTCCTTACACTGAAAACAATTGTTTTAGAGGTGAAAAAGGCACAAATGCAAATTTGTACACAGAAACCTTATGGAGCTTTGACAAGTAATTAAGATAAGAAAATGAAAACTCCTGTTAAAGCCCATGGGAATTCTGCCATTGACTTCAATGGAGCCAGGATTTGCAACTAGAGTCCTGACATTCTCCAACAAACCACTCAGAAAACATTTGGTTAACACAGAGATTATTAATTATTCAGTTTCCAATAATATGTTCTTTCCATGGAAATGTTTATAATGAAACCAGCATGATAAAATTTCAAATTAATCTAAGACTTGATACTAAATCAGCAGAATATAATATCTTAACATACATATATCACCTGGTCTTCTGTGGAAGTTCTTAATTATAGTTCTGTAAGTGACTTGGAATACAAAATTCCCAAAGCAACAGAATAGCTTCTAAGCTGGTGATAATGGACACAGACAAGAAATCTGATGTTATTAAAAAGTAGGGAAGTCATTATGCAATGTAATTACGAAGAGGCAAAGACTGCTTTTGTGAACTAATTGTGAATTAAAAGCTGCTTTTTTTTCTGGGAGAAGGAACCTTAGGCTCTCTGAAAGGCAGTGAAGTCCTTACATCATTCCTGAAAATGGAAGTTGGGCTCCCAATCACTTGGTGACGTGATCTCTGGGTCACTGTGATGTCTTTGAAAAATTTACCCCAATCTAGATCTGCATCTGAGTTTCACTTTGGCAGTCCCCAGTCACTTCATGTGGCTATAATTCTTACTCTCTCGCTATTAATGCATCTGGTGGAAGCATTTCCCTGTTAAATATAAAGCAGTCTCTTTCACTGACCTTGGTGTGGCTGACTGAAGTGATAAACACCGTGTTTAGCTGACAGAGCTCTATGCCAAAATCAATTATTTGAGATAAAAACCAGTGTTTAAAAACCTAGATCCAAAATTCATTCACTTCCCCCTGAAAAAAAAATGATATTACAGTTTCTTGGTTCTGAAGAAGTAAAAGCAAGCAGCAATATTTTTTACTGAAATTCTACATGCCTAATATAAAGCAAAATCAGATTGCTACAAATTAGGTTTGTTATACCTAGTTTTGGTTGGTTGATTTTTTTTTTTATGCTTTCTATATGTTTTCTTACCCCATGTAGAAGAAGCCTTCTAGAGCTTTGAGATATGCACCACAGTCAATCCCAAAGCAAAATTGAGTAAAACCACAGAAGAACCCAAGAGTGAATCTTTGACAGCAGCAAACTTTTCTTGAAAGACATATTGTCAGTATTTTTTGTCCAAAATCCCCCATTGGAAAGACCAGCGGTGAGATTTTCTGTACCTCTCACACTTTCAAAAATAAGTGACTAGGAAAACATGCTCTAGTGTGTGCACACGTCTCCCCACTCTTGGTTATTCTTCTGGCTGGAGAGGCAGAACACTGACTTTCCACATGACTTCTCCATTAAAGCACTGGATTTTGGGAAGGTCTACCAAGATGACCTTGCTGGAAAAAGGAATGACAGACCTTGCAGCCTGGAGTGAGAGGAAAACTGACAGTGATTCCCAGCAAGGGCCAGTTCACTCCCAAGAAAAGTCAAATCATTATTTAGAAGGTTTAGGATACAAGGAAACCTTCGAATCCAAAATGTGTCACATGGCTGAGAGCACAAAACTTCCCAGCTTATAAATTGTGCTCCAGTACATAAAATTAAGGTGGTTAGATGGGTGATGCATGGGGGAACAGTTTCCACTCAAGTACAAAATTATTTGCAGCTGAAAGTCAACCTATGACTGAAACTTGCCCTCCAACTCCCAGGGCAGTTACCTGGGGTAACTATAGCTCTAAAGATCAGAGGGCTTTACGTTTGGGAGCAAGTTGCTCAGAGCATACACATTTGTGTAAGCCACACACTCCCTCGTGGGGTCATGTACCAAGCTGCTCAGAGCATACACATTTGTGTAAGTCACAGACTCCCTGGTGGGATCATGTACCAAGTGGTGCCCTCTCCCTTGATACCTGCTGAGCTCTGGGAAACAGAATAATTGCACCATATCTGCTCTTGCTGACACTGGAGAAGAGGTTGCTTTCTTCTGTCAGATCCTTTCTTTTTGCTTTTGCCTTGCTGCTAAGGTTCTTTCTCTGTCTCCCTAGTCGTGCCATACAAGCAAACACAAGCCAGATGGCTAAAACCATCAATCTGTGTTAAGATTTATGTTAGGAACAGTGAGGTGAAAGGCTCTAAATACCGCTGCTAATCCCCAAAGCCATTAAACCGCCTCCTCCTTGTTGCTCACACTTCCATTTGCATTCCCCTTCATGGAAGCACGCGGAGAGCCAGCACTGTACAAACACCTTTTATTTTTAACTGTGCATGCATTGAGGAGCTCTCACACCAGAGCCAGCTCCACACTGCAGGAGGCTGCAGCTTCATCTGCATTCAGGTCCTGCAGCCCAGGCTGCTGGCTCCTCCCTGCCTTCCTCTAACCTTTCCTCGGCTGCCCAGTCGCATCCTTCAGGATTTGTTCCTTTTCTCAGCATTTGCTGCCGTTTCCTGATTTACAGATATTTCCCTGTTTCTAGCCACATGTCTCAGTCTGCTCCTCCTTGCAAGCGTGGCTCCGTGTACTGACCGTAACCAGGGGAGAGCTGGGAGGGCACTGTGGGTCTGGACCAAAATCCCCTCAGTATCTTGTATGAATACGCTCTGGCAAACAGAGCAATGAGATGGGCAGAGCTGCACGGGAGGCTGCAGTGACGTGTGGATGATCATACTGCTGATGCCTTAAAAAAACCTCAAACAAACCACAAAAACCCCTAAAACCTTTCTGCACTGAGAGCTACAGCCATCCTCTTGAGCTTATTTGCTATGCAAATATAGGGGTCTGGCTGGAAAAGTTCCTACAGGGAAGCATTTCCCTAGCAGGTATTCCATGATCTGGCTGTACAGTTTCCCCTGGAATAACAGAGGATGAGTAGTGCAACAGTCTCACACCTCTGAGGAAAAGGGATCCCGTTTTGGGTCAGTCTTGTAAAGCTCCTTGTGTCTAGCCTTGGAGCAGCAGTGGTGTGGGCCAGGGTACCCACCTGATGGAAACCATCTAAACCATGATAACATCAGGTTTCCAGCAGCTGAAAATACCAAGGGGGTTCTCACTCTCCACATTTCTACCTCACGCCTGTCTTTCCCAAACTTTATCCCAAAGCTTCACCCACCTGACTACATGATCATCCTCATAGCCTTAGAGAGCTTTATAAACACATCTCATGTCTATTTACAATCCCTAGGAGTTGAAAATCACTTCTTTTTGGTTGCTTACAACCACTGCTGATACCCAAGAGGAATTTCATGACAGTGTACAGGCTCTACGCCCACCTCAGCCTAAGAGTCAACACCGTTGTAGCACAGTAAACTCACAACACGTGAAGGTTTCATGAAGCCCAAAAGTATATGTATGAGGCTTGCAATAACTTAGGAGCTCACAGGCTCTTCTGGTTGTTTTGATTTCCCCAACTGAGTTTGCCATCAGGAAAATGGAAGAGACAATAGCACAGAAAAAGGCAATGTCTTCTCTGAGGATAAGCAGATTTGGAAATGTCTGCTGGATGAGATCAACTAAACCCAGACCTGACTCTTGTCTTCTTTACTAGTCCAAAGTTCTATTTTCTATAAATCTTTCCCTCATCCTCAGTGCTCGTAAGATGAAGAAGAAAAAAAAAGAAAAAGGTAAAACAAAAAGACCCTTAAGAAAAAAGTGATTCTTCTGTTTTAGAAGAAAAATTAGGACTCTGTTTGGTTCTGAACATGTGTATCCTTTAATCATGAAACCCAGGCACTATATAAGCCTCCACCTGACACTGAGTGAACTTAATCAAATTTTTTACCCTAATTATAAAGCAACTTCCACTGATACACTCTGTGCATCCTGGCCATACTGCAGCACTCGTGGTGTTTTCCTTCCCATGTTGCTTAGTTACACCAGTCCCCCAACACCGGAGCCTCACGGAATGTAAAATGTGTTTGTAGCTTTTGAAGCCATATCAAATAGAAATCCTTAGTACCAATCTCCTAAGAAGTTAGGCACTGGTGTTTGTTTTTTTTTGTCACCACATAGATGGGCTCTTTTATGTACCATATCACTTGATCTGCTGTAAAATACATATACCCATATGAGCCTCAGCTGCACATAAAGGCTACACAGTAGCTGCTGATCCTACTGTGAGGGAACTGGACAACATTGTTCCAATGCAGGATATGGTGCTCACAGCCAGGATCAGATTTGGATTTCTATTTCCCAGATGCTTCTACCTTACACAAAAGGAATGAGGCACTCTTTGAGAAAAGAGGTACCAGATTTAAAAAAGAACTTATTGCAAAACTTCCTTATTTCCTCTCTGCCCTAAAATACTGAAAATAACAAGGTTTTGTTTACACACGTGCTAAATTGGATACTTATGTAGTAGTCACACAGAAAGTGGTATATTTTGCATGTGGTGATACATTTCCAAATCAAGCTTCTAACAAAATCTCATCAGTAACATAAGGCAGAGGCAATCAAATGGAACAAACTCAAATTTAACTGCATCCTTTAGAATCAGAAGGACTTGAGCACATGAAGTCACTCAGTGTTTGTGGCCAGAGAGGACATGATATTTTTTTATGATGGCATACAATGCACTTGGACTGCTTTACATGAGATGCCACAATATGCAACAGAGCAGGAAGAAAAGATCCCTGATCAAAGACATATTCACAGGAGGCATTAAACAGAAAAAGCCTCTGCTTGTTCATGTTCTGGTGCCAGGCATCCGTGTGTGAAGGGCTGAGTACTGAAGACAACAGCAATACACTTTCCTCCCCCTCAGCCTAAGGTTAGACACAGGCCATGGTGATTAACATCTGTCATTGGACCAGCCCTCGTTTTAACTATATTTAAGACCTAGGAGCTCCATAGCACCTCATAGCAAACATTCTTACATCCTAACTGTGTGTTGAGGGAAAAACTGCTTCCTTTTGCTTGTTTCCATCCTAATTCATCACTTCCTGGGACACCTTGCACTTCTTGTGTTACAGGAGATGGTAAGTAACCGCTTCACGTTCACCTTTTTAATTATCACAGTCATCGTCTTTCCTGGGCTCTCCCACACTGTTATCACACACAGCAGCCTGGTACTTGAATCTGCACGACTCCCGTGCCTTCAAGGGCATCCTCATCCACCTGCCACTTTGCTGTTTCAAAGTACCCCCCATCCAGGTGTCTCCCAGAAAGCTCAGGGATTTGGAGTGAGTGGAGAAATACAGAGAAACAGCCAATTCCCCAGTTCTCTGGATTGAATGCAAACTGTTGTTAGTCTCACAAAAGAAGACAATAAAAATGTCTACAAAATGCTACTGGAGAAAAGGAGAGGAGTCTCCATTTAGCAAAGCAAAAGCTCCTGGCAGCAGCACTTTTATAGGTTAGGGTCCCATTGCCCAACCATACCCTGCTCCAAGCTGTGACACTGCTGCCATCAGGAATAAGGAGGCAAACAATTTTCCAGGTCATAGTGCAGGCAATATCACAAGCCTCTGTCAAACCATGCTTTGAGGTGACCAATACCTGCAACACACAAAGTCTAAAGCAATGCTCTGTCAGCAGTTGGCCAGGAAAGAATTCCAATGGCATCATATCAGGAGGTTTTATTATGATTCAAAAGGAAGCAGGAAACTGCCCATTAACTTTTTATTAGGTACTGGAAACCCACTGCCATGTTAGAAGGTGCTGGGAACCACGTCTTGATCTGCATATCTCTTTAAGATGCTGAAAACAGTATCTGAGCCATCAATTACCTATTTTGTCTCCCAGTCACCACCCCTGAGCTGGTGCTTGATCACCTTCCTGCACTACACTCACCCACTGGCAAAAGGGACAAAACAGACAACCTCAGTGAGTAGCAGGACTGGCACACTCATTGCCATGGTAAATAAAGACAAGTCAGAGCAAAATTTTGTTTCACTGTTTTAAAAAGCACCTTCAGCTTTTAGTGACTTGGAGATTTTCTGAGGTTAAGTTGTTCCAGACATATTCTGAAATGGACAGGTATTTTCAGCACTGTGGTTCTATTAAACTTTTGGATTGAGAACTTTCACAGCACTCTATTTACACCAGGAGCATACTCTATCAGGATCCATTGGTGCTCTGGGAGAGAATGAGAGCAACGCCAGCATTCTATTCTGGTGCACAGGCTCCCCCAGCTCCCCAACATGGGCAGTGCTTCCTTTGAAGCCTCCACTGCTGAGGGGCAAGGAAACATCATGGGAAGCAGCAGGGCTGTGCTTCTTCTCCCCGACTGTTTGCAGTTAAGTCCTTCAGTGAGCGGTCTTGCAGAAGCCATTTGACGGTGACATCCTTCAATGCAGAGAGCATTTTGCACCCACGTGAAACCATCAGCATGCCACAGCTTCTCCCAAGCCACTGCTGCCTTCCATCCCACGGAAAGATTCTCACTCATCTCTGCCTCTAACACAAGATTTCCTCCCCAGATTTCCAGTCATTAAATGCTGGCGTGGAGTCCAGAGCAGGCTAGATGGCTGTGAATGCATAAATACTGAGAGGAACCCTGGCATGCCCTCAATAGCTTCATACAGACGATGGTCATACACCACCTCATTGCATATTCACCATCTGAAGGGCCAAGCAGGATCTCCAAGAGACAAAAGTTTCACAAGGCAGAGAAATCAGAGAGTCCCCTGAGCATCCCAATACAACAGCACAGAATTGCAGCTCCATCAGAACTGCAGGGGCAGAGAAGTGAGACCCATTTGGCTCCTTCTATCAACCAGCATCTTGCAAGCTTTGTGAGGGGAAAGCAGTGAAGAGAGGAAGATGATGGTCTGACTGCTTGTAGTTCCAGCCTGCGAAAGCACAGGCGATTATCAGCTCTGACAAGCTGGGAAACCTGCATGGAAATGGGAACCAAAACCTTCAGGATGGCCCTCACTGATCAGGATGAGGAGGTCAAAGTGCTATGAAACTCCCTCATATCTTACTTGCTAAGGTCCATTTCCAGGGGGCTTTGAGTCCTGGTGGTCTTTGTACACCAGCCCTGAACCAGTCAGTAAAACCAGAGACTCCTGACTTATGAGGCAAATCACTGCCCGGGTGAAACCTTCCATAAAGGAGATCGGGCACTTCCAGTAAACTGCTTGGCACCTATCCACAGAGTAAAATAAAGCCCATGAAAAATATTTGGTGGAATACATTCAGGTGATGAATTAAGGAAACGAATCGGCTCATGAACGCTGCAAATGCAAATAGAGAGGCTAAATTTATCAAACAAATTACCCATTTGATACAGGATTACTTACTAAGGGCTAACTTACGACTCCTTTGCTCCCAGGGAGGACTGCTCCAGCCCCAGTGCAGTCTGCCATGGTAAGCAGAGAGGGAGATGCTTCTCAATACCAGTACAGAAATTACAATCCCTGCTTAGGAGTTCACTCACGTATTAGTGCAGGGATCTGCCTTTTTAATACAAAGCCCTTCATTCAGCCATTTAGACAGTTTCCAATTTGATTCCAAGCCTGGGAGATCTCTTAACAATGAATTTCCTCTGCAATTGTAATATATTTGCACATTTATGCACAAGCAGGATGCTGTGCATCCTCCTGAAGTAAAGAGGAGAATTAATACAAGGCAGTAGCTCTTATCCATATGGTTTGGGTAGGGGGGACAGTGTTTTCATCAACCAGGATGAAAGCAGAAAACGCATTAAATGTCATAACTTGGAATAAAAGGGAGAGAAAGGTTTCTCAAGATGAAGCAATTTCTCTCTCTTTTTCCTAACACCAACTGATATGGCTCAAAAAAAAAGAAGAAAAAAAAAGAAAACAAAAAAGAACAAGCTCTGGGGCTCAGCATCCTTTCATTAGCTCTGAAAGGACACGAGTCTAAAAGCCTGTATCTTCCAACTATCAATGGTCCTAATGAAAGTGCAAACCTGTCCTCTCTCTATAACAATTTGGGTGATGTTTTAGTGAAGTAATTTTGTTACTCTGTTTAAAGTAGCAAGAAGTAATATAACCTTGAGGGCTGCAGCTTCGCAGGACATCCCCTTTATAACATTATTTTTGTCTAAAGAATATTTTCTGAAAAAAATGGTTCTCCTCTCCAATATGCTGATAACAGGTGGTAGATTTAGCAATAAGCAATACTTTAAGCATTACAATTGAAGATAAACCTTTCAGAATATACAACAGCCACCATGAAAAATAAGCATTTGCCAAAGGTCCTTACAAGATTATCTGTCTGACATATTAAGTAGCTTGGTTTACACAGTATACAGGAGGAAAAGAAAAAAAGATATCTTTGCCTCCAGCTGGCAACTGTTTACAAATACTCCTGATTTTCCTCCTACAAATAGTATTCTAGAAGTAGGTATCACTGTAAGGTAAATGTTGGTAAATCTAGCTTTTCAAGGGGGATTGGTTTTATACCATTTCCTGGTTAGTCTTAAAAATATATGTATTTAGCAATAAAAGTAATACCCAGTGTCTGGGCTCCATGTAGAATTCTACTGGAAGGAACAATGCATTCCAAAAGAAAAAATGGTCTGAGTATCAGCTCCTTTCCCGGAAAGCTCGCTCATACTACTAGTAGCAATGAATCCAGCGATGCAAGAACTACACGTCTGAGCCAGAACTGCAGGCAAGGATATTTTATTTGCCTGAAAGATATGTACAAGACATTCTCTCAGAATAAGCAGAGAGAATGTTCCAACACAGCTGAAGGGAGAATGGCTGGGCTATTTCATTCCACAAGGAGATAGGACTCCATTTGTAAAAAGAAAAAAAACCCATCACTGTTTGTTGTATCTAATATGGTAAAACGTGATCCATCTTAAGCAAAGAAGATTGTTTTTCCTACTGCAATAGTATTTCAGCCTCGCTTTTCTCCTACCACAACATACAAAAACTTCTCAGAAAAACCCCAGAGGTTCAACAGAAAATTCTGCCTGGACCAGAACCCTTTGCTTGTCAAAACAGGCCTTTTCTGGACAAGCAGGGGGATGAGAACCTATGTCTGAGCTAAAGATAAGTGGTGCTCTGCTTCCCCTTGGAGTATGCTGGCTCTGGCTTGGGCTCTGTACTGGCTACTGATTACTGAGATTGGACCAGAAATGCTGAGACAGTGACAATTTCTCTGTCACTGCTAAGCTGCTAAGACACAACATTAACTTCAGAGTCTGACTCTTCCCCTTATATATTTAAAGTTTGCAAATGGGAAGGCTCTTGGCAGTTGTCTTAATATCAATACTGTTACTTGACTAATTTCTTTGGCATTCCACTTGCAAAATAGGCCTAATGATATGTTCAACTAATGGAACAATTTTCCTATATCTATATTCCACTTACTCTAATGCACTGAGGTGTAACTCCAGCTTCATTTCATTATCACTTGACTAGCTCAAGCACTTGCATGTCTTTCTGGATTTATTAATGCACCAGGTTTAAAGTAATAACTATTTATGTATATAACTACATGAATATATTCTTTCTAAGCATTTTTGTCCACATCTATTAAAGTAGGTATATTTCATAATGTTTCTAAATGTGAGATGCACTTTTAAAATGCCTTGATGTTTCCTCTCTAAGCTTAAAGCATTACCTAGTGTTATTCTCTCCTGGGAGCGCTCAGGTAGTGTTCTACCAATTCAAATTTAAGGCAAGTCTATCATTAAAGACTTTCATTTCACTACATTAATAGTTTCACTTAAACCCAAAACCAAACCACCAGTTTCATCAATTTCTTCCACAGTCTAAATATCAGGAATTTATTGCCAAAGTAGAGGCAGTTGCCAACTCCTTGGCTAAGTCCTCTGGGCAAGAAACCTGCAGAGAAATGGGATAGCCCTACAGTGGGAGTCTGCTGAGAACTTGTCCAAGTCTGCTTTGTTAAATGCAGATGACAATTCACAAGAGATACAAAAAGATGAGGAAACAGCAGATATGATGGTCATCTGGTGATCTCCATCCAGACCTTCAGCTGATGTTCTCACCAGGAGGCATTTTAGGATGGGGCTGACTTCAGCTGACATCTATTGAAGAGGTGGTACCCTGTGGAAAAATGTCACTCCAAGACAGCAAAGAAAGTCTGGGATTGTATATTAATTGGAGAGAGACCCAGATACCAATCATTTCTCCAGGGACACTACAGAAGAGTCATCTGGGAAGTGTCCTGCCTCTCCCTGTCTCCTCACAAGCTGATCTAAGTGACTCCCATAAGGGCAGACCAAACTTGTATCTTGGTGACACAAGACACTAAAGCAAGATCTCCCGAATCCCTTCCCACAGCAAATCCTTCACTGAGTCAGGAATAAAGTTTTGGATGCTAAACTGGTTCCTTTTAAGGCTCTGGCTCACCAGACTGTAGGTGCTCAGGTCCTTGTGAAAACCAGAAACATGGAAGCATATCAAAATCAGAATCATTAGTGATGACAAAATTGCAGCAAGGAGTCTGTAAAAATGGGTCCTAAGGTCTTTTAGTAATCCATACCAAATTATGAATGCTGAGAACCAAACCATCTTTCTCTGAACAGCTGTAAACTTTGGCTCAACCTTGTGCATAGTCACATACCTGGAAAACACTGCATTTAGAGGGTCCCCACCACAACCACTCTCTAGTCACATAATCCCAGTTTTAGTTCAAGCAAAAGAATTGTTAAACCTTTCTATGCATGAGAATGAATGTACTTTTAAAGCTATGGTATAGCTGATCATCTACATAATGTGCTGTAATGCAGTTATGGTTTTCCATAACACGAGACTCAACCATGCAGTTTCTCTGCAGACAGGTTTTTAAAATGTCAGGTTTTTAAAAAATGCAAAAAATAAATATATCTTCCACCTTCCTTTCTTTTTACCTTCAGGCTTGTCATGCTTCAGCTCTGAACCATCTTCTTGTCTCAAACTTTCAAGCCCAAGTGGGTTTTACATTTATAACAACAACACAAGGCTTTAAGCATGATTTCAAAGGCCTTGTCGATGAAGGTGAGCATTAATACTCTTGATTTGTTGACAAATTGACATTGTATTCTATTCTTGCTTAATCTGAAGGGCAGGGACAGAGCCAGCAACATTAAGGCAGGGCACTGCCACTTTATCCTACGGGTTGGAGTACACTGCCAAAAAAATAAAATCACACAATGAATGGATTAGACATGAATGCAGCCTTTGAAATGCATGTTCAATGTGCTCCAGACAAAAATATTACTAAGCAGTTAGACACCACTCGATGCTACCTGAATAATTCAATAGGTCTTTAAGTTTCAGCTGCCAATCATTGCAAACTGGAGATTACAGAGTCATCTACAAAAAGCTTTGTTCTAGTGAGATGAGACGGAAATATCACAATTTCCATGCTACCAGCCAAAGCAAAAGGAAAAAACCACTGTGGCTACTGTGACAACACATTCCTGTAGAATTAATAGAGACTCAAACCACACCAAAGCTCTGCTTCCTATTACTCCAAGGCCCTTACCACTAGACAGACAGCATGGGGAGTATTTAAGCAACTGCCACGTCTGAAATGGGTGATAAAACAAAATACTAAAATCTGGATCTTGTCACACGTAGTTGGACTGACATCAGCTCAAAGTAAAATAAAACAGGAGAAGGTTTAGGGTTGATAAAATTAAGGAACACATATTTGTAACGATGTACAATATAAATAAATCACAGGCTTACTGGAAGGGGAGGGGGATTAACAAATTTACTATCCACCATGATTTCCTAAATTCTAGAAAGCAACCTCCTGTGTGAAATTTAAGATGAATGGCTAACATTTCCCAAGTGCTCCGGTGAGAGCCATCTTTCTCCCACTCATTCTTGCACAGGGACAGCTCAAGTTTAAAGTCCTCATTCAGACACAGTTGGGCTCTAACCCCTGCGGTATCTTTTCAGACCCAGAGAAACCCTACCAGCATCCTTAATGAAAGAGCAAAGTGTGTACAAAGTGTATGGAAAAGCAATAGACAGTAGGAGCTATATACATTAGTGCAAATCATTCTCTTCTCAAGAGGCAAGAGAGCCAGCGCCATGCACCAGGTTTTGGGAGGAGATGCAGCTACAGCAAGGAATGAAGGAACTAGCTGTACAGAGCACACAAAAGCAGTATCACAAGTAGTTCTAATGGCTCACACATTTTAAATGTCTGCATTTGTCCAGGATGAGAGCCTCGATGTGCAGCTGATCTTTAAAGAAAGTTCACATTTTAATATTTGGCTTTGGAAAGAAGAAGGGATGCCAACTGTTGTCTTTTTGCTGCATCCTATTTTGAAGTCAGATGGTACTCGATTACTATACCTACCTAGAGGGAAAAACTCGCCCATTTTCTTCTTGAAAATTTTGTAGTCAATCTCCAAAAAGACACAGAAAATGATACGATCCACCTGAAAGAAACAAAATGATTCACAGTGAAACAATTGCAATCATCCATATTGGTAATAATAGTCAATAAAGGCAAAGCAACTTTTAAGCCAACACACTTTTATGCTCCAGGCAAACAAGAACATATCACAGTGATGCGTATTTTGACTTTATTGTGCATCTGTGTTGTAATTTATAAAATAACCTTTGCAATTGCAGCTCACAACTGTATTCTTTCTTAACTGCCTCCTGTTTATGCAAACTGCTCTTGAGCACAGTATAAATGACTTTTGGCATTCCAGATGAGGACTGGGATGCAATGTTTGATGGAAGAGTCACATGGGGGGCTTCTAATAAGCATACAAAAGAGTAAATGGGTAAGCAAAGAGCTCTTTTTCCAATCCTTGTCCGACAAACCTATTTGCAAACCCATTTAGTATTTTTAAAACAGCTTTAAAAGGTTTCATGCGGTTTTAATTTACATGAAACCACTTACTCTCGCTATAATACAAGCAGAATGCAGCAAAAAACAAAAGCTGATTAGATGACAGGTAGCACACGGGGTAAATAAAACATTTAATATGCCATCTACTTTAGCGAGGCTGAGCATATCAATGAAACTACAGCCCATAATGTATGCACCACCCACCAATGAGTTCAAATAAATTCTTTGGGAGATCACTGTATGTGAAAAAGCTTTTCTAAAAGAGATAAAAACCCCCCACAACCCTAAACAAAACAAAAAAAATCAGAATTCTCAAGCCTTTAAGGCTGAAAAACACCCACACTGGACTTCAGCCTTGTGATTTCTTTGTGTTATCTGTTTGCATTGCACAGCACTAAGTGTCACTGCAGCCAAAACCCAGCTCGGAGGGGGGCTGAGGAAGGCAAAAAGACCCTCCCATGGCAGAGCTGAGGGACTTGCAACCCAGTAATCATCTTTTTCTCTGAAGTGCATAAGAGCTTAACCAGAAAAGGATGAAGCCCAAGGAACAGGAAATTCAGCATCTTGTCCTGGTGTTCTCCATGGGCAATAAGATGATCTGTCACAGCAGAACTCCTCAAGAGCGCCTTTGCACTTGCTAGAAAAAGCATCAGCCTCCCCCCTGCAGGGAAACAGTGGGTGGAACACTCTCCAAAAAAATGCTTTCTTTCCCTTATCTACAGAAAAAAATGCTGCCTTTTTGCAGGAGCTGCTCTTAGAAGCCAAGTCCAAGCCTTGGCTTCAAAGACACCGTCATGCTGAACAGCTCCAGACGTCATTTCAGAGCCCATTTTGGAGCATCCCAGTAGAATACAGAAGGGGATGAGAGCAGGCAAACACCAGTTAGGATGGAAAATGCACAGAGCTACTAACAAGGACATCTCTGAACCAAAGGTGCCTACAAAACCTGAATGATCAAACTAGGCAGGAAATTTCACAACTAGTGATAGGACAAGGGGAAAGAGCCTCAGGTTGCACCAGGGGAGGTTCAAATTGGATATTAGGAAGACTTTCATCACTGAAAGAGTGGTTAAGCATTAGAAGAGGTTCCCCAGAGATGTCATGGAGTCACCATCCCTCAAAAAGATCAAAAGACGAGTGACATGACAAAGAACTTTACTTCTTGTGTCCTCAAGCCAAAAAGCCATACTCATTTTTGCACTCATAAATTCATAACATACACCACCATTAGTCAGAGGTGAGACATTTTACGTACATGAGTTTTGATGATCTTTAAGGTCCCTACCAACACAAACCATTCTGTGATTTCATGATTCTACCTAAGTTGAGTGTTTTCAGGAGGAAGGCTTTAGCCAGAAAGTGTTTAAATTACATTTAATGTGAAAACTGGATTAATACAGTGCTGGGGCAATGCTGGATTGTCATCTTCTATCTCTGCCTTCTGAGTGGAGAAGATATTCAAGCATTATAAGTGATAGGCCCAATACATCAGAACAGACAAAAGAGCAAGGATGGAAATGTATAAAGCGGAGGAGGAATGATATTCCCACACAGAGAAATTCTGAGCCTCTATATAGTCTCATATTCTCTGCTGCAAATCCTACAGACATTTGCCTCATTTCATATAGTCCAACTTCTCCAGGTGTTCCCCTTATTTATTCAGTGCAGCTGACAATGATAAAACTTCTGCAAATGAGAATTTCTACTCCTTCTAATATAATTCCTTAATTTAAAGATAGGGAATCTCTCTAGAAACGGCAGACTATTTCAAAATTTCTAGCCTCCTGACTGTACACATCCTATATATAAACCAGTTCCATTTCTTCTCAGTGTGAGAAGAAATGCTCTATTTTTAAGTATGCATAAGATATTGTGATGACAGCTGAAATCCTGTGTTTATCTGATTGAATGGCATGTGTTGGCAGATAGTAAATCTGAAATTAAACCATATTCTATCATCCTGCCAGTCATTGACTATTTTATCTAACATCCCCAGCTAAAATAACTTGAGATTAGGTAGGGAAAGTAACCCTTGTCCTCACTGTTCCCATTCCAGCTACAATAAGGAAAGGTTTAATCCAAGTGACTACCAGCCTGCTTTGCCTGCTGGCCCACAAAAGCTCAGCAGGATTCCTGGGATGTGTGCTTAGGAAAGCTGCTCCTTATTCCAAGAGGAAATCTCTCCTCTCATGTGGCTTGAAATGCCATCTTGATTCGAGTGTCATGCCACCCCTTTAGAGAGGGCAAGGAATAACCCCCAAGAACTCCCCTGACTGCGCCCAGGGAGCCCCCAGAGCCTCTCGTAGGTGCCTGGCTCCTTCACAGCTCACCAAGCACCACTCAGCTGCAGCAGGAGTGTAAAGGAGCTCCAAGTTGAAGGTATTAAAGCTCCTCCTTGATTGACAGCTCCTTTTTAAAGGCCAGTATTAAAACCAACCATCCTCTGTCAGAGGCTGATTAAATTCTGGTCGCTTCACGGCTATGAATAGGTGGATCAAAGAACCCCAAAATTAAGTGCACTGCAGCACAGGAAGAAGGGAGTTAAAATGCATGAGCTGTTCATTTAGTAGGCAGCTTCACAGCTCAAGGCTGTGAGTACATTTGATTTCTTTTTTTTTTTTAC